>CM047809.1:14836042-15436042 GCA_026214975.1 Gentiana macrophylla | reverse complement strand
TACTGGCAAGTGGGAGATTGTTGGAAGTAGCGCCCGAAAGACAATTTATGTAATTAACAGATTTATTCTCATCTTATTATTTGCTTTGTGCTTATATATTATACACTGCTGAAAACCCCAAGTCGTATCATATGTAGCCATATAACTTAGTGTGTGTCACACATGAGGATTAAGTTTATGGTGATACATTTGACTATTGGTCCGTGGTGAACTTAATCAAAGTATGGGGGCCATTGATTAAACCACCATTAATGCGCCCAAACACTTTATGGTGTGACCGTCTTATCCGGACCGTCGATATTTGGTTATCCAAGTGGGGCATTTATATATGTGTTGAAATAGTGTCCTAAACCCAATCAGGTTGGACCGGATCCGACTGGGTTAGACCATTTCTACTATTTCTTTATGATTATACATATATAATAAATGGCTTTTCTGTTGTCATATATTTGTTCTTTTAAAGAACCAATTATAAATTGTTATATGATAACGTCCTTAGTATTATACCGTGGTAGAGAAACCATGATAGGCGATTATGGTTGTTGAGATCTCTAATCACTTAAATAAGTTTGATACTTAAATGTCTCTGGGCTGATGTACTATTAAATTGGGCATTGATAGTACGAACAGACTAGCACGTATTAGATATATTCTGTCTTTAAGGGCAGGGATAAATCTCGTCTATCGAAGTGTTTAGACACTTGGACTGTACGTGGACGTCTATTAGAGAATGCGTACATTAGACTGACCCACTTACATTGTTAAGTGTCACACTATGTGACGGTTGTGTAATTATCCTTAGGACCGGAGTCTACATGGCATCTGTTAGGAAATTACTAGTTTAACGCAGCAGAATTTAAAATTTGATTTCCTTTTACTAGACCGTTCTTCGTTTAATGCAATAAACACGTTAAGTAGTTTGACGGTTATACCTTAGATGATCTATAAGATCGTCGCTTTGACCGTCAACGGAGAGTAGTTCAGTGCGCAAGCCGTCCACGTGTCCGGCCTCTATCGCTAATCCACATGAACCCCTTGCCGGAATCCTCATTGGATTGCTATCGGAAAAACTCCGGTTGCTAGACCGGCCTTTTTCTTCCCTCACAAACTCACTATGGTTTTCTCTCTATTTTACACAAGAACTATGAGCTCTTGCAATTGTGATGTACAAAAGAGCTTGACACCCACTTCCTTTATATAGGCAAAGTGGCGCCCCATATGGTGTGGAGGAGAAGAAAACCTTTTCCCAATAAGATAAGGAAAATCTTCTAGATTGATTTATCTCTTTTATTATAATTAATTTTGCCAATATCTTATATTGAATATAATTATCTTATTACCATAAATCTATTATTCCAAAATCAATTAATATCTTATATTAATATTATGGTAATCTTATTAATTAAAGTGCACAATCCAAGTGTATCTTATACACATCAAATGTGGCGCCCCTATAGTCAACTAATTGACTTCCGGAGTATTATTTAATTAATATCATTTGTATATAATTAATATCTTGTATTTTATTTATTCATAATAAATAAATACCACCATATTAATTTACCACTATAACATCTATAGTATAGAGATAAACTTTCCTTATTTGGTTATCAACTATAACCCCATTTTAATCCGACTCGATGTTCATATGTGTGAGACCCGATAGGCTTCCGAATATGTTGGCCGTAGACACAAAGTGCAATTTACTAAAATGACCTTCATACCTAACGATCACGGGATAGCCTAGCAACACACCGTGACCCCCAATTATCGGAAGAGTCAAAAGCAATGACTACTACCTTTCATGTGGAGCAGTTACCGTGTAACTTACAATCCTATCGCTGAAATAATATCCATACGATCGTATCTCGAGTGTCAATACATTAAAGATCGTATCTTATAATCTGGATATCATGCTCTCTCGGAATAACACATTTACTCCCACTTTGTAAAGATTCTCGAGAGCTAGACATTCCTTATAAGAAGGCCATTCGGATATTCGATCCCAATCATAGGATACGCGATTCCCGGACGACCAATCATGTATACTCCGCATGCTTCAATATCATACCCAATCACTACCGCATGATCGCCCCGTGGTTAGAAGAAATCTCAGTAGTGTCAAAGCATGACAATCCACACCGTGATGCCATGAAGACTCCGGTCAAAAGGATAATTACACAACCGCCACATAGTGTGACACTTAATGTAAGTGTGTCAGTCTAACGTACGCATTCTCTAATACACGTCCACGTACAGTCCAAGTGTCCCTACACTTCGATAGACGAGATCTATCCCTATCTTCTAAAAGATAGAGGACATCCAATAGTCTGATTATACTATCAATGTCCCATTTGATAATATGTAAGACTAGAGACATTTAAGCACCAACCTTGTAATAGTGATTAGAGATCTCATCAACCATAATCACTATCATGGTTTCTCTATCACAGATTGATACTAGGGACGTTACTATATATATACAACAAATAATATGAAGACAAACAATATATAATAACATAAGTTCTTTTATTAATCATAATAAAGATATTACATAAACTAAATAGACTGTAAATAACCCGACCCCGGTCGGATCCGGTCCAACCCGATTGGGTTTAGGACACCTTTCCAACAGCATCATGGTGTGGATTGTCATGCTTTGACACTATTGAGGTTTCCCCTAGCCATGGGGCAATCATATAGTAGTGATTGGGTGTGATACTGAAGCATGCGGAGTATACATGCTTGGTCGTCTGGGAATCGCGTACCCAAATAGTAAGGGTGAATATCCAAAAGGGCCTTCTTATAAGGAATGTCTTACTCCCGTGAATCTTTGCAAAGTGGAAGTAAATGTGTTACTTCGAGAGAGCATGATATCCAGATTATAAGATACGGTCGTTAATGCTTGACACTCGACATACGACCGTATGGATATTATTACAACGATAGATTCTATTTACACGCTAACCGAGCACATGAAAGGTAGTAGTCATTGCGTATTGACTCTTTTGATGATTGGGGGTCACGGACGTGTTGCTAGACGCTATCCATGATCGTTCGATGTGAAGAGCATTTTCGTAATTGCGCCTTATGTCTACGGCCAACATATTTGGAAGCCTATCGGGTCACACATATGAACATCAAGTCGGATTAAAATGTGGTTATAGTTGATGACCAAATAAGAAAGTTTTATCTCATACTATAAAGGTTATAGTGGTAAATTAATATGGTGTATTTATTTATTATGAATAAATATAATACAAGATATTAATTATGTTGATTAACTAAATATGTATATTGATACATATATATTTCGAAATATGTATATATATGATATACATGTATTTTGCAAATTAATTAATCATAGTATTATATTAATTAAAGAATGTTCCGGATGCCAATCATTGCTATGTGGGGCGCAGTTTGTAGTGTATATGATATATTTGAATTGTGCAATTTAATTAATAAGATTACCATAATATTAATATTGGATATTAATTGATTTTTGGAAAATAGATTTATGGTAATAAGATAAATATATTCAATATAAGATGTTGACAATATCTTGGAAATATTTAATATAAGATATAAAATTAAATGAGATAAATCAATCTAAGGATTTTCCTTATTTTATTAGAAAAATATTTTCTCTCTCATCAATCTACTAGAAGTTAATCCCAATCAGTTGGGGAGATAATTGGGGCGCCACTTTTCCCTATTTAAGGGAGGCTTGGCTAGCTCTTTTGTACACCATAATTCTAAGAGCTAATTGTTCTTGTGAAAAATAAGAGAGCTTCTTAGAGAGAGATTGTAGAGAGAGAAAAGGTCGACCTAGCAGTCGAGTTTTTCTAGTAGCAATCCTTGGCGGGATTCCGGCAAGGTGCTCGTGTGGATTACTGGTAGAGGCCGGACACTTGGACGGCTTATGCAAATCTACTCCAACCGGACGGTCAAAGCGTCAATCTTTTAGATCAACCAAGGTAGTATTACCGTCCCTTCTCTTATATGTTTATTGTTTAAACGAAGACGATCCTGGATTGGGAAATCCAATTTTAAATTCCGCTGCGCAACTCGATTGATTTCCTAACAATATGATGTAGTCATATAGGACAGGACCGATTTATTCTACTTTTCTCATTTAATTCCGTGATTGAGAAATCTTATTAAATCACAAGATGATCATATATGGATTAACCTTAATCCTGAAGTGATTGCATGCTCCTACTCGTTTCAAGATAGGGTTTGATGTGTTCGTTAAGGATCGCTAAGAGGCGCGGTCCGAATAACTTTCACGTTGGCACTATTCTGGAATGAGTGAGAAGTGTGTGTCTCACAGATATGGAATCCATTCCTTCCTGCGGGAAATAGAAAGAAAATCCCCTTATTTGTTGATCCTAAAAACTGATCGATCGGCCAAGTTCGTATTGGTTATGAACTAATTGATCACTAGTGGGTTAATGGTAAATAAGGATAAGATGCAATGAAGAAGGTTGTTGGAAATATTCCCGCTTCATTACGGATAGTCTATGGAGGGTTAGTCTGTATGTAATGATTATATCAATGGACACTTATCGACTAGACGTTTTGAGAATAAGTTATATCTATAATCGATAGAGTTCAGTTCCGGATTTATGGTGGCGTAATTCCGGAATTAATGAGTTGAGTAGAAATATTCTGTTTGATGAATATTTTATTCAATTTATTGTAGCTACTGGTTATAGATCCATGGTCCCCGGGTTTGCTCCTAACACGTGAGTGTTTTCTCGTTTTGTGAAATCTCGAGTAAATTAAATAGTTGGTCTATTTAATGAATATGCGAATATTATTTATTTGGTAAATAAGATGTAAAATAGAAAAGACATTTTTTAATAAAAATAATGGCTTTAGTGGCGCCATATTTTGTGATAAAAATAGGAAAAGAAATTTTCCTAGATTATGTCGCATGTGTAATTAGTTAATTATTTATTTGTTAGATAATTAATGAAAAAGAGATTGATTTTTTGGGAATTATCTCTTATTTTATGGAAAATATCTATTCCTTATGGAAATAGGTAATTGTATTATGAAAATGATAACTCTCTCTTGAGTAGTTATTTTCCTATATAAAGAGAGTTTTTCCCAACACAATTACAATCACAAAAATTGCGCCACATACTAATAAAAGAAGAGAAAAATTAGTTTCTCGTTCTAGCCATTGGGAGAAGAAACTAGGAGTTTTTCTTGGAGCATATTCAAGGAGGTTCTACTACGAGGATCGACGTCCACCAGTCGTCGCTTGGAGATACAACTCGGAAGATTACGGCTTCTCTCCAGTTGGGTAAATATTAAACCTTCTTGTAGTTATTAGTTATTATGTGAATCGTGTCGTGGTAAAATCGTAAACGAATTTCGATTCGTAGCTTCCGCTGTGCATGATCGAGCGTCTCGATCGGTGCTGTGAATCAGATCTGACGATTCAATTATGGATCGGATCCGGATTCGGGTTTATGTATATCCAGCAATATATATGTATAATAATACTGTGTAACCGGTTCTTCTACCTTTTACTAAGTACGTAAGTACATACCCCCTTTTCTCTCTTTATTGTTCACACCCCGAGAAGGTGGTTATCAGGACGATGATGAGTATGGATACGACGATGGAGTTGATGGAGCCGATGTTTGAGCTCGGGATGATATGATGATGTTGACATTTATTTTATGCATTTTATTATTTTCTGTTTTGAGAGATTAACTTTAGTACCTTTTAAGTTTCATTTGGGATGTAATTAGTCGAACAACATTTATCTCGTTGTTTTGTCTTTTCAGTTTTCTTAGACGTAGATTTTGAGACTTGGTGATTCGTTGTTTATCGTTTGACATTCTTTCTGAGTTATCTTTAGTTTTATTTATTCCGCTTTTACTTTGATTGATTGTTACGAGGCTTGTGTATATATTATTTTTTATGATTTAAAAAGTTAATATATGCATGCCGTGCATTCTTTCCAGATAAAGACTCGGTATCCGGGACGGGGCGTCACAAGAGGGGACGAGGAAGTGACCTGAAAGCTATGATGGGTAGTCAACCATTGAACCCTAGTAAATGCGAATCAAAGCACCGTTTCCGACCGCCATTGAATCCCCCTTTTACATGTAAATCCTCTCATCCTGCAAACTCCTATAAAGAAAGGAAGGTCTAGACCCCATCCCAACATTAAAAATGTTACTTTCCCGGAACTTCGCGCATGGAAATTGGCTCACCAATGCATTTGGGAACTTCGAAACTCTCCAAACTTAAATTTTTTTTTTTTGCCAACAAAGCTGAGTTAAAGTCACGTAGATCTCGAAGCCAAGACACTTTAAATCTATTGTCAAGGTACAAACTTCTCGCCTCCGCCAATGGATTTTCTTGAGTTTTATCTGTGCCACCCAAAAAAAAAACGCCTACAAAGCATCTCAAGAGTATTTATGGTGGCCTCTAGGATTGAAAAGCACTGCATAATAAAAGCAGGGAGGGCTTGAAGGATGCCTTTTATCATAACCCTTTTACCCAGCGGCCACAATAGCTTCTCCTTGCACCCACTAAGCTTCTCCTTAACCTTGTCTTCCATAGTACAAGAAAAACACTATTTTTCTACACACAAAATGTGGTTAATATATAGTTAGCAAGACTCATTTTCCATGTTACTATGACTAAAAGTAAGTATATAACAATATTTTTTTTTGTGTGGCAAAAGCTAGTGTATCAAAATAGTGTTTTTCCTATTGTGCAAGGATGAAAAAAATTTCTTCTTCGGCCATCCTGTAATGGAAGGTAGCTCAAGATATTTCCCATTGCCAGTACCAAAGGGAACATTCAGCTTGTGACTAACCTGAAGCAACATAGATTGCGCCACAACCTTACTAATGTAGAGTGAAGATTTGTGAGTGTTGATCGTATGCCTCGATAACTTCTCATAGCGATTAAGCACATCAACAATGGATTGAGTCGATCCCACCGTAGCTTTATTAAACAACAACCCATCATCCGCGAAAATCACACTTACAGTAAATTTTATTTGTACTCCCTCCGTTATTATTTATTTAATGAGTACCGATAGTGTCATGACAAAACGATCATAACAAAGTGCACAACACATTATTGCGCCATTGATTATGATGTGGTACTATTGATTCCTGAGAAATATTTGTGCCACAGCAAAATATAAACAACAAATGCCACAACATACATTTATGCCATTGATTTTTATAGGACGCTAAATGTGATGTGCACAATATTGTAGTCATTTTGTTGTGGCACTATCAGTACTCATTGATTTCTATGAGCCTTATAAAGTAAATGGTCTAAAAGTGTGTTGTGGCACATTATGATAAACATTTTGTTGGAACAAACATTTCCCTTTATTTGATATAGTTATCAAAAATCACACTTATTAATAAAGTGACTTAATGTGTTGATTTTAACCATAAAATAACTAAAATCTCGTTATGTACAATTAATGTATTTTTTTTCATCTTAAAATAAATAAAGATACGAAAAATAACAAAATATGTTGTTTTGAAAATGACACTATTTTTAAATTTGAAAGGAACAAAAACAAAATCAGTTAATAAAGAACAAAAATATTTCTAAATATATTTCAATAACTTAAAATTTTGTCAAGTCAATTAGCTAGGTCCTTTTTGAATCGGATTTGACATAGTGATACTGATCATTACATTTTGGAAACAGGTGTTCAATTCTCATCATCACACAACAAAGTAAAAAAGGGGGAATGACGCGTAAAAGCTTATAAACATTGTGGTTTGCAACAATAAGCTTTGACCCCCACGCATATATTAAAGAAAATGAAAATGAAGTTTGTTTGCCTAAATCTGAGGGTGGTTTGGGGGGTTTTTCAGCTTGATGCCTGGAATCTTGCACTCCTTTGCAGGATTTTGTGGAACTTTCAATGTAAAAAAGACTGCCTTTGGGTGAAATAGGTAGGTGAAGAGTATCTGAAGAGTGTTGATCTGTGGTCTTATCAGTATAAGCATAGTGATTCTGCCTTGATCAAATCTGTCTTTAGGATCAGGGATAGAATTTTGGAAAGTGCAGGTTCTGCTGCTGCTGCTGCTGCTGTTACTTTGCTATAATCCTGGTCTACAAGTTCTAAGTTGTGCCCTAGCAAGGCTTATGACTTCTTTAGGCACCATGGTCCTAAGGTTTGGTGGTCAAGACCTGTGTGGAATCCTAGGGCCACCCCAAAACATTGTTTTTTGTTGTGGATGGCCATGAAGCAGTGTTTGCTCACTACTGACAGGTTGCATTTTGAGGACAAGATCTGCTCTTTGTGTGGTTTGGTAAATGAATCTGCCTCCCATTTATTCTTTTAGTGTCCTATTTCCTTTCTGGTTTGAAGCAAGATCAGTATATGGCTTGGCATTAGTAGAAGATTGGAAACAGTGACTGGTGCTCTTTGATGGATTTCTAGGAACTGTAGGGGTACTTCTCATGGGAATGTGACTAGGTCTGCCTCTGTTTCTGTGGTTGTTTATTGGATCTGGCATATGAGGAACAGAAAGAGGTTTGATGGTGTTAATATGAAGATTTCAGATGTGCTGCATTGTATCAAAACTCATCTCTTATATATAATGCAAGCTGCTTTTCCTTTGTACACTTTTACCCCATGATGTTAGGGTTCTGTACACCTTTTTTGATTTCTTGTAGTGCTTGTTGGTGGTTGTTTGAGATTATTTTGTTTCTCTACACACCTTGGGATAGACTCTGTGAGTTATGCTCTCACACGACCCCTTTTTGCAGTTTTGTGTGTTGTTAAGTGTTTAGTGGTTGTTGTTTCTTGTAGCATATAACCTCAGGGGTCTTATGCTGCTTGGAATCAACAAATCTAACCTCTTTTCAACACTGTGTAGGAGTTGACCTAGTTCTACTTTTTAGATTAGGATGTAATTTCTTGTATTTTGCATACCATGGTTATATATATTTACCCTTAACCAAAAAAAAGAAAATGAAAATAGGGGAAAACCTTATAAAACCTTGCTTTGACAGAAATACCCCCATTGAATTCCCTTCATATATTACCCCAAAATCCCTAATTATATTAACAGAATTCCCCAAATTCTGCCCCTTTGATTACCACTACTGCGAGCTCCCAAATTCACCCTCCAATTCTTTCCAAATTCACCGCATGAACACAGACTCGAACTTGTGATCAACAATTTGTATCAACATTCCCTAGTCTCCAACCGGAAGCTGATCAACGAAGAACATAAACTTGAAGGAGCCGATTAGAACATTCGAGCGAATCTCTTAAAGGTACGATTTTGTTGGTGGGTTATAAATCATGCATATTGGTAAGTGCATGTATGATATTGGGATGCGATTAGTTAAATTTTGTGGTGTGCATGTATGATTTTGGATGTGGTTAGTTAAATTTTGTGGTGTTGAATCATTTGTTTGCTCAAACAATGCCGGTGATGTGTTATTAGTTGTTGGCGTTGAATTGAAATTTCTTATTTGTTTCAACTGTATTCACATTCATTTGTTCTTTAATTCGATTGATACCTTAATTATATTGAATTGAAATTTCTTATTTTGTTGGTTATAGATAAGTTGAAAAATGCCGTTGATTTATGCACTTAGCGATGAAGAAAGGTCTGCAAAATGTGATATTGTTTCCCGATGTTCAATTAGCAGAACAATTGAAGTTTATGAAAAGCTTAATAACAAGCACAAAGCAATGTTGGAACAGTCTTGTTTTGGACATATAATCAATTTGAAGGATATGCAAGCCAACATGATAATACATCAATTGTTAATGAGGTTGCTGAGTCCATGGGATGTAGATGCCAAAGTTTTTTGGTTCAAAGTTGGAGCCAAAAGCACACGATTTAGTGTAGAAGAATTTGCGCTGGTTAGTGGTCTTTTGGATGGCGACGGTAGCAATGTCGATAAAGGGGTAGGAAAAGAGTCTAGATTAGTTAAGAAGTATTTTAAAAACTTATCAAAAGTGTATAGGAAGGATGTGTGGGTAAAGTTTAATAGCATTAAGGATGCTAATGACCGTTACAAGCTTGGGTTGATCGTTATATTGAGATACGTTGTGTGGGGATCGGAAGAGAGACGGCCGGTGGGTTGGTGGATCTTTAAGTTGGTTAAGGATTTGAATGCTTTCAATAAGTATCCATGGGGAAATGCTTCTTATGAAGCCACTGTCTATGTTTGGAGGAGGGACATGAGGGATTCTTTCAAACATCCCCCGATCGCATATACTTTATATGGTTTTCCGCACGCTTTGAAGGCATGTATAAGCCAAATCCGCTGTTTACATTCATAATATATATATATATATTCCTTAAAGTTTTTTCATTATGTTCGGTCCATCACTTGAATGTAAATGCATCGTAGGTTTGGGCACTTGAAGCTATTCCTTCTTTAAGGAAGTTTGCCGAGATTGTTGATGAAAATGCTCTCCCAAGGTTGATGAAGCGGGGAGCGGTAAAATGGGTCAACTGTTATGGAGTTCAACTTGTTCTTGAATCGAGACAGGTAGCGATGTTTAATTTGTATCTTAAGTTTGGTATGTACATGCAGCCTCCACATTATTTACGAGTAGTAGATAATGCAGGTGGAGGCGGTTCGAAAGTTGGTTCCATCCGAAGCTGAAAAGGAAAAAGCTTGTTTTTTGATGCCCCGGGAAGATGAAGTTGAAGATGATGAAACTACTTCTGAAAATGAGCAATCAACGGGTAACGTTGATAATGAAAAGTTAAAAGAATTGGTAAAAATTGATGTGAGTGAAGAGAACAAAAGAATGTGCGAAGAGTTGGTAAAAATTGCTGAAGAGAACAAAAGAATGTGCGCTTTAGTGGATACGCTCCAGCGTAAAGTTAAATTGATGGAGGTTCGTCTTTCTTGTGCATGTGAAAAATGCAAAAATGTTGGTATTCATGCAAGTGAAATGGAAGGTAATGAAGAGTTGAATGAAATGGAAGATGAAACTGTGGAGGCATCCTGAAACGGCAAAGGTATGAAGTTAAATTTGTCCTTTATGATGTTTATAAAGGAGAGAATTAATTAGTTTATAACATTTTATTTCTTGAAATTATGATTAGGAAATGCCATAGTTGAAGAGAAGGAAGCCAGGGAAGGTGATAGAGAGGTAGGGGAGTTCCCATCAGAAAATGTAAGTGAGGGTGAAGAGAGAAACGAGGCCACTGAAATTGAGAAGGAAGCTGATGCTATTGTGAAGGAGGTTGGCAAGGTGATAAAGAGGTGGGGGAGGTCCCACCTGAAAATGTAAGCGAGGGTGATAAAGAGGTAGGGGATGAACCTAATGCCTCGGTTGAGGAAACGGTCGAGGAAACCCGAAACGGTGAAGGTATAATGTGAAAGTTGTCCTTTTGATTTGTTCATTATCTATTTTGATGAGAGAATTAGTTCATAACAGTTTATTTCTTGATATTATGATTAGGAAATGTCGTGGGTGAAGAGATAAATGAGGACATTGAAATGGAGGAGGAAACTGCTGAAAAGCTAAAGGAGGTTATGGAAGGTGATGTAGATGTAAATGATGGCATAGAGGTGGAGCAAGCTGATAAAAGGGAGGAAGGTGAGGGAAACCCAAACGGCGAAGGTATAAATAAATTATGTCCTTTATGTGTTTTGGTGAGAGAATTAGTTTATTCATAAAATTTAGTTTCTTGAAATTATGATTAGGTAATGCCGTAGGAGAAGAGAGGGCCGAGGTCATCCTAGATGAGGATGATTTGGAAAAAGAGGGCGAGAAAAAAGTTGCTAAATTAGTTTTACAAAAATAATTAAATTGAGCTTATGTTAGTAGATATATGTATAATCCAAACTAATTACGTAATTGAATGTTTTATATAGTTGTACGTTTCAATCTACCGACGCCGCCGAAAAAAAGAAAAGCACTTAGCAGCCCTTATATTAAACTACCGAAAAAAAAAAAAAAAAGGGACTAAGTTTGATGCTTATAATCCGTTCCGAAAAATGGATCCTGTGATGATGAAATGTGTTGATCAGTTTATAGATTCATGTGAAGACAGGTATGAATGTCATACGGTTAAAATAAACCCTAATTTGTAAACCCTATATTGATGATTAATTAGTTTTTCTTCCTTTTTATTTATACAGTGTTAATGTGAGTTTGGTTGAGTGTGATATCCAAGCAAGTATTTTGAAAGGAATTGTGAGAGGGCGAGCTTTCCAAGCAACGTAAGTAGTATATGCTTTAGATTGTAAATTAACAGCAATTTAGATTGAAAAAAGTATGTTTTTGTTAAGTAGTATATATATTTTTTATGATATTCAGGTAATGGATAGTTCATTGTGTGAAATTCGCCGGCGATGCTAGAGTACCCGAACATGTTTGACCAAAATGCACGAGTTCTGGATACGCAATTTGCAAGTTATGTCAAAGGCTTTCACACACGACACATTACAAAGAAACGCAAAGGAGGAATTAATACAGTATGCAAATGACGATTTGATAGAGTATTTATGAATATTGTGAAGGGGACAGCTCCGGAATTTAGCAAACCATGGGAAGGTTGCACAAGTTTGTATGTGCCGATGATAGAGAATGATCATTGGTTTCTTCTGAAAATTGATATGAGTGGGAAGATAAATTACGTGTATGACAGCCTTCCAGGGCATATCAGAAAAGTGCTTCTTGCAAGTTGTGTCACGCCTCTGCAATTTGTGAAGCCGCTTTTACTGGAGAACCATGTAAAAGGCTATGAGAATTATTCTGTGGGAAAACTAGCGGTGAAGAGTGTGGATTGACCATCTGAATATAATGGGTACGTTTGATAATTTTATGCAATATATATAGGGATTATTAAGGTATTTTATGTTGTGACTAACTTATCTTGTAATTCTTGTAATTTGGTAGGAGTGATTGTGGCATTTTCGTTCTTAAATTCGTAGAGTTCATGCTTGGATGAGTGGATCTATCATTGATTCGGAGTGCGCATAAGCCGGATTGGCGAAAGAAGCTGGTTGCGGGATTGCTTTCATGGAACTTTCAGCCTTAACTTTCAGCCATTCGGAGTGGATCTATGTCATTTTAAACAATTTAATTTGTTTCTGGCCATAACTTGTGTTAACCATCTATGAGGGTTTTGGTTATGATAATCATTCCCCCTTCAACTATATCATTTTAATTTTGCAGAAGAATAGTTTGAAGTTTGAAGGAGAACTAAAATTTTTAATTGTTGTTTTGAAGAAGGGTGTTTTAAAGGAGAACTATGGTTTGAAGTTTGAAGGAGAACTATAATTTGTAAATGTTGTTTTGAAGAAGGATGTTTTAAAGGAGAACTATGGTTCCTTTATAATTAATATGTATTGTATTGGTAAATGTTATTTTGAAGAAGAATGTTTTGAAGGAGAAATTTGGTTTCATTCTTATTATTATGTATATTGTATTTGTAATTGTTATATTCTTCCATGTTTAAAAACTAGGGTTTGATTCATTAGTTGGTTAACATTATTTGTTATAAAATTTGACTCATTGGAATGAAGAAGTTAATTTAGTGATTCTTAAAGAATCATACAAATTCACATAGTTAACGTAAGGTGTAATTATAATTTATTAACATTATACAATTCCATAATCCATACTATGGTTTGATTCATTGATTTGCTTAACATTATAAATGATGATTTGTTATAATATAATATTTGATGATTTGTCATTGACCGTTAACATTAGTGGATTCATTTCTTAATTTTAACTTTACACAAGTTCAAGACTGTTTCGACACATATTTGATTTAACATTACACAAGTTCAAGATTGTTTCGGTCAATGAGACATGTTTGAGATTGTTACGGGTAAGAATTGGAATTAAAAAAAGATAAAATAGGCCTATAAATAGTAGTATATCGAAGAGATACGAATCTGAAGGGTCTCATTGTAGTGTAATTCGAAGAGATACGAATCTGAAGGGTCTCATGCTAGTGTAAATAGCTAGGAAGTGAATATGAATCTGAAGAGCCATTAATGTAGGGGTAATTCGAAGAGACGCAACTACTCATGTGAGCAATAACAGGCCTATAAATAGTAGTATAACCATGGAGTTGAATTCATATCGCAAAAAGAAAAAAAAATCAGAAATCAGAAAGAAAAAAATCAGAAAAGTAGAAGAAGAAAATGGAGAAGCATGGATGCGATATTGTAGAATTGAGAAAGGATTTTGACGAAAAGCTTGAAGAATTGAGAAGAAATTTGGACAGCCAAAGACAAGAATATCAATATGAAATTGATCAAGTCAAAATTGAGATGACACAGGAAACTAAAGCAATGCATGTTGAAGTGGCCTATATCAATGAAAGCAACACAGTGAAAAAAAAAATCAACGATCTGATACGACTGTGCAATGATGCTTACAAAATGGTTGCAGTGCGATGTGCACAAACTCTCCCAATAAGAGAATTTGTTACCGAGTTTCTGCACCATGGCCTGTGATCAAATCCCAAACCCCACTTTTTATTTATGAATTTGTACTTTGTTTAATATTATAGTTTATGTAATAACTTTTTCTTATGAAATCATTTATAATATTATCTTTTTATGTGTTTTATTGTTTGTTTGAATGATATCTTGTACATAGTTTCTTTTGTTTTTTTGAAACGTATGGATGTAGTTTCTTATACATCAGTTGTTGCATGCAAATAAATTAGGATATTAGGGTTTGCAATTAATAAAATAGTAGAATAAGAAAGGAGGGGGTTTGGATGAATAAAGAAGAAGAATCTCCATGTTTCTGCAATTAATAAAAAGTACAATAAAAGAGGGGTGTTTGCAAATAAAAAGTACAATTAATAAAAGAATATTGTTGTACCAATAATGGTACAATTTCACAGACATTGCTTAAAGTAAACTCGTAAAATGACCCCAGAAATCTTTTTTGCTTTTCTAGGTCATTGCTTTTCCAGTCATGACTTAAATTTCTAAAATGACCATGTGCTACCAAGCCCCTTAAAAATGCATCTTAAATAGCTAGTGTGAATCATTTTTAAAAAAAAGACTCGTATATAACATTTTTCAATCTAAAGAGTGGAGACAAGTCACTTTTAAACCTCAAACAAAGCAAAAATACCAAGCCCTTATTGAAGAGAATGGCGAGAATTTTACGGCACAGGACCAAGCTAAACTCAAATATACATATACTGGGGGAGGTGCAGTCTTGTGTGATGGTTGAATATATGCACAGGGTGAAGGACTGCACAATAGCCATAGACTGGAAGATGATTCAGATGTGGAATGTGAGTCTATCATCAGTAGGACCGAAGGATCCCAAGTGGGAATTCCTGGAAGAAATGATTCATAGTAATTTTTCTTCTTTTGAGAACATCCCCTCTCCTCACACTGGTATCATTATGATCCTCATTTGGAATTGCAGAGGTGCTGGCTCCAAAGAATTTAGGAGGCACATCAAAGAATTGCTTTTGAAATAGAAACCTGATGTGGCCAAGAAAGCCTTTAAAGTCATTGCTAAGATTGGTTTTACAAGTTCCATACAGTCTCCTCCTATTGGAAAATCTGGAATTATTTGTATCATTTGGAATTCAGATTTGCTCGATATTAACTATAATGAAGCCTGCCCAAATAAAATTCATGCAATCATCTCTGAGAATAATCTTTGTAGGATTGATAACTTCAACTTCAATGTCAGCAATTGTAACTTGATAGATTTGGGCTACTCTGGACCTGCCTTTACTTGGAGCAATCATGCAACCGCAGACTGGAGACTCTTGTATCATCAGCATGTGGGGACTCGTCTCCCTAAACTCCATTCTTAGTATAAAAAAATCCTCCTTTAAATTTGATTTTAACACATGTATAATACTGTTATGACTATTGGATGTTCTAATTAATGTATTCTTGTTGTGAATGAGCCTCATTGGTTTGCTTTGGAACCTCCTGCTGAGGTTTGGATTAAGGTCAACACATATGCCAGCTGCATGGATATTGATGAGAATGGTAGAGGCATGATGGCTATTGGTGGGGTCTTCATAGACGGTAATGGAAGATTTTATAGAGGATTCGTGGGATTTATGGGAAGAAACTCCATCCTTCAAGGGGAATTGATGGCTATCAAAGAAACTTTGTGGATTGCTAAGGACTATGGTGTCTCCCATGTTGTTGTGGAATCTGACTCTGTCTCTGCTATAATGGCTATTAACGGTGGATCTAGGAATGAAGACGGCAGATTGCTTGTTGATGATATCCTTTCCTTAAAGAATTCTGGCATAAATGCTAAGGTGTGTTATTCAAATAAAAGGCAGGATGATGGAATAATAGCCAAAGGTTAGTATCTTCAACATTGAGAATTCTGGTTGTGCATGTAATTGTACTTCATTTCTTACTTAGGTTCATTTTGGAACTGATTATCAAGTTTAAACCCTATAATCACAACAAAACCATATAACTGGACACAAAGTTAAAGTTGAGTAGAAAATTTGATTTTGATAGATATAATAAGATAATTAAAGAATAATCACAATAGAATAAAATAAAAACATACTCCTTAATTAGTGCTAAGGTTTACATTAACATACTCACGATATAATAAGGTAGTTGATTGGGTTGTGATATTATTGAAGGATTAATTATTATAGGAAAGGTTCTCAACATGAATTTGTTTTGTTTTTTTAAAATAAAAGGTGGAATTTGAAGACTTTGATTCGTTTTAACTACCAAAGTCGCGAAGGTTTACGAAGCGTTGGAATTATTTCAACTACAAAGTCAGTTTTTGAAAAGTGAAACGCCGCATCCATTTAATTGCTTGCAACGCTACAATTAACCTAGGGGTTAACCTAGGCTATATATATTCTGGGATGATGCTGAGAAAAATACCGTATATCTCTTAAATCAAGAAGCACATCAAAGAAAAAAAAATGGCAATGGAAAGGAACGAATTCATGAAAATGCTGGAGGAAGAAAGGCAACAGATGAGAATCATATTCAAGCAAGAAGTGGAGGAAGAGATGAAGCGTTATGCACCAACTGGAGGAGCTAAAGCAAGACATGATGGCATAGTGATGGGAACTTCTTCATGAAACCGAGAACATCAACTTGAAGGTGGTTGAGGAGGTTGAATCAAGAGACTGTGAGGTGGCAAATCTGAAAGATACGATGCAGACCTACAAGAGGAAGATCAATCAAGTTGTCCAGGTTTGCAACGAGACGTCGGGGAAAAGGATTGCATATCTGCCAAATTATCTGTGATTTCTGAAAAACTTTGTTGTTTTTTTTATGTTTGTTTCCAGAAACGTTGGTTTTAATTTGGTTGTAATTTTTATGTTTGTTTAATTTATTTTCATATCCTGAAACTACTGCTTTTATTTTATGTTCAGTTTATTGTATAATATATTTATCGGAATTATTTCTTTTCGTTGGTTTTAATGTCCTCCCATTCCAGTTTGGTTTGTTATGCTTTTTCGTTGAAGTTGGTTCTGGTTTGTATATGTTACACAAGTTTAACCCTATGTCAATTTGAATCGTATGTTTTTTTTAACAGACCTGGAAATGAGCAGACTTGAATCATATGTATTTTATAAGAAAATAAAATGGTTTGTATTCTTATGTGAGTTGAATGACAAAATTAATTAGTGTCTGATATAAAAGAAAGAAAAAATATTATATTAATTAACGGGGTGAATTAATATAATTATAGGATTTTTATATTTTATGAATTATAATAATAAAGAATATAAGGAAGAAAAAAACAACAAAAGGGGATTGCATGAAAAACTACTCTGCGTGTAAAACAAGAAGGAATCGATTCCAAAAGAGAAAGAAATAAAAGAGGAGAATATACCGTCCCATCGCATTCATAGAAGGCGTGAAAAAAGTAGAAAGAGGACAAAACATGACAGAATCAGGGGCAGGGGGCCGGGTGAATTTTTAAAACTGTGCCATTGTTGACCGTGGACCGTCCATTCCCCCTTCATTTCCATTCATTTCATTGTAAACCGAGTTGATAGTAGTAGCTTTTCTGAGACAAGTAATGATAAAGAGACAACCGATGTGTCACGACGAGTGACATAATGGTGATCTCCACTATTGGAATCGGAAGTCCGTTTACGGTGTCTTACGTGAGTATGTCACACAATAAATCCGTTTATGGTGTCTTACAAGAGTATGTCACACCATGAGAAGTCTTAATAGAATAGGAAGTCCGTTTACGGTGTCTTAGGTGAGTATGTCACACAATAAGTCCGTTTATGGTGTCTTACGTGAGTATGTCACACCATAAGTAGTCCTAATGGAATCGGAAGTCCGTTTACGGTGTCTTACGTGAGTATGTCACACAATAAGTCCGTTTATGGTGTTTTGCGTGAGTATGTCACCATAAGTAGTCCTAATGGAATCGGAAGTCCGTTTACGGTGTCTTACGTGAGTATGTCACACAATAAGTCCGTTTATGGTGTCTTACGTGAGTATGTCACACCATAAATAGTCCTAATGGAATCAAAAGTCCGTTTATGGTGTCTTACGTGAGTATGTCACACAATAAGTCCGTTTATGGTGTCTTACGTGAGTATGTCACACCATAAGTAGTCCTAATGGAATCGGAAGTCAGTTTACGGTGTCTTACGTGAGTATGTCACACAATAAGTCCGTTTATGGTGTCTTACGTGATTATGTCACACCATAAGTAGTCCTAATGGAATCGGAAGTCCGTTTACGGTCTTACGTGAGTATGTCACACAATAAGTCCGTTTATGGCGTCTTACATGAGTATGTCACACCATAAGTAGTCCTAATGGAATAAAAGTCCGTTTACGGTGTCTTACGTGAGTATGTCACACAATAAGTCCGTTTATGGTGTCTTACGTGAGTATGTCACACCATAAGTAGTCCTAATGGAATCGGAATTCCGTTTACGGTGTTTTAAGTGAGTATGTCACACAATTAGGCCGTTTACGGTGTCTTACGTGAGTATGTCACACCATAAGTAGTCCTAATGGAATCGGAAGTCCGTTTACGGTGTCTTACGTGAGTATGTCACACAATAAGTCCGTTTATGGTGTCTTACGTGAGTATGTCACACCATAAGTAGTCGTAATGGAATCGGAAGTCCGTTTACGGTGTCTTACGTGAGTATGTCATACAATAATTCCGTTTATGGTGTCTTACATGAGTATGTCACGCCACAAGTACTCCTAATGGAATCGGAAGTCCGTTTACTGTGTCTTACGTGAGTATGTCACACAATAAGTCCGTTTATGGTGTCTTACGTGAGTATGTCACACCATAAGTAGTCCTAATGGAATCGGAAGTCTGTTTACGGTGTCTTACGTGAGTATGTCACACAATAAGTCCGTTTATGGTGTCTGACGTGAGTATGTCACACCATAAGTAGTCCATAGGAAGTCCGTTTACAGTGTCTTACGTGAGTATGTCACACAATAAGTCCGTTTATTGTGTCTTACGTGAGTATGTCACACCATAAGTAGTCCTAATGGAATCGGAAGTCCGTTTACGGTGTCATATGTGAGTATGTCACACAATAAGTGCGTTTATGGTGTCTTACGTGAGTATGTCACACCATAATTAGTCCTAATGGAATCGGAAGTCGGTTTACGGTGTCTTACGTGAGTATGTCACACAATAAGTCCATTTATGGTGTCTTACGTGAGTATGTCACACCATAAGTAGTCCTAATAGAATCGGAAGTCCGTTTACGGTGTTTTAGCAAACCAATCATGTACATCTACCAGATATGTTCAATCAACCCAACAAATGAAAATTCTCGAGCACGCTTTAGCCTAGCATTTATAGACTCGGCATGGTTTGTGGCCATTATGTTGTAACGAAATCCCTCAAATTTAGCTCTAGCCCACATAGGGAATTCCGCTTCTTTCAAATATTCGTTTGGTTTCGGACATTTACTACATAAAGTGTCAAAAATGTAACTTGAATTCTGCTTCTGTATAGGCCTCTGCACCTTTCTGAAAGAGCTTTCCCGCACCACGTCTCGGATATTTCATCCTCAAATTCTTTTGCTTGTGATACATGCAATGCCCATGGTGCGCATTCTTAAACACCTCCTTGAAAGATGTTTTAATACTATCGGCACGATCAGAAAGTATCGCAAGATCATTCGTGTCCCCAATGATGGGTTTTTTAGCTTATCAAAAAACCATGTCCAAGAGTCTATACTTTCAGAAGCAACAACACCCCAAGCAAGTGGAAATATTTGATGATTTGCATCTTGACATGTTACCACAAATAAGGTCCCTTTATAACACGTTTTCAAATGCATGTCGTCCATAGAAATGATTTTCCGCATCGCCAAATAAAAACCCTCAATACTTTGACCAAGTGCCAAAAAGTATTTGAAAACATTCCCATCACTTTTTCAATATGATATACAGTGTCCGGGTTTCTAGCCTTCAGCCTATAACAATATTTGGGTAATTCTCCCCAACTTTTGTTTGGATTACCCCTTATCAATCCTTCTGCATAACCCTTAGCCTTGTAGGCCTTGCAATAAGTTACATCATATTTAAATTCTTGCTGGAAATCATGCATCAAGTCCTTTGGTGCGTTAATACGATTGGCATCTTTAAACCTTATGGCAAAGTATGTGCCAATTTGCTTGTGCATAGCATGTCTATGGTCTTTTCGATGAGCAATAGGTGGGCAGCTATGCTTATTTGCATACGTTACCACTACAAATCGCTCAGAAGGTGTTGTAAGTTTGGTGGCTGGCAAACGCCATTTACATCTGACGGCTTGACATAAAACTGAATAAACGCTTTTGTTGGAAGTTTGCGTTTTGAATTCAAACTTGTACTTTGTAGCCAACTTCGCAAGTTTGAATACCAATTTTTTTTGCATTTAAACGGATCATTCACACGAAAGTCTTCATGTTCGGGAATACACACTAAAGTATACCTACAGTACGGCTACAACGAAAGTCTTCATGTTCAATTCTATGCACGTTAACCACAGTTGGGGGTGCATTCAAGGGATCAACAATCTCGTTTCTCACAACAAAGCCATCAAGATTCTCATTTGACATTTCATCAGCCCCCATGCTAATTCTCTGATATGATTCTTCTAAATAAACATCTTCACCCAAATTCACCAATAAGGAGTCTTCAAGTTGCTCATTAAAGTCCATGTTGTCACCCCCCGTATGAGAATCTTCGACACATGTATCTATGCTTTTCTATTCTTACATCCAACATCTCTTTCATGGCATTCCCAACAACATCCACATCTATCTCTTCATTAACATTCTTTTCAACACATGTCTCTATGCTTTCTATTCTTACATCCAACATATCTTTCATCCCATTCCTCATAACATCAACATCTGTCTCTTCATTAACATTCTTTTCAACACATATCTCCATGCTTTCTCTTCTTACATCCAACATCTCTTTTATCCCATTTCCCAAAATATCAACATCTGTCTCTTCATCTCTTTCAACACATGTTTCTTGACTTTCTGACACATTTACTACTTCACATGTTTCTTGACTTTCACAAACCTCGGTACACTTTTCCTTTTCCTTCAAACATATTAATAAAGCATCTTGTTTTAAATTATAAACAGATATAAACTGATTCACAAGCTTATCGCAATCAAGCACCATCGGTCTAGCTTTACTAATAGGGACCATATATTTCATCTCAAACTCATAGAATGTTATATCGATTTCCAACTCATTTTTCACCATGTCATACAATTCTTCAAATGTAAAGTTTTTTTTGACACTCATAATCGTCGAGACTTCTTTGGATTCACACCCTACATACTTCCAAAACCATAGACCATTGACGTCTTTTTCAACCTCCATAGGGTAAAATATAAAAATACAAACTTTATCTTCCATCACGCTTCACCGAGATCCTGTTTTTATTCAATACAATAAATACAAACCAATATACACATAGAGAAAATCCATAACTTTTGAATGTAGCATTGCAATCAATTTATTTTAAATCACAAATCGATTTCAATTCCGTTCAAATAGCCATTAACAAGTTTAAACTTGTGTCACACTATAATCAATCCACCTTGAAATATAGATAGAAGTTCACATAGCCATTAACAAGTTTAAACTTGTGTCACACTATAATCAATATTTTAAGATTAATACGATTACCATTCACCTGGAAATGCAGCTAGAAAATATAACCAAATATATAGATATAGATATAGATATTCATACCGGGTAATAACTGCACAAATCACCAATTCAACATTTAACCAATTCAATTCAAATCAAATAACCATTTTCAATCGGGGTCGCCCCCTTTTTCAATTCAATTCATAGTTAAACACATGGTTTAAGCTAATCCCGCAAGGGTAAGTAAACTAACAAACTCAATTTGCCAAAATCATTCAACACCACATACACACCTTCCTAATCTCCAAAATCATATACACCACAAACTCAATCATTTACATGCAATTCAATGATATTAGCTTAATTTACATTCACATACCGATATGAAGAGCCAAGAAACCCTTTCGATTACCACCCAGCTCGGCTCGGACAATGATTGACGGAGAAGAAGAAAAGAGAGGGTTGTTCCGGCGAGGACAATGACTGGACACCGAGAGAGACACAGCAGAGTAATTGGATTTGCGAAGAGAGGGACGGAAGCAGAGTAATTGCCTTTGCAAAGAGGGAAATAGGATACGAAAGGAGCTTTTGATCGGATTTTGGCGCGTAAATTAGGGTGGGTATTTTACCCGCCCTAATTTAGGGGGTGGGATTGGGGGTGGGATTAAGAAAAGATAATCAGCTTTTTAATTAGGGGTTAATTATATTTTTAGTGTTAAGTAAATCACCCCAAATCAAAAAGAGGAAGGGCATTAATGGCTTTTCACCCAACTTGTATAGTCCAAGCTTAATCTTAGTATGAATTATGGGATAAGCTTATTGTTGCAACAATTTCGGTTGACAAACTTATATAACTAAATGTCCCATTGAAAAATCTCTTCCTCATTCTTTAATGTAAAATTTTATATATAGCTAGGTCCTCTGCAACATTAAAGAATGAGTACATATATGAAAGTGTTTTTTTTTATTTTTTTTAATAGTATTCAAGAGGATGAGATTTTAACTCAAAAGTCAAAACATGGTCGTGAAATCTCAACATTTATAGCTAGGCATTTTTTTTTATATTATTGTTGACTTTATTATTGTTGACTACAAAAGTAATTACCGATTCCTTACCTACCTAAAAACAAAAAATAAAAAAATAAAGAATAATCCCCCTACCTAACGTCTTCAGTGTGGATCACTGGATAAGAGAAAGTGCTTCAGGAATAAAGAGAGAAAATATGATTTCAGTCCCCATAGCGGGTAATATTTCGTGTCAAGTCGGATCAGATCTGATATTTCTTTAAAGTTTCGTTTTGAAATTTGGACGATTTCGTCAAAATGTATACTATCTGGTCCAAATGTGATATAATCCTATCAAAAAGGAAATACAGGCCAAAATGGACGGACCTGTCTAAATTAAGACGGATTTCGTCAAAATTGAGACTAATCCGTCCAAATTGTTTGTTTCCGTCAGATTTGGACAAAGTCTGTAAAGTCCACTTGTATGAAAATGTCCAATTGTATGTTTCCGTCCTTTTTGGCCTACATTTTCTTTTTTACAGGTTTATAGCACATTTGGACGAGATAGTATATACTTTGACGAAATCGTCCAAATTTCTTCACGGGACTTAAAAAAATTGTCAGAGATCCAACCTGAAACGAAATATTAGGTAATACAATGATCTGATCTTATATTTTCTCGAATAAGGAGTACAGATAAATGAATAAACAATGGAAATAGCAAAAAGAAAAAATAGCCAGTAGTTAGATAAAGTGTGTATCAGATTGCATTGTATTGCTGAGCTTGAATTGGTTTGGATGAGTTTGGATTGGTTTTAAAAGACTCGGATCGGTTTGGGACGCCATAATTCATTCCCCAAACCAAACCAAAACGAAGTCAATCCCAATGATTTGGTTCAAATTGGTTTCGGTTTGGATTGGGTTGGTTTCGGTTTAACAAGCCTAATCTTTATAAAAACAATGACAAAACCAACATTTTTTACATGAACTCTAAGCTGTGTTTGTTTTCAACTAGAGTTTTTTTACATCACTTCATCAATTATTTTTTACAATTCTCTCGCCAATCATTATTTCAAATACAAATAAAAAATATTAAATTATCTTTCACAATTTCATTTGTCTACTTTATTAATTTTTTTTTACCATTATTATATTTATTATATTACTTTATTTTAATTTCTCTCACCAATCATTTCTTTATCTACACAAATTTTAAAAAACATTTTAACTTTCTAATCATCACTTCAATTATTTTTATTATATTTTATTATCCACTAGCATATAAAAAACCTCCAAAATAAACTCCAACAAAAAACAAACGGAACTAACTACATCCAAACTAAAAAAATTACAAACCAAAATGATATAAAAAAAAAAAAAAAAAAAAAACTTAAAACAACTAACAAGTAACAACACATTATAATCTAAACAGCTACATCAAAACTAAAATAAATTACAAACCAAAATAATAAAAAAAAAAACTTGTAACAACTAACAAGTAACAATACATTACAATATAATTCAGCTATTATCAATCATCCATAGTTGCATACTTACATACATGCATTTACTGATTTAAAATTGTTATATAATGGGTTATATTGAAAACAAATTGGGATATATTAGGTCGGTTGGGTAATGGTATAATATATATTTATATAATGTATAAAAAAAAATTTATACATGAACACCATGTCTACATTCAACATAATATTGTGGTTGTGATTGTTTCAATTTTATTTTACATGTGAAAAATATGTAATGAGATGATAATGATGTAAAAATAATATAACTTGAAGGAGTAACTCTGTCACTACCCTCAAATTTATATAGGGGGAATGAGGGAGAAGGACAAAAATATTTCATCAATTGAGTAGAAGGACAGTCTTTTGAAACTTTTGCATAAAGGACAAAATTATTTATCCACTATCGAAATTCACTTGTGTTCGAAATTCACTGTTTAAATTCACTGCCGAAATTCACTGTCGAAATTCACTAATTTTCAAAATTCATTGTCGGGATTCACTAATTTTCGGGATTCACTGTCAAAATTCACTGTCGAAATTCACTGATTTCGGGATTCACTAGGAAGATTCACTGATTTTCGAGATTCACTGTTTGTCCTTCTCGCTATAAAAATTATGCAGTTGTCCTTCTCCCTATAAAAAATAGGTAGTTGTCCTGTTGCTTAATAATATTCCAGATTGTGTCCTTATCCCTAATTTCTCAATTTATATATTTATTGTCATGTGTGAAATTAAAAACAAGTATGACTACAGGAAAAATGGTCTTTTACGGCCGATGGCGGATACAAAAATTTCAAAACACGGGTTAGGAATCAAGAGCGGCACATCATATTACAAATTTATAAGCATTAATTTTAAAAATTCAAGTATGATACGAGTCAAAGATGAATATTAAGAAATGAGCGGATCCGTTAGTAGATATGAATATATAAATTTAAAGAGAATGTCTTTTCACACAATTAAAAGTCTTAAAACACAAAAAAAAAAAAAAAAATCCACTTTTACCCTTCAAATTTATGTTTTGTTTGCACTCGTTGATTCTGACCGAATTTCAGACAGAATGTTAAAAGTATTGTTGACTCAATTTTAGTCAGAAAATCTTTCTCACCAGTATCGGGTATGTAAATTATTCAAAATTCGGACTCGAATTAAATCAAAATAATCATCATTTTCTAACTCAACTAACTCAAATTGGATCAGAATAATTTGCAAACGCGTTGATTCTGACCGAATTTCAGACAGAATGTTAAAAAGTTTTTTTGACTCAATGATACTCATACAGTCTTTCTGACTGGTATTGGGTATGAAAAATATTCAAAATTCTGACTCGAGTTGATCGGAATAATCATCGTTTTCTGACTCGTATAGGGTCAGAATAATTTGCTGTGTAAAAAACATTCTCAATTTAAATAGTGTAAAAAATACATAGATTTTTAAGGGGGTCATGTGCAGGGGCGGATGTACACTATATATAGGGGGGCAAGCGCCCCCCTTAAATCCGGAAAAACACTAGTATATATATGTTATGTATTTTTTTTGCCCCTTTTTAAAATTTCAATTCGCCCCGACACTTTAAATTAATTTTTTTTGTTGAATTTTTTTTTATCACGTAAATAAAAAATACATCGTTGTTACAAAAGTGATACATTTAACACATTATCAAAAATATTTTAATTATCAAAGACTAATATTGCTATTAAAATATATTATAAAGTCAAAAATAATACTTAATAGTCAAAAAAAAGAGGCTAGGCTTTCTACTATTGTGACCTCTCACATTCTCAAGAAAAAATTTACCAATATTTATTTCTCATTCACCCTTACAACAAAATTCAACAAACAAAAACAAAAAAATGACTCCTGGCATTCTTTCTTCTTCAATTGACATTTGACAATCCTCCATCTCCTGTGCAGCTGCGATTCAAAATTTGCCATATGCATCAGGTATACTGTATACATATTATCTTATAATATCATTGTTTTTCTTTTTGTTTTTTATCTTTAAGGTTGTTGTGTTCTTAAAAAATGTCTTATTTTTTCTTGTTATTGTCATTTATTTGTAAGAATAGATTGGTTAATTGGTACAATTACAATATATTTTCAATTTGAATCGTGAAGTAAGTAAACTATGATCGAGGATAAATACAATAGTTTATTGGAGCAAGTTGAAATTATTAGTAAATATTGTTTGTAAATTGTAATAGAAATCGATGAAAAGGTTTTTTAAACCTGAAACTCCGCAATCGATTAGAGAGGATAAAGATTCTTCACAAAGTTCTATAAAGAAACCTCGAATGGTTGAATGATTGTCTTGTGACATACATTGAGAATGAGGTCTTTCGTCGTGTGGAGGATGAATCAATTATTCAAAGGTTCAAAATATGAAGACAAGACGAGGCCAGTTGTAATGTACGTATTTATTCTTTTTTTTAATTTATTTTTTTTTTTTAATGTATATTTATTTTAGATTTATCGAAAATTTTGTTTAAGCAAGTATACCTTTTTCGTTAAATATTTTAAGACGCTCGCCCCGAAAATTTTGTTCATGTGACCAATTTGACCCCTATTTACGGCATAAGTGCACACCATTATGAACATCGATTAGCGAAAAGAAAGGGTCTTAAAATAAGTGGCACTATTATCGATAAAGCGGCTTACTAACTGGAAACACGAACTTGTCTAGCTTGACGAGCACGTCTTCTTCCCCGTCATGGTTGCTTGACCGAGGTTATAGATGTCTCTGTCAATTCTCTCATGCCTAGCTTATGAAAAATAGCCAGTGGCATCAAATTCACACTACTCCCAAAGTCGCATAAAGCCGTGCTTATGTGAGAATATGTTTGACGATACACCCACCAATAATAATCTTGTTTCTCTTAAAAACAAACGACAATGTGAATGGATTCATCATTTTATATGTCATTAGGCCAACCACAATGGTCTTTAAAGTTAAAAAAAATGTAAAAGACACTTTTTGCAGAAAGCAGAATAGCAAATATAAACAGAAAAATAAATTAAAATGATTCATTAAGATATGACATGAAAATTCACAATGAAAATTCACGTATTTCTCCATCCCCACCCTTCCTTCAATCCTCCCTTCCTTCTTCTTCAACAAAAAATGTAATTTAACAGTTTTGCATTTTATTTTTTTATTTTTTAAAATTATCTTTTAACTTACGTAAAAAAATGAAATTGTTAGAATTTAGGACCCTCAGGGATTAACGCGGATAACAAATTGCAATAATCAAGATGCAAAAAATGAAATTGTTAGAATTTAGGACCCTCGAGGAAAGCGGATAAATCAAACAAGATGCGAAACATAAATCAAACAATAAACAATAACACAGGATTTAACGTGGTTTCCGGCAAATGCCGACTACTCCACGAGCAGAAATAGGAGAATATATTATCACTGGAGATTTCCTTTACAGACTCTGCAAATGTTCTAGGTTACAACAGACGTGTATTTATAGCCACAAAAACTTGACCTAGCCGCCATAAAGACATACTAGCATAATGACTAAAATACCCCAGATGTGAACCCCAGCTCCAGCTGTTATCCACCAGAATGTAACCATGCTGACATTCACTCAAACTGAGATTTGCCCAAAACTGACTTCTGCTAAAGCTGACTTTCCCAAAGCTGACTTCTAGTAAAGCTGGTCTTCTGGCAAAACTGACTTCTACCTAAAGCTCACTTCTACCCAAAGCTGACTTCTACTCAAGGCTCACTTTTGCTCAGCTGACATTACTCAGCTGACTTTACTCAGCTGACTTTTCTCAGCTTAGTACACAGCTCTAAATAAGAGGTCAAGTCATATTTCCTAACAAAACTCCACCTTGACTTGAACTCTCGTTCAAACAGATGTATAACCAGATGTACTGTACCAGACGCATTCGTCAATGCCGATGTCTTGCACTGCATTCCTCCTCTTCTTCGACTTGATTGAGTTGAGAATGATGTGATCAACTTGATCACCGAACAAGATGTGACTACCATATTCGGATGTAATCACCTCGGTTGAGCACACTCACCGAGTTCTTCGATTCAACTTCAACCAAACAGATTGCAGATTCGGCCAGATTCGAGTGACGGATGTGAACACAACTGACTCCAAGTTAGACATCTCCAGATGAGACTTAACTCCAGATGAGAACACCAACTCAGACATGTTCACCAGATGTTCAGCTGACTTTACTCAGCCAATCATAACAGATTTGTCTTGCTCAACTTACTTCACTCAGTTGAGGCTTCTAGACACAGATGCAGAACCAGCGCAGAGATGTTCAACAGACTCAGCAGACGCCACTCCACTACAGATGGACTCAGCTTGACTCTTTATTCAGCTTACTTCCCAGACTTGAACACTCCACTCTACAAAACTGACTTTCACTCAGCTTGTACTAGATCAGCTGAGCCTCACTTAGCCAATCCCAGATTTTTGGTTCCACCCAGATTCAGCTCTTGATTCTTCAGGTTCAGATGCACAACTAAGTGCCAGATTAGTGTTGACTGTTCTCAGCTGAGTATGGACCTGAAGCTCCACCTGCTTGTCAACACTCCAGATTCAGATTCAGACCAGATTTGCATTAGGGTCTTTGGAATCACCCTTCTTGAATGTCTTCTTTCCAGGACTTCCATTCCCTTTGCAACTGCTACTAGCAATTAAACCAATAGCCTGATTGTCTGTCCCTGTGCCAGCTGAATTATGCCTCAGCTCTCGATTATGGAGAGATGCTCTAACATCCTCCAATGACACTTTGTCTCTCCCAACAATAAAAGACTGCACAAAATTCTCATATGATTCTGGCAGTGATACCAACAAAATTAGAGCTGCATCCTCATCTTCGATCTTCACACCAATACTCCTTAAATCAAGCAGTATTGTGTTCAGCTTTTCAAGGTGATCTCTGAGAGGCATTCCTTCATGCATCTTTAAACTGAACAGACGTTGCTTCATAAGCAACTTGTTGGTCAACGAATTTGTCATATACAGACTCTCAAGCTTCAGGCACAACCCTGCTGCTGAATCCACTTCAGCAACTTCAGTGATAACATCATCAGATAAGCACAACAAAATCGTTGAATGTGCCTTCTCCTCCAGATTGACCATCTCAGCGTTTTCAGCATCCACTGCTTTTGACAATGGAGCCCAAAGCCCCAGTTTCTTCAACAGAGCACACATCTTGATTTGCCACAGATTGAAATTGTTCCTTCCTGTGAATTTATCCATCTCTGCATTTAACCCAGACATCTTGATCTTGCCAAATAATAGAACTTTTATCATAAAATCCGAGCACTGGTGAAGGTCTTGGTGAAGATAAAATTTTGTTCAAACAGATTGATTCCAAAACAGAATCTCAGACTCCCCGATGATAACCTGAATGCTCCGATACCAATTTGTTAGAATTTAAGACCCTCAGGGATTAACGCGGATAACAGATTGCAATAATCAAGATGCAGACGAGAAAGCATAAATCAAACAAGAAACAATAACACAGGATTTAACGTGGTTTCCGGCAAATACCGACTACTCCACGGGCAGAAAAAGGAGAATATATTATCACTGGAGATTTCCTTTACAGACTCTGCAAATGTTCTAGGTTACAACAGACGTGTATTTATAGCCACAAAAACTTGACCTAGCCGCCATAAAGACATTCCGCATAATGACTAAAATACCCCAGATGTGGACCCCAGCTCCAGCTGTTATCCACCAGAATGTAACCATGCTGACATTCACTCAAACTGAGATTTGCCCAAGACTGACTTTCCAATGCTGACTTCTACTAAAGTTGACTTTCCAAAACTGACTTAGTAAAGTGATCTTCCGCAAACCGACTTCCGCCCCAGTCGACTTCGCTCAAGGCTCACTTTTGCTCAGCTGACATTACTCAGCTGACTTTTCTCAACTTAGTACTAAACTCAGTTTAGTACCCAGCTCTAAATAAGAGGTCAAGTCATATTTCCTAACAGAAATAATCATTACAATTTTTGCTTTTAACAACTATTGCTTAAGATCAAGTATTATCAATTTTTATTGAATTTTTTTATTCGACAAATGACGGACCTAGTATTAGGACTAGGGTGGGCTAAGCCCACCCAACAATATATATATATTTTTAGTATATAGCAGTGGATCCAAATTTCAGCCCACCCAACTTTCAACCCAGCCCAGCCCATTCTAGTCATCAGCTATCTGCCAATCAATGTAAAAACAAAATATACTCTCCAAAAAAAAAAAAAAAAAACATGTACTTTTTTCTAATTTCAGCTCATTATCTTGTTGGTTTCAGTTTATCATCTATTTTTATTTTTACTAAGACATTTTGATGAATGTTGTATTGAATCATTGACAAAATTCTGCTTCCGTTATGCAGCAAAACCGATATATTTTATATGTTATTTTATTTTTTGTGTAGTGTTACTAGTATAAGGACTCTAAAATTTACAAGATTAGTCGATAAAAATTATTTTTATTTTTTCGAAATAATATACGATAAAAGTTATACAAAGAGAATAAGACATGTCTCAATAACATTACTGCTTTCTGCGTTCTCCACGGATTTCTTTTAAGGTAAGTTTTATTGTTATATTTGATCATCTATAGTAGTTGTTATTCTTACCGTTAAAGGAATTCCTCACAAAAAATGTTACAAAATTATTGATTAAATCAGCATGTTTTTTCGGTTTTATAGACTAAAAATTCCGCTATAAAGTTACGTTACGAAAATTTTGCTTCTAGCTCATCCGAAAAAAAAATCCTGGTTCCGTCCACAAATTAAAACAAATACTAACCAAAAAATAAACACCCTAGGCTATATATTTTTCTCTGCTGCTAGATTAATTTTGCTACGCTGCGCACAATTTTTCCTTAGTTTAGCAAGGTTCGCTCGGTTCAAAGTTCGAACATGTTCAGTTTTGTTCGAACCCATATAACAGTTAAACATGTTCGAACTATATAATAGTTGATATATATAGTTCGATATACAATAGTTCGATTCGGTTCGCTCGATAGACGAATATCAAATACCTAACGTTCGCTCGACGTTCGAAGGTTCGAATCGAACTCAAATCGAGCTTTTTCGAGCGAATACGTGAATCGAATCGAATCACGACGTTCATTTACAAATTCCTGTAGATTAATTTTGCTAGAGATTTTTTTTCCTGTATTGAAGATTGAACATATACGGGTAAGAAAGGGGCACACGTAAGCCTGACCATTCGGAACAACCGGACCGAACCGGCGCAGCGGTTCCTTTTGACTGCCGGTTCCACACGGTTCCAGAACTGGGGGTTCGGAGGAACTGGCGGTTCACCGAACCGGCAGTTCGGAAGTTTGTTATTAAGTTTAGAGATAAAGAGCCAAAAGTCCTTTTTTTGACACAAAATAAATAAATAAGACACACTTATTTTTTTAGTTGCAAAAATGACAAACAATTTCAGACGGAAAAAATTACCCCTTTTATTAAAGGGACGCGCGCATATGTATTAAATCTTCCGCTGCTTCAGGTTTGTTTGTTTGTTTGTTTTTTTTTTTTTTTTTTTTTTTTTTCAAACAACCGTAACTTTTGATTTATAACTCCGATCATCGAAATTTTTTCACCAAAATTCATGTTTTTTTTTTGCTCTTCAATTTGAGCCCAAATAGGATACATTTCCGACGTATATTTTGAAAGACGAAAAAATATTTGTATTAATCGGAGCGCTTTTTCTTATAAACGACCGTAACTTTTGATTTAGAACACCGATCATCAAAATTGTTTCACCAAAGTTCATATTTTTTTTTTATCTTCATTTTGAGACCGCGTTTGATACCTTTTTGACGTAGTATTTGAAAGCCGAATTTAATCGCAGCATTTACACTAACACAGACGATAACATTAATAGTATCGATGATCGCGAATAATATCGATGATCGATGATCGATGTCGATGTAGTTATTCACTTGAATTAAGCCTAAAAAGTACATCAGACTAAAAGGCAATACATAAAAGATCAATACAACAGACTATAGATTTAGTACAATAGGTACATCAGATTAAAAGGTAATACATAGAAGATCAATACAAGTCTGAAACAGTCTGAACTATCAGCCAAATTATAAGAAGGATATTCAAGTTCAAATAACTAAATTATCATGCCCGGAATTCGATCACAAGGTGATGAATTACAAGTTCAGTAAGCCTATGAACTAGGCCTATCTATTACATGATGATACAATGTAGATCAAAAACCTCAGCACACCAAGGCACATAGTAAGCCTATGAACTAGGCCTATCTATTGTATTAAGGCACACAGATCATCGATGTCGATGACGTGATATCGATGTCGAGGCTTTCCAAACAATAAGACAACTCTTAGTATGTTCTAAACAATAAGCATATTTAAGTCTTATGTTTTGCTTGATGTATATATCACCCTTGCCCTCTCCAAGACCACCATATATTTCATCGATAATCAAACACTTTGGCTTCAAACCGACGATTACAGAATCCATCTGAACTGTATCCATGATTTTTCTCTCAGCAATGACCAGTTTTTCTTTCGATTCCATTTCCTCAAGCATAAAACAAACCCTTCAAAGAGTATAACAGTAGTGTTGCGTCGACCTCAGCACCATAACATAATAACAGTATCAGTATCACAGTAACAGTATCACAGTAATAGTATCACCGTATCAGTATAACAACAATAACAGTATCACAGTAACAATATCACAGTAACAGCCCAATCACAAAGCATCTTAGTTCATCAATTTTAAGCTCAGCTTGATTCGTTTATCAATCATATAAGCGTGCGTGAATCATAACAAGCAATCAAAGATAGATTAAGAGTGAGTACCTAGCTTTAGAAGATGTTTTCTTGTTCATTTAATAGCTTTTGAAGACGGCAAGTGATAAGAACAACCTCATTCCTTTCTCACAAGCATTGACTCAAAATAAAAGAAAAACAGAGGATGCTAACACATCTCAGATTCCCACACAAAAAGATGTCCATGCCTATCAAAATGTGGAGTGTCCAGTATATAACACTAAAAGGGTTTTACAAAACTCTTAACTGATTTCAAGATATTGAGCAAACTGTGCATAGTGGTTAGGTAAAAAAAATAGATTGCAGTACCTTTACTAAAAAGACAATATCTCCCTAACGACTTATGAAAAACAAATGAAACTTGTTTTATTACACTCTTAACACATATGACTATTTTGTGTTAAAACAATTCCAAAGAATTCCAAACAACCAAAGAGAACAATAAGATTAAAGTCACTGTATGTAAAACAGATTTTTAACCGAATTAAAAATTCGAATAAATACCAAATCGTTTATAACTACTACGCCAAAAGAACAGTCCAAAAAATAGCAACAATGGCAGAAGAATAAAGCTCCAATCTTTACATATTCCACTCAAATTAACACCAACAACAACATAATTCAACAGCAAAAATAGTTGAAAAGTAACACCCCAAACTTTGTACATAATGTAACAACCTTTTTACATACATATCGATGACGATCGATGACGATTATCGATGACGATCGATATCGATACGATATGATGTCGATATCGATGTCGATATCGATGTCGATGTCGATGTCAATTTGCATATGAGGTAATCAGTATCATTTAAGGCTTAATTCAAGTGACTACTTCAAGGCACACATATCTGGCTCATATAAAGCTCATTTAAGGCTTAATTCAAGGGACACAATATCATATAAGGCTCATATAAGGCAAAAACAAAAACCCTTCAACAAAATGCTTCTTACATATTTTCCTCATATTTGCAGTGAAGTAAAGCTCCAATCTTTGCATATCTCTCTTAAATTATCAACAATAATTGGCAGAAATTAAGGCCCAAATAAACATCAAAAATGGCAAACCATAATGGAAGAAAGAACTGTCCAAAAAACAGCAACAATGGCAGAAGAATAAAGCTCCAATCTTTACATATTCCACTTAAATTAACACCAACAACAACAGAATTCAACAGCAAAATAGCTGAAAAGTAACACCCCAAACTTTGTACATACTGTAACAACCTTTTTACCTACATATCAAGATGTCGGAAAGAGTATCGATGTCGATGTCGATGTCGATGCTCAGGCTCAAAAGGACTCTCCTTTCAGTTTTTTGTTGCAAGGTCTATGTCCCCCAAGTCCTTGATATAAACTGAATGTCTTCTTACAGTTCAAGCACTCATATTTACTTCTTTTGGAGCATGTTTCGATACTAATATTTGAAGAACCTCATAAATTACTCAAAAGGTTTATATAAATTGAAGGATCGGCTTTCTCACCAAAGCCATGCATTCCTATGAAATGGCTAATGCCTTTTTTACCAACCCATGTTCAACATAAACAGAAATTAATCATAACATCCCAAGGCTGTTAAAAATATAAAAAAAATCTTAACATCCCTAGACCCAAGGTTTCTATCCGTCATTTCGTTGAATATCTTTTCAGCATCCAGAAAACTCTCACTCTCACAATACATCCCGAAAAACGAATTCCAAAAAAATGCAGGTGTATCATTTAAATGGTTTCGTAAGCTACCATGAATCAATTTTCCATCACGCAAAGACTTAATATTTGCACATGCTTGAAACAAGTGTTCAAAGTGTAGCAATAACTGAACTAAAACATCAAATCAGCAACTACTATAAATACTAGAAATCGTATTTGTAATCTAAGATCCTCTTTCAACATTTCAAAAGCTGGACTGTTAATTAACATGTGCAAAAACAAAATGTATAAAATGATTCAATCAATCAAACAATAACAAATGGAACACAGTAAACCTGTCGGAAATGGCGGAGCTTGAAATGAAAGTAAAGCGGTGGGAGAAAAGCTACTAGAGCAAGACCAATCATTAGCCATAGGAAAATCAACATGCTCCTAATTCTGTTATAAATCCTCGACATAGCCTGCCGGCATCGTTGCTCATCCCATTATGAAATCATCGCCATTTTCATCGCCATTTTAAAACTTCATGAACAGAATCAAATTGAGAAACCACCAGGGTCCCATTAAAGATTTAAGATGAGGAGCCAAATCTATCCTGAAAAAGGAGATAAATTGATGAATGAGGAAAAATATCATAAACCAACATTGGAAACACCGGTTGAGGTGGCAGTTTCATACGTTCCGGCAACGGAGACAACAGAAACACCTGCCATAGTAGAGAAGAAGCTAGAGATGGAGGTGGAGAAGACGATGTGAAAGAAGAAGTTGAAGCAGGGTGGGATTGTCGTGTGGTGGTGAAGATGGATGGGTTAATACAATCAGAAGAAGAAGAAATTGAAAATAAGGGTAAAATGGTCCATGACAAAGAAAATTGTCCTTATGACAACTAAAAAAAGATGTGTGGATTAATACTTAATTAAGGGGGGAAAAGTGAACTTATACCTAATTTTTCCTTAAGTTTATAGTTTTTTTATTAAGTTGTAGGATAAGTTGATTATATATTATGTAAAATAAGTTTGGTTTCTAAAATGTTACAAGTTAAAAAAAAATCTTGTTTATAAAAATCACGTGAGATATATATATTGTATACAAGTAAATTATAACTTTTAAGTTTATTTTCAACGCTTGTACCGAAAAATCGGTTGCCTACGTATTTTTTATATGCAATTGTGTCGGAGGCACGACACATATAATCAAAGCAGTCCTATAGTTTTTGTTATATGTTTCCATTAAGTTTTAAAATGATTTGATTATATATGTTGTATAATAAGTTTGGTTTATAAAATGTTACAAGTTTAAAAAAATGTTGTTTATAAAAAAATTACATGAGATATATATTGTATACAAGTAAGATATGAATTTTAAGTTTTTTTTTTTAACGCTTGAACCGAAAAATCAGTTGCCTACGTAACCTATATATACAATCGTGTCGGAGACACGACACATATAAAAAAATTAAAGCGAACGTAGTTCTATAGTTTTTTTATATTTTCTATTAACTGTTGTCTCCGTTGGAGCTCGACATGTTTAGCTAAGATTGAGTCGGGTAGTTTTCATATTTGTCCGGGTGATACTTCCTCATGTGTCTATTCATCGATCCGCAACCATCACCCTTCTTGAAGGAGTATCGGATGCCACAAAATCTGCACACCTCCCATAAATAAGTTCCGGGGTTATCTTGTGCTACTATATCAGTCCGAGGAACCTTTGTGAAAAAATCCTTAAAAACACGGTTTGCTCGTGATGTTGATTCACCCGTTCCCGACATTTTACAAACTCTAAATAAAAGTTTACAATTATTAAAAAAAAGTTGAAAAAATAAAACAAACCAAATTCACTTATAACTAAAACCAGATTGAAGTAACGATTAAATCAGAACAACTTCAAATATTTGTCTTGTAAAGTAAATTTGATTGTTGTTTTTAACAACTAAACAAACTTGATTACAAATGTAGAATTGAGACTGAGATTACAGAAGTAGAAATGTAGAAATGAGAGGAGTGTAGGTGTGAATGAAATTGTGAAAATGAGGGGTATTTATAGGATGAAATGGTTGGGAAATTTAAAAAAAAAAAAAAAAAAAATAGCCGTCGGTTCCGGGCTGGTTCCGGTTCCTTTCAAGCTCGGACCGCCATGGAACCGGGGAACCGTAGGGTCTTGGAACCGCCAGGTCACCGAACCGCCGGGTCCTGGAACTTTCAATTCCGATCCGGTCCGGTTCATCCAGTTCCGTCCGGTTCCGGTCCCAAGTGGTCAAGTCTAGGCACAAGGTGAAAGCAAATTTTTTTAGGCCCTGTTTGGTTGGGTGGATTGTAAGGGAAAAGAAAGGGGAAGATTTGGAAGGATAATAAATTGAGTGTTTGGATTGTTTAGTTGGAAGTGAAAGGAGCAGAGACCAATGGAAAGCAAGGGATAACTTTCTTAACAATTTTTATTTTATGTTTCCTGCCATTCTTGCCAATATTTGGAAGGAAATAGTATTTTTTTTAAATATTTTGTATAATTACCCCCTTCAAAAAAAAAATATTTTATATAATTACTTAAATAAAATAATTATATAAAATAATTATAACTTAAATATTTTATTGAAAAATCATTTATAATCTTGTCATCTCTTTTCTTTTCCATTGATATTCCAAACACACTTTTAAACCTTTCTTTCCTTTCCGTCTTATTATATCCAAACACTCAAAATAAACTTCACAATCTCCCCCTCTCCTTTCTTTTCTGTCACTATCTTTCATTTTCCTTTCTGTCGATTTAATTCAATCCAAACGGGCCCTTAAGGAGTGAAAATGTATTGAAGAACACATTATAATATATATTTTTGGTGGTAGAGTACAATGTATTTTAAGCCATTATGGAGATGAATGTAGATGAGAACGTAAATGTGATGCCATTAGGATAATTTTGATAGTAAATAGACATCTAAACCACCATTTTCGCAACTCAAGTGTTCTCCGTCTTTCCCCACTTAAAACACAATCCAATTGAATCAGGTTAAAAAACGATCAAGCGCTTTTGCTTTCCGCCATTTCCATCAATTTTTTTCCTTTGCTTTTTATCAGTTATACCACAATATATTGCTTGAATCGAAATAGCTAACAATGAATATGTAATATCCACATAGTTAAAGTTGTGGAATTAACACCTTCATATAACTGTGATCTATAAATATTTTGTCCATTCGGATTAAGCCTTTTATTTTAAACGAGAACGACAATCTAAGCAGTTAATCAGATCATTTATGGCTCAATTAGCATTATCAGTCACATGCTTGAGTACGTTATAAATTGGTATCAGAGCCAACTACCAGACAAAACTAAGTGCCAACTAAGTGCCACTCCGGAAACAGTCATGGTCAAATCCTGACGAGGACGCCAGTTGCTTATAATGGAGAGAATGTAACGTTTCACATAGTTAAAATAGTAGAATTTCCACCTTCATATAAGTGTGAGACATATATATCTGGTCAACTTGGGTTAGCCATTCAGGCCAGGCGATGACGACGGTCTAAGTCATTTCGTTTATGGCTCAATTAACGCTGCAAAACACAAGTGTGGGGGCATTGCAGAAGATGATATTGATATAATGAATGATATTGATATAATTATTTTGCAAACTTCAAACCTTTATCTCTCACCCCATATGACATATAAAAGTCTTTTTCACTCAAGGTTATTTCTTTTTTGCGCAAACGAGCGAACGATCTAGCGATTAACTGCATTTTTATGCTTCCAATTAATGTTGTCAGACACAAGTTTGGGGCGTTACAAAAGACGATGTTCATATAATTATTCTGCAAATTTCGAACCCCTACCCCAAGAATATTTGAACATGAGGTATCATTATGTTGCCATAAACAAGAATTAGACCACCATCAATTACTTGTGCTACATACAGGTTTGGAGGCGTTATTATGTTGCCCTAAACAACAATCAGACCACCATCAATTAGCACTGTCAGACACGTGTTTGAATGTGCCACATAAGATTATATTGATATAATTATTCTGCAAATTTCAAACCTTCTTCCCAGGAATATTTAAACATGCTGGTATCATTATGTTGCCATAAACAACAATCAGACCACCATCTTCAATTACACTCGCTTATGTAAAATAACCCATCGGGGAAAAAATAAAAACAGATTCTAGTAAATCCTCAAGCCTCTTTTTTGTATCAGTTCATTTAAATCTAGAACTGAGAATGGGAAGAAGACTTATGGAGCCTTTATTGGTATCAGAACGATTCTACCGCTGCACTACACTTACAATACACCACACATAATCAACTTTTTGTAAACCTATTCTGAAATAAAAAACCTACTTCCTCAAAGGTCGGTTTCTCATGATGCAAGTACGTGAATGAGAGGGTTGGTGTGTGATAAATTCGGTGTGATGCAAATAACAATTCTCAAAAAATAGGCATAATGTATTCTTTCCGTGTTGATTTTTTTTAATACGCAAAGATGGGAGAGATGGGGACGAGATGAAATAGCAGCCACACAAATAAATGAATGCGTTAAGGACAGTGATACAGACACCGAATATTTGCATAACATGTGCACACACCTTCATTTTGAACCATACCTTTTGATTTCTTAAAATTATAAAAAAAAAAAAAAAAAAAAAAAAAAACAAAACAAAACAAAAATTTCAGACCACACAAGCAAACAATCAGGGGATGTGTGTGTGGACAAATGGTAGTGCCTTAATCGTTTTCCTTGAGTTATAGGGTATGCTGTCGATAAGTGCTAGAGGCACCGATAGAAATACACAAAAGGTCCACAGAAAATAAAATCATGAGGCTACAATTTATTTTTATTTTTTTCGGAAAAGGATTAAGCTCCCAAAAAATTCCCAACCCCTCCACTGAGAATTGAATCATGTGGTGCATGATTTCTGCATTTTTGTAAATTATTCTATTTTCTTAGACTTGTGTGGTTCAAAATCAATTTCGGTAGCAATCTTTTGTGCAAATGCTGATGAATTTCATGAATCTTGATCTAAGAATTCAAAATTGTATTTGGAGGGAAAATTGGTTTGAGCTATAGAAGAAGAAGAAGCTTAGCATTTTATTGATTAAACTGAAATCTAAGTTTACAGTGCTTACATCTCATCTTATATAGAGTTGAAATGCAGTAAATTAACATAACTGAATCAGTTGGAGCGGTTACAACTAACTACAATGCATCAACTATTTTGCTATGCTAAGTGTTCGACCATATGCCTCAATGAACTAACTATATTAACTTAAGTTCAGGTTGCTGTGCCTTTATGTACTTCAACACCCCCTCTCAAACTGAACTTCAGGGCTTGTAGATATTTACTATAGGATATGAATCTAGGAGTGTCAAGAATCTGCCTTTATCCAAAGGTTTAGTGAATAGGTCAGCAAGCTGTAGACTTGTTGCTATTGGTAGTGGTTTCAGAATGCCTTGCTGATATCTGTCCCTGATTACATGGCAGTCTATCTCTATGTGCTTAGTCCTCTCGTGAAAAATAGGATTTTCAACAATGTGCAGGGCACTCTTATTGTCACAGAACATAGGGACTGGTCTGTCTTGTCTTACATTAAATTCAGCAAGCAAATAAGTCAGCCATTGGATTTCACAGGATGCCATGGCCATGGCTCTATATTTTGCTTCTGATGAACTTCTAGATGTTGTAGTTTGCTTCTTAGATCTCCAACTTATAAGAGAATTTCCCAGAAAAGCAAAAAACCAAGCATGGATCTTCTTGTATCATTACATCCTCCCCAATCAATCCACATAGCATTTCATTTCTAGATTACCTTCTGCTGGAAAGAATATGCCTTGGCCTGGTGATTTCTTGAGGTATTTCAGGAGTTTGTGGGCTGCTTTAAGTTGGAACTCTGTTGGTTTATCAAGGAATTGACTAAGCTGCTGTGTTGCAAGTGTGATATCTGGTCTGGTTAGTCCTAAGTATAGTAGCTTCCCTACAAGACTTCTGTAATAGCTGTTTGATTCCAGTTATGGAGAATCTTTGCTGTGTAATTTGATTGTAGCATCAATAGGAGTTTGGCTAGGCTTGCAATCTGAATATCCATAATCTTCTAGCAGTTCAATGCAGTATTTCCTTTGAGACAGTGTGATGCCCTTCTTTGATCTTGCAAATTCAAGTCCTAGAAAGTATTTGAGTTCTCCTAGATCCTTGATTCCAAATCTGTCATTTAGAAAAACTTTTAAGTCTTTGATTTCATTCATATCAGGACTAGTCACTATCACATCATCAACATATACCAACACTGCTACAAAGTGATCATCAGCTCCTTTTATGAATAGACTGTAGTCCTGCTTGGACCGCTTAAACCCCTCTCAGCGGGGCTTGTGTTAATTTTATATTCCATTGCTCTTGCTTTGTTTTAAGCCATATAAAGATTTTTGCAGCTTGCATACAAGGCTTGGTTCTGTTTGAAAACCTTCTGGAACTTTCATGTACACATCTTCTGTCAAATCTCCATGCAAGAATGCATTGTTTACATCAAGCTGATGGAGATTCCAACCTCTGTTTGCTGCAATAGCTAATAATGTCCTGACAGTAGTTAATTTGGCTACTGGTGAGAATGTATCCAAATAATCTAATCCAGGTTGTTGTGTATATCCCTTGGCCACTAGCCTAGCTTTAAATCTTTCAACTGTACCATCTGAGTTTCTTTTGATTCTGTACACCCATTTGCAACCAATGGGTTGTTTCTGTAAGGTGTAGTGCCCGAAAGACAATTATATAATTGTTTTAGGACGGAATTAGTAATTCATCTTATTATATGCATGTATGCTTATAATTAAGACACTACTGAAAACCCTAAGTACCTCGTTTGTGTAATCACATAACTCAGTGTATGGCTATACACAAGAGGATTGAGTTAGTGAGATGTACTTAAAATTAACTTAGTCCGTAGCGTTTATTAATCGGATACGGGTCTCTAGATTAATTTGCTAATAATGCGCCTGCACACTTTACGGTGTGACGATCTTATCCGGAATGTCGGTAATAGGTACCAAGGTGGGGCATTTATATATGATGATAATCATATAGAATTTGACCGATTTGATTTGAGTTCTCGATATAATTCCGTGTCGAAAGTCTTATCGAATCACAAGATGATCATATATGGATTAATCAATCTCCGAGGTGATCACGCATAACCGCTTAGACTAGGGTAGAGTTTGATGTGTTAGTAAGGATCACTTCGCAGTATGTGGTCCAACACTTCTCGTTGGCTCTATTCTGGAATGAGTGAGTGGTCTGTGTTATCACAGATATGGAATCCATTCCTTCCCTCGGGAAGTAGATAGAAAGTTCCCTTATTTGTTAACCCTAGAAACTGATCGATGGGCCCAGTTCATATTATATTGGTTATGAACTAATTGATCACTAGGGGGTTAATGTTAAATAAGGATAATATGTTTCGAGAAGGGTTTACGGAAATATCCCGAATCGAAGTGAACAGTCTATGGAGGATTTATCCGTATGTAATGATTATATCAGTGGACGATTTCGACTCATAAATTGAGTGTAAGTTATCTATATTCGATAGAGTTCAATTTCGGGTTTATGGTGGTGTAATCCCGGAATTAATAGGTTGGATATAATTATTCTGTCTGACGAATAATTTTATCTAATTTATTGTAGCTACTGAATATGGGTCCATGGTCCCGACGTGGCTCCTAATATAAGATATAGGTTTCTCGTCGTTGCACTCAATTATAATTAAATAGTGGATTGGGCTATTTAATTTGATATGTGGATTAATTGTTTAGTTGGACTAAATAATTAAATACACTAAAAGACATTTTTAAGCGCCGATCCGAATTAGTGCGTTGACCTAATTTTTGGTCAAATATAGAAAAAGGTGCGTGACCTTATTTTGAGAGAAAGGTGCGCATGCATATTGTGATTTATTATTTAATTATTAAGAAATTAGTTTTCTTGGATAATTATTTAATATGTGATTTATCTTTTATTTGTTAAATGATAATTCATGGAATATTAGATAAAAATATGATTTATCCTAATTTGTTTGGGATAATTATTTTATTTATCTTTTATTTGAAAAAGGATTAATATAATAATTATCTCTTAATTATTTAATCCTTGGAGGTTAAGTTTTACTCTCCTATATAAAGAGAGTTCTCCCAAGCCTTTTGACAATCACTAATCACGCACTACAAGAAAATTGACATTTTGTGACGACCAGGGTTCGTCACACAATATGTAAATTTCGTCACATTTGGTTATTTGTGACGACATTCGTGCGTCACAAAGGTCGTCACCTATCATAAGTCACAAAAAGTATTCTGTGACGAATTTATTGTTCCTCACGTTTTTTTCATTTTCCACTTGGTCATTTTAGATACATTAGTGACGACAAAGTCGTCACTTTTGCCTTAAATATGTGACGCCACAAATTTCTCACGTATTGTATGTTTAAGTGATGACCGAGTTGTCACCAAAAATAGGAGAATATACAAAACAAAATGCAATTTGTGACCTCTAATTCATCACAAATTTGTATTATATGTGATAAAATCTTCATCACAAAAAGTGAGTATATGTGATGAAGCATTTCTCACCTAATGTTCTATCGTAACCACTAGTTCGTCACATATTGATTTCAAACGTGAGAAATTATGTTTGATATAATATTAAATTTTGTGACGAATTCTACATCACTTTATATGTTATTGCAAGCCCCAATTTCACAAATAATCGTATAATACGTGATGAATTTGATTTTTGCATCACCTTATCAATATAATGGCCAATAATAGCTTGGTAATAAAGTAGTTCCAAAATAGTGCAGAAGTTTCAAAATCAAAACTTAAAAAAGTATTACTCCGTCTGCCAGAGATTCAAAAATTCACAAGTTTGATAAACTAAAAATTGCAAAATTCTAATAATGCTAGAGAATTAGACAATTGAAAATCAATCAAAAATTTGATCATGCATAGTCTGCTAGCTCATCTTCATAGGGATCATCATCATCATCATCATCTTGATAGTTGTTAGGCTCATTAGAATGGCCACTACTCTTTCCTTGTGATGTCAAGAGGGCTGTCACCTGTGCTTTTAGTTTCTCATTTTCCTCTTGCATAATCTTATAACTGGTTGCTAGTAACTTTACTTGATTTTGAATTTCAGCCAACTCAGATTTTGAAGCCATAGAAGATGTGGCAAATGATTTGGTGGTTTCCAATCGTGGAAAAGAACCTACACCATAAATAGATCGCCCTTTGCGCCCAAGAGTCTTACTCATGATTTCTAACTCACCTCTCCATTGGCGGTTGTATAGAATCAAGTGGAGTATCCTCAAAGCTTGAAGAATCAATTTCTCCTTGTGTTCATCCCGCATTCATTTCATCTTATCCTGCGAACAAATTATCAAGTCATGGACCACAATTTTATCATCAGGTTACATAAAAAAAGAAAAGAAAACACCACTTAGCATACAAATTGAAACACAAGCGACTAGTAAAACTAAAAGTATAAAACAAAAGATTTACCTCACATACAAAAAAACAGTCAAAAATAAAGTTAATAATTTCTCTATTTGAGGAATAAAGTTAATAAATAAAATAGTAAATCTTTGTGTACGTAACAAATTTGCGCAAAAAATTCAATCAAGTCACCTCAACTATGCAGGTTCCACAACTACCTCCGCCGCCGCAGTTCAGCCAAAAAAAAAAAAGGAAGTAGCAACCGAATATGATCGTACTGAGCCAGCAAACTCTGATCAAGCAACAGGCACAGGAAGGAATTGCGCAAATGTGGGTATGCATATAAGAAAACAATACTATAAAGGACTTACATATTTCTCTCGAGCATCATCATGAACCCACTGTTTATTTTTATCTTTGTGCACAGTCTCCCAATTATCTATCATCGAAAATTGTGCTCCATCCTAAATGCAAGAAATGAAAGTCAAGATCTAATACGTAGGAAATAGTGTTAACTAGCGGGAAAAAAAGATTATTTACCTTTGCAGCCTTCTTAGCATGTTGTATGAATGGTCTTGAACCGCCCTTATGAGGATATTTCTGTTTGTTTCTATTATTAGCATTTTTTCTTGTGATTTCCTGTATAAGAAATTATTATCACTAACTTGTACAACTACTACTAAGTAGGCAAACTTTTCGAAAATTAATATAATTCAACAACTTTTATGCCCCAGATTACGGATTGAAAAAATGTGATAAAGGAGTGTAATTCAATATAAAATGGGAAGATATGCATGCTCTAAATATAAATAAACAAAAATGTATCGAATCATGCCACCCAGCGTGGATCAGTGTAAACATTATCACACAACCAATGCCAGTGACTCTCTGGTCTCTCATTCCATAAATCAGCGCGGGGAAGATTAGCTCGACCTTCTTGAGGCGTTTTATAAGCCAAGTAGTGCCGATGTAACCTCCACTTTAATGAAGTATATGCCTATGACATCTTCCCATCAACATATTCATCAATTTTGGGATGGGCCAAGTCAACATCGAACAGTACCTAAATTCAAATTAGTATAAATATAAGTAAAAAATTAATACATATCATCTTAAGATTTTTTTTACTTTTATTCTTGTCAACATAATAACATTTGAATGGGATTCAAAAACCATTTTAACAAGTCACGCATCCATGGATGATACCCAATAACGTAACTGAACTCACCGATAACTTCTCATGCAAAAGCCTTTTATCTTCTAGGGGGACATTTTTCCACCCATCGTCTTTGTCATGTGCATGAACTCTAAACAATCTTTGCCTATCTCGTAATCGAATTTGCTTGATACTTCAATATTATCAGGCACTTCCAAGACAAAGTCAAACACAACTGGGACCTTCTTCCCATCATTGGCTTCAATCATATTATGGACACCTTTTCCACGTGATTTTCCACGTGTACTTTTTTTCCTGAAAAGTTATAAGCCTCTACCGCTCCAAAACAAACACCCATTATTTTTTCTATTCTAAAATAATCAGAAATGATAGGATAATATAACGGCTAATCATGAATTTTAGTTTACTACCTGAACTAACGGGTTCGCTGTCTTGAGAATGTGATGATTGTTGCTGGAGTGGTGGCGATGATGATTGTGGTTGTTGCAATGGTGAAGTTGGTTGTATAGGTTCTTGCATGGGAGGAATTACCTTTTCACCATAGGCCTTGACATATTCCTTGATGAAGATGGTGGTAGTAGTGGTGAATCGATGGTCCTTTTGAAGAGTAACAACTGCGCAATTGAGCTTGACTAGTAGGCATCTTCCTTGCCTTTTTTCCTCGCTGTGCGAAATTCTCCATCTGTATAATGAGGTAAAAATAGATACAATATTTGCACAAACCATGTATTAAGAAGTTCAAAAACTTCGATAGAATTAATTGCAAGTTTTCTAAATTTTTAGTAATGCAAAATCACACACTGCCACTATTGAATAAAAACAAATATTACTCAAAATTTAAATAAAGATAAAGAAGAGACCATGAAAACCGTAGCTTTAAGCAATGCGAAAATCCCCAAAAAGTTCAAAGTTGGGGAAAATAAGAGTTCATGCATTGAAAGCTCACTATAGATAATATATTTACAAAAATCCTTATAAATTATCAATCATCATCATCACTATAAGTATCACTTTCAGCATCATTTGCATGGCATGAAACTAAATCTTCATCTGTTGATTCCTCGTCAAAATCATTAGTCATTAATATCCTATGCAATCGTCCATTGTTATCTTCAATAGACTGAACATCAACTTCATCTCTGCATAGTGAAATATCAACTTGATCATCATCATCCTCAATAGATGTTATTCCGTTCTCTTGTTCATCATTGTCTTCATCGCTTCCTTCATCATTACCAGTACCATCATCATCATCAATTTTCTCAGGAACATCCCACACATGTCTATGTTGGATTTTTTGCACAACATTCCAAGTATTCCCCAACTTTAAGTCAAGGATATAGAATACTTGATGTGTTTGACCAGCTAACACATATGGATCACTATCATACCATCTAGAATTCAGATTTACTGAAGTAAAATGATAATCTTGAATAACTTTCTTACCCCTAGAACTTGTATCGTACCAGTCACATTTGAAGAGAACAACTTTAAAACCCCGTGTGAATTGTAGTTTAATGACATTAACTAAACTTCCATAAAAGTTACACGCCGTACCATCATGTGATCCTGGGGTCATTACCCCACTATTTTGTGTTCTACGAAACCGATCAACATGTGTCACCAAATAACGAACACCATTAACAACACACCCCTTGTACTGGACAATACGTCGATCTGGTCCTTGAGCTAGCGCAAAAATCTCCTCACTAACCATTTTAGGATCTTGGTAAAACAAAGTTGTAATGTGATTCCTAAACCATTCTGGAAATGAAGTCCTATGTCTTTGATGAACATTTTGAAGGCTCTCCTTTTGCAATATATCAATATGTTCACTAGATGAAAAATAAAACTTATTATTATAAGGTTAGATATCATAAGGCTAAAGATGGAAAATACAGAATAACCACATACTTTCTAAATGATTCGATTTAAATCACTTAATTATCTAAAATATACCGAGCCTGGACTTCCAACTCGCCTATTGACCATTCAATCATTTCAGGCTTCCCAAAAGGACGTGCTTTATGAGAGAATACTGAAAGTTTTGCCATAGGATCAGCCACGTCATTATTCCTTTCAGGTCGGGTGAATTCTGTCTCAACCCCGGATAAATACATTGAGCAAAATGTTGAGGACTCATATGCTATGTATGCTTCTACAATAGAGCCTTCTGGACGAGCTTTGTTTCGTACATATTTCTTGTATGTTCCTAACAACCTAATAAAACAATTAACAACTGAAGGCACAAAGCAATGAAAGAAAAGAAAAGTCTCTTACCTTTCTACTGGGTACATCCATCGATATCCAACTGGACCAGCTAATTTTGCCTCGCGTGGTAAATGCACAACTAAGTGGACCATGACATCAAAGAATGCTGGTGGGAATATCTTTTCAAGTTTGCATAATATGAGCACGATGTTTTCTTCTAGCTTATCGAGATCTGCCACATTCAATGTCTTTGCACATATTTGCTGGAAAAAGCTTGACAACTCAACGAGTGGAGTACATACTTGCCTTTTCAAATATTTTCGAATTCCAATAGGAAGAACACGTTGCATCAATATGTGACAATCATGGCTCTTCAAACCCACAATTTTTCCTTCATCTACAACCACATTTTTAGAAATATTAGATGCATAGCCATCCGGAAATTTAACTGATTTTAACCACCGCAAGAAAGGTCCACGGTCTGATGGAAGAAGTACATACTCAGCTCGAGGTTTATCTAATTTAGTACCATTGGGCTTCAAGTGCAATTTTTTCCGAATTTTCATGTCTTGTAAATCCATCCTAGCCTTGAGTGTATCCTTCGTTTTTGTTGTATTTAACAGTGTATTAATGATACTATCAAATATGTTCTTCTCAATATGCATAACATCTAGATTATACCTTAATGTCAGTTTAGACCAGTACTCTAATTCATATAATATACTCTTGTTTCTCCAATTGAATTCTTCAGCATCTCTCTTTCTTTTCCTATCATTATTACCAGGATGCTTACCGGGTATGCTGGGTACAATATGATCAAGTTGCTTAAGTACATCCTCTCCAGAAAATTCTCTCGGGGGACGTTGCATCTCTCGACGACCATTAAATTCCTGAGTATTCTTACGCCATGAGTGATTCATAGGTAAAAAACGACGGTGGCCAATATAGCAATACTTACTTCTCAGCTTGGTGAATGAGGCATCCTTATTACATATTGGACATGCTAATTTACCATGAGTGCTCCAACCTGATAAATTTCCATAAGCTGGAAAATCATTTATCGTCCATAGCACACTTGCACGCATGACAAAAGTTGTGTTGTTCATCTTATCGTACGTCGGAACACCATTTTCCCATAATTCCTTAAGCTCGTCAACCAACGGTCGTAGATAGACATCAATCTCTTTTCCAGGTGCTTTTGGCCCAGGAATCAATAAAGCCATTATAGAATAAGGCTTTTTCATGCATTTCCACAAGGGCAAGTTATATGGAAACAATATGACTGGCCACATGCTATAAGACGTGCTCATGTTCCCAAAAGGATTGAACCCATCAGTCGCAAGTCCAAGTCTAACATTGCGAGGGTCTGAAGAAAATGAGGGGTACATTTTATCAAACTCTTTCCATGTAGGAGAATCAGCTGGATGCCTCATCACACCTTCTTCGTCAACTCGTTTTTCATGATGCCATCTCATATCTTCTGACGTATGTCTTGACATGAACAGCCTTTGGAGCCTTGGTGTCAATCTAAAATATCGCAATACTTTTCTTGGAATCTTATGTTTTTGTTCACGTTCACTATCTTTGTATCTTGGTTCATTACACACCGGACAATTGTCTTTGTTTGCATGCTCTTTATAAAACAGTGCACAATCATAGTAGCAAGCATGGATACTCTCATAACCCAATCCTAGAACCTTAAGAATTTTCTTACACTCATTATATGTTTCAGGAATATTGTTAGGTTAGGGACATATCTTCCTCATCATTTCTAACATCTTATCAATTGCCTTGTTAGTCATGTGATTATCAACTTTGTTGTGAATCAACTCCACAATGTATGTCAACCTTGTATACTCAGTGCACCCTGGGTACAGTTCAACTTGAGCTTCATGTAACAACTTCTCATAGTTATTAGCATCTTCTGAATCAAGGTTACTTGAATTACCACCCATCGTCTCATTTATCTCATTTGGCATATCTTTATCCATCACCGTCTCTTGGTCATCATTTTCTATCCTATGAAATGCATCATCAATCATATCAAACATGTTGGCATTTGAAACATTTTCTTGCTGGTTGTATGGATAGGCTGAAGTCCCATCTTGGATATGATCTATGTGTTCTCCGTGATATATCCATTTATCGTAAGTCATATCCATTCCAGAATTCAATAGGTGAACATGCACGACACACCAGAATGAAAGGATTTGTTATGACAAATCCTACAAGGACACAATATCTCATTCCTTTCGTTCACATGGTGACGAGCAATATCTATAAATGATTGAACCCCATCAATATACTCCTTGCTAAGTCGATTCCGATTTAAAATCCATCGTCTATCCATAGTGTTTGAATGAGCCAAGCAATGTACTACAAACATGGACAATAGAAAACAATAAAACAGCCAAACATTTACTTACTTTTAAATGGTAATAAATTGAGTTGAAAGTAGCATTCTAAGTAAACTAGTTTACCATCATGATATATCGCATACGACACAGATTGATTGTTACCATTAGGATTAATAGTGTGATATACCATTACCACACATATATAATAGTGGCTCGGCATCTCAATGCTTTAATTAAGTATAAGGAAACTACGCATTTAAAAAAAAAGGATTACATATGCTTTTCTTTTCATAATGCTGTGCAATTAAGAATAAACAAATAAAGGAATCCTCACAATAACAAATACCAACAAAACATTAAAGAGTTGGTGTGACATAAAGATGAAGAAAAAAAACCTGAATAAATTACAAAGTGGAAAGAATATTGCGAGTTAAAGAACCGAGAGAATAATAAGATGGAAGATCCAACATAAGAAGATGCTACTCCCAGTTGAAGACACTGGTATGTTGTCTGGTGGTGGAACAAGTGGTTTAGTAGTTGAAAAGGGTCTCTACTTTGACTACAATTAGTCCCCTAATAGATAGTAAATGAAAACAGATAGAAATAAGCATAAAGATCACCAGAAAACTTTATTATCAATATATGATACAGTATTACAAGATGGGGTTGCAATTCCAGCTTTATAAGTAGTCTTTGGACCCTATTTTCTACTGTTATTCAACCATGGTGGTTCAAAAATACCCTCTGATTCTCCCAAATACTCAGCTGAAACAATAAAATATCTCGAAACGGTGTCCAAAAGCTTCTCACCCTTACCAGTATTCCCAGATTTATAAGTAATCTTTGGACCCCATTTTCTACTGTAATTCAACCATGGTGGTTCAACAATACCTCTTCTTCTCTCCCAAATACTCGGCTGAAACAATAGAATATCTCGAACCGGTGTCCAAAAGCTTCTCACCCTTACCAGTATCATTCCTTATCCCAAATCCAGCATCCCCTTGTAAAACAAGCCCGGATTTCGTATAAAACGGATGCCCACTTTGTGCAGCAAAGACTACAGCTTTATTGCTGCCAGTTTTGAAATCATGCATACAAGCATCAACCCAACTCTCTTTACTATGTTGTGACAGATAAATCTTGTGTAACACCCCATTAAAGTTGCTGATTCTTAACGTCAAATGCCCCCAATCGCCTATGTGTTTGACCATTCGGCCTAATGGGATGTCTAATAACCCGACTTTCGCTGTCCCGCCTATCCATTATAGAAAACTTAGAAGTTATAACTACGAAAACCATTAATGATGTCCCAATACAACAGCATCTCTTGTGGTGATTGAGAGTGTATTAAGGTTTTTAATCTTTCTTACAAATGCAAAGTAGTTTTTATATTTTTATACAGTCGAAAAATATACGATGGTCCCGAAAAAGTCATCGTAAAAGGGATGAATTTATTATTATATGTTTGTTTAGGCTGTAACAGGGGGATACTATAGAATATAAACCAGTAGTGAAGGCAAATGAGCCAAGGGACTTAACGTCGTATCTCGAAGCAGACGACATCGGGACGGTGGTGCACCGTGTGATCTACAAGGCTTTTGAAGATGTTAAAATGGCTGACATTATAATCTGCAACACAATTAAAAAGCTAGAACCTAATACCCTCTCCGATCTCAATCAAAAACAACCAACCTACACAATTAAAAAGCTAGAACCTGATACCCTCTGGTCCGAATCCGACTGCGCCAAATAACATGTTTCTCCATCTCTTCTCCTAATTCCCTGTTTCATATATTATAACTTCATCTACTTATCCCCTTTACCTATCCCAATCTATCAAACCTTCCTCTTAAGTAGCGTAGATTTATTAAAAAGAAAGGAGGGAACGGAAAATAAACCAAGAAACAATAGCTACCCATGAAATTGATAATTCAGTGAGTCAAAACCAAGAAACTATAGCTACCCATGAAATTGATAATTCAGCGAAACAAATTCATTGACCCATAAATTTCATGTTTCATTATCAGATTTCACTTGATCATCATCATGATTCCCAATTATATACAAAAAAAAAAGGACCGGGTAGTTATAAAATACCTTGAAAACACAGAAAAATCAAAGAGTACCTGAAAACGCTGAAAAACCAAAGAGTACCAGAAACACATAAATTACCTTGTTCAGTAGTGATTCGGTTTTGTCAATTGCGGGAAGATAATTAAGCATCGATCACAGAGGGTTTTTTTTTTGCAGGGTTTTATCTAAATATATATTTTCTGATAATTAATTAAGTAGCGTAGATTTATTAAAAATAAAGGAGGGAAAGGAAAAAAAAAAAAAGGCGGGGTAGATAAAATAGTGAATGGAAAATGTACACGCCTCTTTTTTGTTTATATTGTGATGAAAATATTTCATCACGTGTTGTGCAATTTAAACAATTGGTCACGCATTTACGTATTCCTCACCCATGTGAATTATATATAATTGACAAAAAAAAAATCATGTTTGCGTTGTGACGGAGAAGATATCTATCCGCAACGCAAGGCTTGTAAAAGTTTATGAAATACTTATTTGTGAGGATTTTAAAATGTTCATCACAAAATTTATTATACGGTGACGGATTTTCATGCGTCACATTTTTATTTCGTCACAAAATGTCATTTTTCTTGTAGTGACGCCATATACACAAGAAAGTGGCTTAGAATTTTCGGCCATCTTTCTTTGGGTTTCGAGTTGGAATAATCTTCGGGATTATTCCGGTAGCATATCAAGGAGGTCCGGCGCGGGAAACACCATCCACTTGGTGTTCTTTGGGAGACACACGTTGGAAGACGGTGGTCGCTCAATCACGTGTTCAAGGAGCCTTTTGATCTTGGAGTTAAGCACCATAAAAAGGTAGGCTCCTAAACCCCTTTGTAGAATTAGATCTTTAACTATGTTCTTTGTTTCGTTTAGATCTAGATCGATGCCTTCATTTAACGTAATCGGGTCAATCCATGATTGATCCGACGATATTACATCTAATCAGTGGTATCGGAGCCTTTGATCTAACGATCAAAGAATATGAGTTTTAGATCTAGGAGTGGAAAAACATGTTTTAGGTGTTTTATTTCGTTTTTTTTTGGTTAAATTCGAAATTTATTCATGTTGTATGCTTGTGAATGTTGTGGTTGAAGAGATGGATTGGGGTTGGTATTGTTTACCCGTAGACCTATTTTGTAGCTCTTTTGTTTAGTAACAATTGAGCATAGGAATTGTATTTTTTTTTTATGTCAATTTCGAAATTCAATGTAAAAGTAGCATCTTTTATTGTAATTTTGTTATTCCGGGCTCGAAAAGATGAAGATCTTGCTGAAAAGATGAAGATCGAGGCGAAACCCAAGGTATGAACGAGGAGAAACGGTTTAAATTTTTTTTTAAAAAACTGCTACAGGACTTTCTGCGACGCTGAAAAGCGTCGCTATAAGTCCTGTTTATAAAATTGCATGCGGCTAGGGTATAAAGCTTGCGGCTGTGTCACAACAAAAAAAAAAAAAAAAAAAAAAAAAATTTGTAACCTAATTTTTTTTATAAAAGGCTGCTGTATGGCAAAATAAAAAATAAAAAATAAAAAAATTTCATTTTTCTGGGATTTTTTTTGTAACAGCCGAAAGAAAAATAAAAAAAAGTTTTTTTGGCAGCCGCATGTAATAACACACAAAAAAATTTTGATTAATTATAATAAATTGGTTTTATTTAATTAAAAAGGCCTTTCTCTCTCTCGGGTGTTCGTGGTTCGTGATCCGGTTCGAGTTCAAGATTTGAAGATCAAGACTCAAGACATAGATTAAGTTTTATTTTTCCTTAAAAAATAGTTAGTCGGAAGTACCAATCTATCCATCTCGGTGTTACTTTTCGGTATAATTTTGTGTTTGATCAAGATTACGTGCTTAAAACCGGAAAATTGCCATGACTTGCATCTTCATGATTCCACTCCAATGCATACATGTAGCTAGTTTATTTCGAATAAATTAGGCATGTATAACTCGAATAATTAGTATGAATGCTTATTAATTTAATATGTGGTAGTTAAATAATAAGTAGCTAATTATAAAAACCGAGGACCCGGGTTTATGTCAATCGTTTACGATTTTAGTGATGGATTCTCGGTGAATCCCACTTGGATAAATCGTTGAGCTTTTCGGTGATGGCTTCTCAGTGAACCCACCTTAAACAGAAACGAGATTACGCGTTGGGTGACGATTTAGAAATCGGAGAATCTTAGTACATGGGTTGAAATGGTCTAACCATGGTTGGGCGAGTTCAACCGAAGCTTCGCTCAATCGACTCCTCTCACGCGTGTGATGTACGTTACGATAGCTCGACAGACTTAGCATAGCCGATAAGCCTTCGGGCTAAACGGGGCTTCTCTTGCCGGATTGGCCTGAACTGTCACATATGTTCCAACGAATAAGACGGCGTAGGCTTGCCTACATAACCGACCCTATTCGGAGTACTTCGATTTATTGTTTCTTATTGTCAAGACCGCAACCGTAATTAGTAAACCCACCACTTTTTCAAAATATTGAGTGGGAGCGGGGAAGGCGACACCAACCCCACGGCCTCTACTATAGATGCAAGCACGTGAGAGAAGGTGGCGACGCCGAGCCGCTTTGATTCCGGCCCTGCGGGTGGTGTTCACCCTATCAAAATTCAAGGCTTGGTTTCCGAAAGGATAGGATTTCGGGTACTCGTTGAGTCATCGACCGACCTGCGGCGCATACTCGGGCGTATTTTGAGATCCGATATAGTAGGTCACACTCTTTATGGATATTTTCAAATATCTAGGCTAGAAAAGGAAGGTAATCGGTGATTAAGGTCCGGGATGTCTGATTCCCGTGAGATGTTTGATTCTCGAAGATTAATCATTGAGAGAGATTGTCTCGCTTTAATCATCGCCTTTTTGGTGACCTGTGCGGCACCGAGGTGTGAGATTAAATCCTTGGAATGGTAGGATAGACTTTATAGTTTATTATTATTCCTAAAATATAAATCTAGTAGTGAAAATTTATTTTTGAATTTAACTTTCTCATCATTTTATTTACAACTAAACCTCTGGGTTACTAAACCATTAGTAATAGGACTTCAATAAAAATGTGGAATGTAACAAGTACGTTGTAATTATCAATAAATGCGCTTAACTTTTCGGAAGAAATTTTTCTCTTGAGCCTTTAAAAACTTAAGTGACATAGTGCACATGTGTGTGTCACGGGTGTCACTCGTGTTGAACGAGAGACGACCATACTTAGTTTACAAAAGATGACATAGGACTATCGATAAAATTCATTTAGTGAATTTTAAAAGTGTAATTACACATCAAATTTCTAATTGAAATATTGGAAAATCATATACATAAGGCGTTGCTAGTTAGACGGTATTTGGAACCGATAAACTAGTGGAGCCTTAGTCTTATGATTTGTTGTTTTTCCGAATAATTAGAAATGTGTAATGGAATGCACAAGAGTTTCTCCATTCATTGGAAAAACAAGAATAAAGCGCTACTAGTTAGACAAAGATTTGGGCCCGATAAACTAGTGGGAGCTTAGTTCAGGATTTTATGATCTTTGAAAATCATAAATACAAAGTGTTGCTAGTTAGGCGGTATTTGGAACCGATAAACTAGTCGGAGCTTTGGTCTTATGATTTAACGATTAGAAAAATCGATAGTCCAAGCAAGTAACATCAAACGTCCCACGCTTCAAGAGTAGTGTCTACTCACACGAATCGCTAGTTCAAGATCAAGTTTCCATCTAAGGAAAGTCAAGAATGGGAAAGAATGTTTATACGTGTTAGTCATCTAGACTAAGTAGTTTTAAGGCTAAACGGAAAATTAATAAATTGGAAATTAGAGGATAATGAAAGTGATTTCGGATCACCATCCCAATGTATCCTAGCAATTTTCTTGAAAGCTAAAGTTCTTTGGAAGAACTAGGTAGCTTTGCATTAAACGATAAATAAAATAGACAACGGGCGCTTTTTTCAGATTGACTAGTGGGAGTGATATAAGGAAATGAATCTCGATTCAATTCTTGAGCATCACGTAAAATTCATTTTACTGCTTTCGATTCGTTGGAACGAACGTATTCATTTTCAATAGGATAATTTGTTTGTCTTATTGACGATGAATGTAACGATGTGAGTAACACGAATCCAAGACTCGACTTTTGTTTGATAAAGTCGAACCACTAATCATTGTTGAAAAGGTATTAGTAACACATCTTAAAACATATAAACGCAAATGGTTTCCGTATTTCGATAAACGCTTCTTTCTATTCTATTAATTAGTGCATATTCCTAAAGACAAGATCTCAAGATCGGCTTAGGGTGATTCCTATCTCTGGAGTCAAAGGAACACTGTCTCAAAGGAACAATGACTAAGTTTCCTTTCAATCGAGAAAGGGTAATAGATTTAAAGAAGTAACATAGCTTGTTCATAACAACCTTCGGGTCATATGAAAGGTACAAGCTAGTGGGAGCTTTTGAAGTAGTGACATCTTGTTTGACTACTATTCGAGACTCCGGTAAGTTTATCAAAAATATTTGGAGGAAATCTCTGATTTCACTGAGATAGAGTATTCCATACTCGAAATAGGTTATTGCGTAGTCTTCGGATCGATGCTCGGCCTACCTCCCAGGTGAAATGTTTTCACTAAGGGATACACCACAAATTTGCCTTACATAGTTATTGATGTGCTACGATCTGTCTTGAACTCATTTAAGATATTGGTTGCAAAATAACGGTTGTATTGAAAAACCGAGAAGTCTACTCTAAAAGATGCCTACGCATTTGTGGATAAGGAGTGAATTCGGTTCACCCCACTTCCGTAAATAGAGGCATTTAGCACCGAGTGCTTGAAGGTAGGATCGGAAATTTTGCGCATACGTTCGGGGCGTGAAATATCTTAATGCATTGAGTAAAGGTTGGTTATAAAACTCGTAAAATCGAGAAAATGACGGTTATACTTGTCAAACTTGGTCCGATAGAGTCTATAAATAACAACCTTAGATCTTGAAGTATTTGTACTCAAGATGTTACTAATCGATTTGTTTGTTCGATCACATCCAACACCGGCGATTGGTGATAACACTAATAAAAACTACTAAACTAGATCAAGATATCACTCCACCCCGAACGCAGCTGGGGTATGGTTTGTCCATTACCCATTGTAGGACCTTACGGTCTATATAGCGCGATTGATGACCTATAGTCCTTTGTGGGCTGTGTAGGATCCTGATCATAGAGGTTGGTTTAAAAGCCATAACCTTGTGAATGGAGATTGATACTCCAGTTAAGTTGAAACTCTTGTAGAACCACCTGAGCATCTCAGGTCCATTAGAGTAATTGGAACTACATGAAGAAGAGTAGAATGAATAGGAAAGTTTAACTTTCACAGTAAAGCTGAGTAATTTAGGGGTGATTCCCTAATAGGTAGAGAGTTAACCAGGCCGTGATCTCTCTTACTACTCAGTCTTGCTTGATTTCGTCAGAAAGCGGGAAATAGGGGTGATTCCCCGAGACTTCCTTGCCGAACAACGGAATCAATTCATTCGCAATGTATGGTTTTAGCTTAGAACAAATAATGATTCGTTACAAAGCGAAAATTGGGGTGATTCCCTAAGACCTTTTATGAGACTAACGGTATCTTAATTTATTCAGAAAGAACCTTTGGCAGGATGCTTGCCATAGCTTATATCCTTTAGGGATTAAAGCAAACCTCTAGGTCATTTCAAAGTCATATATATTAATATGTGGACTTGACCAGAATGTTGATAAGCCTTTTTGTAGACTTGGCATCAATATTAGTAAAGTAGTATGTAGATTAGTGTTTGTGAATGGTAACACTTTGAAACAATTGGAAACAACATGGGTGTGTTATCCAAGTCGAGTCTAACATGCCATCGGGATTCATTCTAAAGGAGTTGATTCGCTCAAATCCGCGAGAATCGATCATTGGCAATCCCACCCATTCACCTGGTTAAGATATTCTTGCATTATGCAACATTCAACGATGTAGTCTACCATACCTCTCGGGAATGGTTATCTAAACTGAGGATGAATACGAAAATGGGATGTTTAGTGAATCCTCAAGTATCTTCGGAGAATGAGGAATAATATGCTAGTATATTCAGTGCAAACTAGAATATAAGTGATAACACTGATTCTGGCTATAGGTCAGATTGAGGATGATCGTTAAGTCGATTTGGTCCTCGGTGTTGAATCAAAGGCATATTAAAATCGTACCACCGGATTAGATGGAAAGGCGACGTTTCGATCCCAAAGATTGACTCAAGCCGATATCCTACCTGATCAGTGTACCAAGTCACATGGTATTCGGATTCTGAGTACACGCCGGGTCACTGACCTACCTGCGCGGCGCACACTCCGGTCGTGCTTGGAAGGATGAATTACTAAGATGCGCTTGGAGGTGCAGATTAGAGGGATACGTCTCACTTGTTTTGAGCAAGTGGGAGAATGTTGTAGATATAGAAATAAAGGGTGTGCTCTAAAACAATTAATCCACTTGCCTTTCGTGCAAGTGGGAGATTGTAAGGTGTAGTGCCCGAAAGACAATTATATAATTGTTTTAGGACGGAATTAGTAATTCATCTTATTATATGCATGTATGCTTATAATTAAGACACTCATCAAAACCCTAAGTACCTCGTTTGTGTAATCACATAACTCAGTGTATGGCTATACACAAGAGGATTGAGTTAGTGAGATGTACTTAAAATTAACTTAGTCCGTAGCGTTTATTAATCGGAGTACGGGTCTCTAGATTAATTTGCTAATAATGCGCCCAGAACACTTTACGGTGTGACATGTCTTATCCGAATGTCGGTAATAGGGTACTGGGTGGGGCATTTATATATGATGATAATCATATAGATCGACCGATTTGATTTGAGTTCTCGATATAATTCCGTAATCGAGAAGTCTTATCGAATCACAAGATGATCATATATGGATTAATCAATCCCGAGGTGATCACGCATAACCGCTTAGACTAGGGTAGAGTTTGATGTGTTAGTAAGGATCACTTCAGCGATGTGTGGTCAACACTTCTCGCTGGCTCTATTCGGAATGAGTGAGTGGTCCGTGTTATCACGAATATGGAATCCATTCCTTCCTCGGGAAGTAGATAGAAAGTTCCTTTATTTGTTAACCCTAAAAGCGATCGATGGGCCCAGTTCATATTATATTGGTTATGAACTAATTGATCACTAGGGGTTAATGTTAAATAAGGATAATATGTTTTGAGAAGGGTTTACGGAAATATCCCGAATCAAGTGAACGATCTATGGAGGATTTATCCGTATGTAATGATTATATCGATGGGCGATTTCGACTCATAAATTGAGTGTAAGTTATCTATATTCGATAGAGTTCAATTTCGGTTTATGGTGGTGTAATCCCGAATTAATAGGTTGGATATAATTATTCATTCTGATTTAATAATTTTATCTAATTTATTGTAAATAATGAATATGGGTCCATGGTCCCCGACGTGGCTCCTAATATAGCATATAGGTTTCTCGTCGTTGCACCTCAATTATAATTAAATAGTGGATTGGGCTATTTAATTTGATATGTGGATTAATTGTTTAGTTGGACTAAATAATTAAATACACGGAAAAGACATTTTTCGTGGGCTCGATCCGAATTGGTGCGTTGACCTAATTTTTGGTCAAATATAGAAAAAAGGTGCGTGACCTTATTTTGAGAGAAAGGTGCGCATGCATATTGTGATTTATTATTTAATTATTAAGAAATTAGTTTTCTTGGATAATTATTTAATATGTGATTTATCTTTTATTTGTTAAATGATAATTCATGGAATATTAGATAAAAATATGATTTATCCTAATTTGTTTGGGATAATTATTTTATTTATCTTTTATTTGAAAAAGGATTAATATAATAATTATCTCTTAATTATTTAATCCTTGGAGGTTAAGTTTTACTCTCCTATATAAAGAGAGTTCTCCCAAGCCTTTTGACAATCACTAATCACGCCATATACACAAGAAAGTGGCTTAGAATTTTCGGCCATCTTTCTTTGTTTTGAGTTGGAATAATCTTCGGGATTATTCCGGTAGCATATCAAGGAGGTCCGGCGCGGAAACACCATCCACTTGGTGTTGGCTTTGGGAGACACACGTTGGAAGACGGTGGTCGCTCAATCACGTGTTCAAGGAGCCTTTTTGATCTTGGAGTTAAGCACCATAAAAAGGTAGGCTCCTAAACCCCCTTGTAGATTTAGATCTTAAATTTATGTTTTTTGTTTCGTTTAGATCTAGATCTGATGCATTCCGCTGCATAATCGGGTCAATCTATGATTGATCCGACGATATTACATCTAACAGTTTCCCTGGAGGTAAATCAACTATGGCCCAAATTTTTGTCTGCTGTAGGGCTTTTATCTCCTTATCCATGGCTTCCCTCCATTCCTCATGTTGAACAGCTTCTTTATATGACTTTGGTTCTGTCAGAATCTGGGAACTGAGAACATAATGTTTATAAGTATTAGATAAATGATTCAAAGTGTCAACATGTGCAAGACTGTGAGGAGACTTGTGAGTTTTAACATTGCTGCAAACATAATCCTTAAGATATGATGGTACCCCTCTATGTCTTGAGGATTTCCTTGTATTAGATTCTGTGTTAGATGAATCTTGAATAGTTTCATTTATTTGTTCAAGGTGATCACTATTATCAATAGGAAATTGATCATTAATAGTGTCCTGTGATGTAGGATCAGGATCATCTTGTAAGTGATCATTAGAATGAGGTTCAAGTATGTCTGAATCTGATTGTGTAGGTAATGAATCAGGTGTAGATATGCACTGATCAAATGCCACAGGCAAAGGCAAAGTATTGATATTACCTGAAGTGTTTCCTATTTTGTAAGGAAAATTGAGCTCATGAAAGATAACATCCCTTGCAACAAATATTTGCTTTGTGTAGAGATTAAGAAGATAGAAACCTTTGACATATGGCACACTGCCCAAATACACAGATTTTATACTCCTTGCTGCAAACTTGTTATTATCATGATGCAAATTTGAAGCATAAGTAAGACAACCAAACACTTTAATGTTGTTATAATCAGGTTTAGAACCATATAGCATTTCATAAGGAGTTCTTTCTTGTAACAATGGTGTAGGAATCAGATTAATAAGATTTACAGCATGCAAAACGAAGTGTGACCAGTAAACCAAGGGCAAACCAGACTGGAACCTTAAACTTCTAGCAACATTCAAGATGTGTTGATGTTTTCTTTCAACCACCCCATTTTGTTGGGGTGTTTTAACAACCGAGGTCCGTGTATAATCCTTTTCAAAGATAGAAAACAGCAAATCAAATTCCAAACCATTGTCGATCTTAGAACTTTCACAACTTTATTAAACTGTGTGTTTACAAGATTACTGAATCATGAACAAGACCTCTAACTTCTCCCTTTGACTTTAACATGTGTACCCAACAAAATCTACTATAGTCATCTACAATTGTTAAGAAAAATCTATGACCATGCACACCTGTGATCCTGTATGGACCCCAAATGTCCATGTGAATCAAATCAAAACATGCTTCAGAAACAGTAGTACTTAAGGGAAAAGAAAGCCTTGTTTGTTTTGCCAAAGGACAAATCTCACAAATGTGTCCTTCTGGTACTTGAACTTGATCAAAGTCTTTGCTGATAGCTCTTAACCTTTGATCACTAGCATGACCCAATCTGTAGTGCCACAATATGCCATGACTATCTGCAACTTTATTAGAAGCAGCAGCAGTAACAGAAAAAGAATAACATGATCTATCATCTTTAAGGATGTATAATCCCCTTTTGAGTTCAGCTAAACCAATCTTCTTGAGTGTTATCATATCCTGAATCACACAAGAATCCATAAAAAACTTGACATTGTAAGCTCTAGATCTAATCAGCTTGCTAATAGACATGAGATTAAAATGAAATTCTGGCACACACAACACATTATCCAGTATAAGATCATCATTGACTTTAACTTGACCAATATGAGTAATTTTAATGTCCCTACCATTAGGCAAACTCACAGTCATGTTATCAACAACTTTACAATGAGTGAACAATGCCTTATTAAAGATAATATGATCAGTAGCACCTGAATCTACTATCCACTCAAAACAATTATAGGTTCTAGAAAAACCTGAGTCAGAAGCTCCAAAGTTTGCTGAAAGAACAGCAGAATTGGCTGCACTAGGTCCAGTCATACTGATACTTTGGGAGCTGGCTTTCAAGATGTTAAGAATCTGCTGGAATTGCTCATGAGTCACTGGTGCTTTAGGATCCACAGCTACATCTTGTGAATCTTGACCAATAAAATCACCTTCAGGAGCCACATTGACATTGTTAGCAGACACAGATCTGCCCCTACCTCTTCCTCTGAAATTTGGGGGGAATCCATGCTTCTTATAGCACCTATCCACCGTGTGACCAACCATACCACAATGTGTACACTGGGGCTTCTTGCTGCCATTATTATAGCTCTTCCTGAAATTTGCATTTGCATTCTGATGCTGATCTTGATTATGTGCCATTAAAGCATTCTTAGCCATATTTCCAGAATGTGAAGCATCAAGAACATTCACAGAACTTGCATTGTGACCTACATTTCCATAATTCTGTTGTCTTTCTTGTTTCAAAGCCATAGAGAAAACATTCTTGATAGTAGGAAAGGGAGAAATCATTAGCACTTGAGACTTCATAGTAGCAAAATTATCATTTAGACCTTTCAAAAATCTGATCACATGATGCCTATCATTGTGATCCTTATACCATTGCTGACCACAATTGCAAGTTGGAGCAGGGGTCAAAACTATTAGTTGATCCCACAGAATCTTGAGTTTGGAAAAATACTCAGAAACAGAAAGATCACCCTGTTTCATATTCTGAATATCATCCAATAGATCTGATAATCGATCAAAATCTCCACCTCCATAACGATCTTCTAAATCATCCCAGATTTCCTTTGCAGTAAGACAATACATGAAACTCTGAACAATATGTTTTGAAACAGAATTGGCTAACCAAGCCTTAATCATGCTGTTATTCTGTCTCCATAGCGCCAAATGAGGATCACCAAAGAGAGGAGCCGAATCGTACCATCAATAAATCCTATTTTGTTTTTAGTAGACAAAGCATTCAACATAGCAACTTTCCAACTCTGATAATTGTGTTCATCAAGAACAGGTTGAACCAAGATGAAGGCTGGACTTTCACTTGGATGAAGAATCAAATCCGCAGGAACAACAGCTTGATTGGCCATCAGAACAATCAAACAAAAAAAAAATGCAAGCGGAAGAATCACCAGAATTTTCTGGAAATAATCAGCAAGAAAAAAACTGCAGAATTATCTGCTAAACGAAGAGAAAACACGAACGAAGATCAAGAATCAACTAAATCTCTCTGATACCATGATGAATTTCATGAATCTTGATCTAAGAATTCAAAACTGTATTTGGCGGGAAAATTGGTTTGAGCTATAGAAGAAGAAGACGCTTAGCATTTTATTGATTAAACTGAAATCTAAGTTTACAGTGCTTACATCTCATCTTATATAGAGTTGAGATGCGATGAAATTAACATAATCGAATCGATTGGAGCGTTACAACTAACTACAATGCATCAACTATTTTGCTATGCTAAGTGTTCGACCATATGCCTCAATGAACTAACTATATTAACTTAAGTTCAGGTTGTTGTGCCTTCATGTACTTCAACAAATGTGGTGCCCAAATCATGCTCCTTTTCTCTTTCTGGAAAAGTGAAAATCATTATGTGGTTAAAATCATGTTTCGGGGGACAAAACAAGCACCGATCAAATGTTTGTATGCCTTTTTATATCAAAAATGATACAGGCACCGACAAAACTCTCAACCATCTTTCATCAGAATCTCCGAAAACTCTACCAATAACAATGTTTCCTCTTCCATCTGTATCTGGTTTTATAACACTAGCATCTGTGTTGACTTTGATATGGTGACTCCGGTCATCACCATTGTTTTATATTTTTCTGCGATATTTGCCTTTGTCTATTTTGTTTGACTTAGCATCTCGAATAGAGATGGTATAAAAGGTTTATAAGATGTTATAAATAATAACAAGATTGAGTGTTTAGATAATTATGTTTGAATTTGAATTATGTTAGGATATATTACTTGGTTTAAATAGAATCTATTTATCGTTAAGTAGTTTATAAATATTGTATTTATATTCATTATTATCAATCAATACAATATTTCTCTGTTATAAGCTTTTGGAAATGTTTATAACTACTGTGGCTAAGCCGAATACGACAAAGAAATTACCAAAAGGTTTGTGCACACAAACCATTTCATAGCAAAAATATGAAGAGAAAAACATATTTTAGCAGGTCAAGCTATAAACATTATAAATGTTTATGTATTATATTACTAGTAGCAATATATATGTCGTGCAAGGCACGGCATGCCCGGTACAATGTAGGTAGATATGTATTGAACGCATAGGATTTAATGAAAAAACAACTTAAAAAAGCTTTATATAGAGGAAACATTAACAAATTATAATCAAAATAATCAACTTAACCCATACAAAAGATAATGGATACTTTTGAAACAATTATTTATTACGTTCACTAAAACATCAATAAATTTATGTTCTTCTCCCAAATGATCGTCGTGAGGGATCCATTTTCAAGCATAATTGAAATCTATTCTTCAATTACAACAACTTTGTTGGGTTGAACCATGCAGTTGTAACATCTTTTCCACACGTTGCTATATCTTTGGAGTAACCACATTTTTGTACAATTCTAAAAAAACAATGGAAAGCGTCAGGTTACATTGTTCAAACCCGAATTGAAGAAACAGTCTGCAAGTACTTGATTAAAAAAAGTATAAAATGCGTATGAATGTAATCTACTTAGTACACACCATATTTCCTTAAAATAAAACCATAATTATATGCCTTAAAAAGCAATTTTTTTCCTGTGAATTTCTCAATTAAAGGGGTTATGCCTTAATGTTGTATATATGTGTGTGTATGATTCTAACATTAACATAACACGGTTCAACATGGTTTCGTAAAGCCATGCTTCAACTGCACTTGTGTTTTGTTGCATGAAATTCCACTATAATGTTATATGTCCACCAAATATGCAAGTTTAGGATACAACTTTAAATTAGTAACCGTTTTTCCTTTCTTGTGTTTAAGTATTAAGCACAAAGTTTGATTTAAATTTATATTTTTTCTTCGCTTGCTCATTGAGGAAATAAGCCGAAGAAAATTACTCATTGTTTATCGACTTTTATCGACTTAATTCCATTTATGTACACCAAATCTACACCAGGATGCACATCATAACTGCATTGTATTTTTTATTGTCCCACGTATATGGTAGAAATGGAATCCGAAACATGCAACTAAATCGACTAAAAAAAAAAGAGGCAATGGCATATGCTGAAAACTTGAACCTGTTTTTTTTTTTTTTGGTTTTGCATATGCTGAAAATTTGGTTCAGATTATCAGTTTTCAACAAAAGCTATAATTAGGCTCCAAGTGAAGGTTCGGTTTTGCAACTTGAACCTTTATTTCTCGAGCTGAAAACTGATAATCTGATAATTTAATTCAGAGACCTTCCATCTGCTGCTGACAACACTTATGGCATATGCTGATACTGTGCCTGTTCCATTTCCTTGTTGTAATGACATTCAATACGAGCTGAGGCTGTTCCACTTCGAATTCCATCTGTTTTTTGACATCCTCTACAGAATAAAGCCTATATAAAGGACAGCATACAGTACCAAGAAGACACCAGCAATCTGCTTCTTCTTACCTCTTTTCTACATGAAAACTGAGAGTTCAAACTACAAGGTTTTTAAGCAATTGAAGGCGTTGTGCTTCCTGTCATTGCTATCCATTCTATCCTGGGAGATTAACGTCCTGCTGAAGCTCACGGCACACGAATGTGAGGGGACGAATTAGTCTTAAGAAAACTTTGTGCAACACAGGGCCGGTTCATATATCCTTTTCGTTTTCTTTGCAATTGTAATTCGTTTTTCTTGTATTTCGTTTTAGTTGTATTTTATTTCGTTTATGAACAATATTTTCCAACAATAATCTCTCGAGTACAAATATTCTGCCCCCGGGATAGGAAATAGGATTCCGTTTGTCAGACGGCCATTTTTACCCTCCGGTCTTTCTATCCACGATCTCATAACCTAACTTCTCTGGTCAGTTCATCATTAGATTACAACTCCGTTTATATTGGTTAATTACGTCAATACAAACATGTCATTAAGTTCAAAATAGAAAGAGATTCATCATAATCGATTTTAATCAGATTTTAACATAGTCATCATCCATTTCCCTAAAAAGATAAAACTAATTCAATTTCATATCTTGGCTAGATATTAAGTTAGCCTAATATCATTATAACTATTATAAAGATACTAATAATAACAAACAAACATAAATACATTAGAAAGTTACCAGATTACAATTGTAGAGTCAGAGCCGTATTCTCCGGAAATAGCAACTCTTCTAACAACAACGAGCCTTCATAAGTCTTCTAAGTATTACAACGATGCTTATACTACATTATTATTTCGGCAGAGTGCCTTTTACTGTATTTACAGAACTATAAACTAACTAAAGATAAGATATATATATATATATATATATATATATATATATATATATATATATATATATATATATATATATATATATTGGTACACCTCCAAACATCTGCAATGATGGAGTATTTATAGGCTGGGGCAGTACACCGGCGCGTGCCGGCCCCTTCCCGGCGCGTGCCGGTGCTACAGTGAAGATTCCTTTGTGTCAGACCCATGTGCGTGAAATGATGAAGATTCCGGCCCGTGCCGGTTTTTTCCGGTGTGTGTCGAACTGTCAAAAACATCTGTCATTAATTTTTTATTCTCTCGCTTCTGATTCGTTGATTTTTCTCGTATTCACCCTGTATCAGTAAAAAAAAATTCACACGGTAAATCTGACAACAAAAGCTATAATTTATACTAATTTTATAACGATAATATCTATTTATAACTAATTAGATTTTTATAAGTTTTGAGGTTATATTTTTATGAAATTATACGATAATATTATAAATACGTAATAAAAAGTCATATAATATAGTTAATTTTTTTTATCATATATCAACCATTAAACCCTAAACAAAAAAAAAAAAAAAAAAACGCCAGCATCAATGGCCGAAACAGAGGATTCAGCCACCACCACTAATCCGGCAGTCATCACCACTAATTCGCCGGCAGACATCTCCAAAGCCTCCTCCTTTCATCCCTCTTCAAGCATTCAGATCACAAAACTGAATCGACAAAACTATCATCTTTGGAGAGCCCAGATACTCCCCTATTTATGAGGCCAAGGTTTACATGGCTACGTCAATGGCACCATCAAGCCACCGGCGCCGACTATTGTTGAAAAAGAGGGTGATCCACCGATTACCAATCCGGCTTACCTTGAATGGGAGCGACAAGACAGCCTTATTCTCTCCACGATCACATCTTCTCTAACCGAAGAAGTCTTAATGCAAGTTTATCAAGCCGAAACCTCGGCTGAAATTTGGACTGCCCTAGCCACCTGCTTCGCTTCACAGTCCCGAGCAAAATTGATGCAAATTCGGACCCAATTGGCTTCGACCCGTAAGAACAACCTATCGGCTACAGAGTATTACATGACTATCAAAAAGCTAGCTGATGATTTGGACATGGCCGGCCACCCTATGACCACCGACGATGTGGTGGCTTACCTTGTTGCCGGCTTGGGCCCCGAGTATGAAGCACTCGTTACTATGATCTCTGCTCGGGATCATATAACTCTTGAAGAAGCTTATTCGCTACTATTGACTACCGAGGCCCGATTGCAAAATCACACCCATACTGTAGCGGCACCATCAGCTCCGGCGAGCGTCACCGCCCCATCTGTAAATTATGGACAGAGCTCGGTCCCACCTTACTCCAATAATTCAAATTACAGAAGGAATTCGAACCCTAATGCATCCGGTGGCCGTAGCAACAACAATTCCCGGGGCAGAGGTCGAAACCAACACCAGCGAGGGCGTGGGAATGGCCGCTCCTCGTCTTCTCCGGCACCGGTCTGTCAGATTTGTTCACGCACCGGTCATTCAGCCGCACAGTGTTACTATCGGTATGATGACAGCCCGCCGCCGCCACGCAACCCTCCTTCACGCAATCAACCACCGCAGGGGCATCACGCCTATGCAAATCAGCAGCCTTATTCGAATCAGGGCTCTTATTCGAATCCACAGCCTCCTCATGAGTGGATACCGGACACCGGGGCAACCACCATATGACTAATAATTATCGTAACTTAAATTTGCAGGCTGAACCCTATGATGGCTCGGATCGTATCCACATTGGTGATGGCTCAGGTATGTCTATTTCTCATGTTGGCTTGGCTCGTCTAAACTCGAATGCTACTACGTATCTCTTGTCCAATATACTTGTGTCTCCTTCCCTCCACACCAATCTTTTATCTGTCCAACGCTTTGCTTCCGATAATGCCGTTTATTTAGAATTTCACGACACTTATTTTTTTGTGAAGGACTACTCGGGCCGTATTCATCATAGGGGTTACCTTAAAGATGGTCTCTATCATTTTACGAGTCTCTTCAACCGTCCACCCACTCGTGCTCTTCTGTCCAGCCATAATTCGACTCCACTCTGGCACCGTCGCCTTGGTCATTACTCCACTCAAGCCCTAGCTCAAGTTTTACGGAGTCTTAATATTAATGTTTCAAATAAGGCACCCACACCTGTTTGTGATGCGTGTCAACTAGCTAAGAGTCATAGGTTTCATTTACCTGTTTCAGATTTTACGTCTCGTACACCGTTAGACTTGATTTTTTTTATGTTTGGGGTCTTTGTGTTGAACCCTCTACTTATGGCTCCCGTTACTATATTAGTTTTGTGGATGATTTCTCTAAATTTATTTGGTTATATCCCCTTCGTCTTAAATCCGATGTTGAATCTATTTTTCACAAATTTCAAGCGTTAGTAGAGCGCCAATTCTCTTCTAAAATTAAGTCTTTGCAAACCGACTGGGGGGGGGTGAGTTTCAAAGCTTAACTAATCACCTAGCCACCGTCGGTATTGATCATCGCGTATCTTGTCCTCATACTCACGAACAAATGGGTGCCGTAGAACGCCGTCACCGTCATATCGTAGAAATGGGTCTATCCCTCCTGGCTCAATCTAATCTTCCCCTCCAATATTGGGAGGATGCGTTTACCTCCGCTACCTACTTGATTAATCGACTTCCCACTCATGTCCTCAAGAACAAATCACCCTACGAAGTTCTTTTCAAGCGCTCTCTGTCTCGGATTTTATGCAATGAAAAACAAACAAGTAATAAAATAATCCGGTTTACCCCAAGTGCAGGGATCGTAGTATAGTAGTTACAACCGGAGTCGAATCATAGGGAATCGAGGTTAGTCTAGTTCTTAATTTCTCTAAAGTTGTCACGAAAAATAAAACAAAACAGAACTAAAAAAACGAAAACAATAAACTGGACAGAGGATCTAGAATCCAAAGCCAGGAAAGATAGTTACGAGCCCAAACTAATGAAAATAATTCTATTCTAAAAAGATAAATAAAATTACTAAGATGATAACAAATAAATTGAAAACGAACAAGCAATGATCCACCGATCTCACAAGCCTCAACTTCCTCTCTAGATTGTTTAGTGAAGATTTAATGAAGATTGTGGTTCACCTATCAAAAGTATGAATTTCTAATCTCTTAGATAATTCGCCTATTAATCTCTCATCTCTCGATCTTAAAGATTAACGCTTTCATAAAAAAGGTGTAAGATTTCTCAATCTAGCAACCTAGAAATTAACCTAACAACTCTCGTTATTTTTAGGTTAAAATTCTAATCTTTACTACGGTGATCTAAGTCTAACAACGATTCTCATCAAACGTTAAACATTAAATCGCAACCATCTCTCGATTTAAATTGCATAACAATATGAACATAATAAAGAAACAAACTTTAAATTAAAACTCACAAAACATCCAAAGATTGAAATCAAGTTGCTCGATCGGCTTCACAAGCTTGTTCAACCATGCCTAGCCTCTATTCATCGTTGGTATGCAGAAAATAAAAAAAGTAGATAAAACTATGTTTATGGTAGCAAGAGGAAACAGCAAAGTCGCCCCCAAGGGGCCTGGGGCGGCCAGGGGTGGAATTATTATATTTAGGGTTCAGAAAACACGATTATTTATAGGATAATAGGTCGGTGCTGCTAAGTCGGCCGGCGGACGCCCGTCCAAAAGGGGTGAACGCCCGTCCAACTTGTGTCAAATCTTCGAGTCGGGCCGAGCCGGAGGCGGATTACACGTTCTATGCAAAATTGACGCCTGCGTTCATCAAAATCCTGAATCCAACTTCTTCTTCTGGACGCTCGTCCACTTCCTCAGGCGCCCGTCCTGATGGACGGAGTGGCAAACGCACGTCTAGCTACTTGATATCTTTATTCCAAGTTCCACTTGCATCTTCCTCCTTCCGTTTAGATCTCCTTTTATGACATGTTCGCGTACCTACAAAACCATAAAAACACGCAAAGTGTAAAACCATAGATAATTATCAATAAAATCACGAAATTAGCTCAACTTTGCATTTAAATCATTTCCATACGCATTCTTTCAATAAATCATTTAAACACTTTATTTTCAATAAAAAGTAATAAAACACAAAGGAAATTGCTACGAAATAAAGTCGTATAAACCGTAAAAATCACCGTTAACAACTCCCCCACACTTAGCTTTTGCTCGTCCCGAGCAAAACAAAACAAGAAAACATAGGCTTACTCAAGCATTGAACCACATAAAATCCCATATTTCAAATCACAACTGGTCGACTAGCATAGAAAACATACATCCAATGTAATAAACAACTACTCGAATGTGTAGTGTGTGCAAAGCCTTCTTCAACTTCCACTGATTCCACACTTGACAATTAAATTCAAGCTAACCAACAAATACCCATTTAAGATAGATAATGAATTACCCTGACTATACATACGCCCTACAAAACCACTCACGTCATGACTAGAGTAATACATGTGTTTTCGAAATCTTTTCAGTTGTACCCAGAGGATATTCCCTACAACATATACCTTGGCCTATACTGGGGATAAGGTAGACGATAACTAAGACTCATTCATACCAAATTCCTTATGTAAGTTGATTTAATTATCCTTCACAATTAAACACACATCAGAATGAGCTCTTGCCCGTCATAGCAGAATAGGACATTCGTGATATACCCTACCTTACTCAAATCATAAGGCAGCTTCTTCTGACTGTCGTGAGCTTTTGGTCATCATAGTGGTATAGGACATTCGAGATATGCCCTACCTCACTCCAATCATCGACCAGCATCCAACACACCCAATTAATTCTTTTTTTTTTAATAACAACTTTTTAAAGCACAATAGTCACGTTTCACTTATCACATTCAGGCTTCGGTATATTCACGATACTTCCTACTTCAATTCCAACTACGCACATATTACAATTTCCATGACATTAGCACTAAGCGAACGGTCTGATAACCAGAATCAAACATCATCGGTTTAAATGGGTACAGTTTCCTAAGTTCAGCTCGTCATCGAAGAGGCTTACATGAAAAGAATTCGAGTAAAGGCTTATTTATCAAAGGTCTATGCTAAAATACCAGTCAACTGAGCACAAGTATGAGAATATAACAAGTAAGTAAGCCAAAATAAACTCATGCTCGGGACGGATGTTTTTTTAAAAAAATTCAAAATTTTTTGAATTTTTGAAGAATGGTGGTAAGCATAACAAGCATAATAAATTAAGCACATTCTGTAGGTACAAACAACCAATCAATTGTTATCGAAAATATCCTGCACACTTGAAAAACAAGACAAAACGTACCTCGGGGATAGGGGCACAAAAGATGATAGACAAGGCAATATCATGGAACAAAGCATAAGCAATGCAAAAAATTGATAATAACCGTATCTATGTGAAAAGTGTAAGAATTATTTATTAAATAATTATTTATGTGGCCCTCTAGTTATTGTGATATTATTATAATATTATTGTTGGCAAATAATTGGTTTATTATTTATTATATCAGTAATAGAAAATCCTATGATGGCTAGGGTTTTTATTCTAGAGTATTCTATAAGCTGGTGGGTCCCTTTGTCTCACCTATATAAAGAGAGCCTGTGTACCATCAAAAGGCATTCATTCAGAAATAGGCAGAGACTAGAAGACTCACATAGCAAATATTTCTCTCTCCCTTGTGCGACACTTTTTATTAGGGTTCTAAGGCAGCGGCTATCGGCTGAGCATAGGGGAATCAACACATCAATCGGATACTATGGCTGGAGGTACGATCCTTATTATGTATTATTGTAGATCTAAACATAACATGTGGTATCGGAGCAAGGTTCCTTTTAGTCATTGTATCTGATTATATATCGTTGTTTTGACAATACGAATCTGTGATGTTGTTTCGTCCTTTGGCTGGAGTCATATTTGTTTAATCGCATGAATATTAGTCAGCAAGAATAAATATGTATACGATCGCTTTCTCGCATGAATAATGCTTCCGTTATGCTTCTCGTGTTTATATATAATATATATATATATATATATATATATATATTATGCTGATTATGTATGTTCACGGCCATGATGTGCTTGATAGATTTGGACCATATATATTTTTTTTTGGTTGGTGAATATACATACATATCACTCTCTGCCGTCGCCGGAATTTAACTCCCTGGAACAACATAAAACCGTTCGATCTAAAAATATAAACAAATATTGTAAGCCAATGTTGTTTGTTGTCATATATTTGTTTGATCGATTGATACACTTTTCCGTTTTGTAAGCCAATCACCGTGATTGTAGTTGAATTGACAACCTAATCAAGGCTATATCGGTAGCCGTTTTGCACCAGATTATTTTCTTCATATTGATATATAAAAATAAAAAAAATAATAAAAGGAGGGAGAAGAGGATAATGATGGTGGATTGGTTGAACAACACGGTGATAATGGTGGCGTTCTTATATCGCCGGCGGACTTTTGAATACAAATGGCGCTTGTCTCCATTTTTGTCTTTATCTTTGCCAACGCCGCTATTTTTTGTTTTCGTTATTAGGGTTGTCGTGCATACAAAGCTTTAATAATATATGTAAAATAGATTATTTTATATTTTATTAATCCTCAATTCTTTGTCCTCCTTTTCTCGTTCATATGTATGCGCATGAATAAAAAAAAAACCAAAAATTAGTAACTGCCGGCCAGTATTCCTTAAGAACATTAGGTTGTTTCACATATGTGTTTTGGGCCAAATATCATATTTTATTTTGTACAAAGTAAAGTAGTTCGACCGATTAGTGGCATTTTCATTAACATACAATCTGTTATGAAACGTAAATAATATAATATATTTTGTTTCACATTTGTAATTTGCGATTATAATTGTCGGGAGGATATGATCTGAATTAGTCCATTAATGACTCCCATAAGTATTCATTATTTTGTTAAATTATGTATACATTTAGAGACTAATTGATCATACATTGTGTATCACATTGAGAAATTATTTTTTATGCATTTTGGAGTAGCCACAGCATCTGGAGTGCATATAAAATAATAAATAAATTATTCACATATTGATACGTGATTAAAATAGTGATACATACCTATTGACCAATTAATTCATTTAAATAATGCTCGGCCCCACAGGGAAGCAATTATTTTTATGAGATTAATTGAAATAAGATGAAATTTAATATTAGAAGGGGATTCTCTTATGCCCACAGGTACAGATTGTCCTGCTTCATTAATTAATTCTCAGTCTTATTATTTTTGAAAGTAAATTCTATGTAGTGATTACAACATCTACCCACAGGAAGGTTTTGAATTTACTAATTTTAAGAATTGACATTTGTTGATTCATTTTGAATGTATGCTTCATAACTTATACGTTTGTTATTTATTGTCGTGGTTATTTTCAGCTTTACCTACGACTGCATTTTTCGATTCATCTGTCATTCCAATGTTAACTGGTGAAAATTTCGGTGAATGGAAAGAGGCTATTCTCTTGACATTGGGTCATCGGGACTTGGACTTGGCGATCCGTAGGGATGCACCACCAAAGACTTACGGAATCAAGTCGCGAAGAGAAATTGGCTCATGAGAGGTGGGAGCGATCTAATCGCTTATGTTTGATGCTCATGAAGTCCAAAATCTCTAAGCCATTTAAGAGCTCCATTTCTGATACAGGCAAAGCGAAATCCTACTTGGCTGCTATTGAGCAGCAATTTATCGCATCTGAGAAGTCTGTTGGGAGTGCACTAATGAAAAAGCTGTCATCAATGGTGCATGATAAGAAACGCCCTGTGCGTGAGCATATTATGGAGATGATGGATATTGCTGCCAAGCTAAACAATCTGGAGATTCAGATTACCGATGCATTCCTGGTTCACTTCATTATGAACTCTCTTCCTCCTGAATATGGGCCTTTTAAGATATCTTACAACACACAGAAAGAAAAGTGGTCTGTTAATGATTGTTTGACCATGTGTGTGCAAGAGGAAGAGAGGTTGAAAGCTGAGACACATGAAAGTGCCCATTTGGTGTCTCAGTTGAAGAGGACTGGCAAAGAAAAGTTCAAGAAAGACAAAGGCAAAAAGGGTGTCCCTATGAAGAATGCAAACTTTTGGAAAGACAAATGTCTGTTTTGCAAAAAAAAAGGGTCATTTCAAGAAAGATTGCCACAAGTTTATGTCTTGGCTTGACAAGAAAGGTAATCTTATTTTTGTGTGTCATGAATCTCTTTATGCTGACATTTCAATAATACTTGGTGGATTGATTCTGGTTGTACAATTCACATTGCCAATACTGTGCAGGGCTTCCTAAACCTCAGGAAACCAAAGGAAAATGAGCTACACATCTATTCTGGAAACAAGATGCGTTCTCATGTTGAGGGAGTGGGAAGTTATAAGCTGATTTTGAAGTCTGGTTTTCATTTGATTTTGGAAAACACTTTTTATGTTCCATCGTTTTCTAGGAACCTTATTTCTGCTTTCAAGACTTTCGTTTAGGTTATGGCTTTCATTTTCATAATAATGTTGTGGATGTTTTGAAATTCAATAAAGTTGTTGGTTACAGTTATTTGGATGGAAATTTATTCAAAATTCAGCTAGATTCTATTTTTGAGAATAATTTGTTGTCTTTGCACACTAGTGAAATTGGCAATAAACGTAGTATTATTAATGAGAACTCATCACGACTTTGGCATAGGAGATTGGGACATATCTCCATTGAAAGAATTAAAAGGTTGGTGAAAGATGGAGTCTTAAAAACTCTAGATTTTTCTGACTATGGAACTTGTATTGAATGCATTAAAGGAAAGCAGACAAACAAGTCTACTAAAGGTGCCAAAAGAAGTTCTCAATTGTTAGAGGTCATACACAACTGATATATGTGGACCATTCACACCCCCCCATGTCTTAATGGACAAAAATATTTTATCACATTTATTGATGACTTTTCCAGATTCATGTATGTCTACCTTCTGCTTGAAAAGGGTGAGGCACTTGATGTCTTTAAAGTTTTCAAAGCGTATAGAGAATCAAAAGGAAAAGAAGATTAAGATTGTGAGATCTGATAGGGGTGGTGAATATTATGGTAGGTTCACTGACAAGGGTCAAGCTTCTGGACCATTTGCACAGTTCCTTTCTAGTGAAGGCATTATTGCACAATACACGATGCCTGGCACACCACAACAAAATGGTGTTGCTGAAAGAAGGAACCGTACACTTATGGACATGGTTAGAAGCATGATGAGCAACTCCAGTCTACCAATTACCTTATGGGGTGAAGCCTTAAAAACCGCTGTGTATATTTTAAATAGGGTCCCCTCTAAATCTGTTCTGAAAACACCTTTTGAAATTTGGAATGGATGGAAGCCCATTTTGTATCATATGCACGTTTGGGGTTGTCCGGCTGAAGTGAGGGTTTACAACCCACACATTAAGTTGGATGAAAGAACAATTAGTGGTTATTTTGTTGGCTATCCGGTAAACTCCAAAGGGTTTAGGTTTTATTGTCCTCAAACTCCATCAAAGTTGTAGAGTCACGAAATGCGCGATTTCTTGAGGATCATGAGTCCAGTGGGAATGGTTCGACTCAAGTGGTGGTATTTGAAGAAGTAAGGGAAACTTCAACACCCTTACATGGAGTAATATTGGTTAATCCTCAACCTAGTCCTCAAGAGCGAGATTGAGGCGCAACCATTACAACAACCACCGATAGAGGAACCACATGAAGAACCACAAATGGATAACAATCCTACTAGTCAAGATACACTTGATCAAGTGGGAGTTAGAAGATCCTCAAGAGTGAGGAGGTCCGCCATTTCTGATGACTATGTTGTTTATCTCCAGGAGTCTGACTATGATGTTGGACTTGATCTTGATCCACTATCATTTGGTGAAGCCATGAATGGTATTTTGTCTCGCGCTTGGTATGGTGCCATGAAAGAGAGATGGAATCTATGGCCAAAAACGATGTCTCGGATGTTGTTCCTATGCGGAAAATGCATCCATTGTGGGATGCAAATGGGTCTTCAAAACTAAGCGGGATCCTTCGGCAAGGTGGAGCGTTATAAGGCTAGACTTCGTGGCTAAAGGGTTCACTCGAGAAAAGAAGGCATTGATTACCATGAAACATTCTCTCCAGTTTCTACGAAGGATTCATTTAGAATCATCATGGCATTGGTGGCTCATTTTGATTTAGAGCTTCATCAAATGGATGTCAAAACGGCTTTTCTGAATGGGGATCTTGATGAGGAGGTATACATGTACCAACCTGAAGGTTTTGATAAAAGAGAAGGGCTTGTTTGCAAGCTAAAGAAATCCATATATGGGCTTAAGCAAGCTTCCCGTCAATGGTATGTAAAGTTCCACAAAGTAATCTCATCTTTTGGTTTTGTTGAGAACGTGGTGGATCAATGTATATACCTTAAAGTGAGTGGGAGCAAGTTTATATTTCTAGTACTGTATGTGGATGACATATTACTTGCAAGTAGTGATTTGGGCTTCTTTGCATGAAACTAAGAAGTTTACGGTCAAAACTTTGATATGAAAGATATGGGTGAGGCATCTTGTGTCATTGGCATTGAAATCCATAGAGATAGGTCCATGAGGACATTGGGATTATCTCGGAAGGCCTATATTGACAGAGTTTTGAAAAGGTTTGATATGCGAATGTAGACCCATAAGTTCACCCATTGTTAAAGGGGACAAGTTTAGTGTTAAGCGAAAGGCCCCAAGAATGAATTGGAAATGAATCAAATGAGGAATTTTCCTTATGCTTCCTTGTTGGGAGCATTATGTATGCACAGGTCTGCACTAGACCTGATATTGCTTTTGCAGTCGGCATGTTAGGCAGATATCAAAGCAATCCTGGCATGGATCATTGGAAAGCTGCCAAGAGAACACTTAGGTACTTGCAAGGTACCAAGGATTTCAAGCTAACATCTGAGACACTCAACATTTGGAGATGGTTGGCTATTGTGATGCTGATTATGCTTTGGATGTGAGGACTCGTTTAAGTCTACTTCTGGATACATTTTCCTATTAGCAGGAGCTGCTGTATCTTGGAAAAGTGTGAAGCAACCTATTGTTGCTTCATCCACTATGGAGGCTGAGTTCATCTCTTGTTATGGAGCTACCTACAGGCTTTATGGTTGAAGAATTTTCTTCGTGGTCTTAAAGTGGTCGATTCTGTTGAAAGACCATTAAAGATTTATTGTGATGATCAAGCTGCAGGTGTATTTTGCTAAAAACAATAAAAGTGGAAGTCGAGCTAAGCATATCGACATAAAGTATTTGGTAGTTAGAGATCATATTCGGAGAGGAGATATCACCCTTGAGCATGCTAGCACTTTTGAGATGATTGCTTTGATCCTATGGCGAAAGGATTGACTCTCTTGTGTTTAAAGATCATGTAGTCAATATGGGGCTCATTGGTGATGTGTTTTTCGATTTTCGTTGTTGCTACCTTTTAGCGTTTGCAATAAGACCGTTTTCTTTGTTACATGACTATACGCGTATTTTGGTTTCATGTTTTTATGGAGTGTTTCTTTTGAACACATTTTGAGTGGACCTGAATGGCATTTATGTTAAGTTCATTCATCAAGTTGCTTGGCTAGTTTGTATTGTGCATCGTAATTGTGGAAGGAAATGTTCATATTATAAGGGCATGACCGCCATAGTTCTTGTACTAATATTGATTAGTTGAAGCATATTTAATAAACCTTAGAGTGACACTTTGGGCATGCAAATATTGTAGTCACTCGCTAATGTTGTGCTAACATAACTATTCGGGCCAAGTGGGAGAATGTAAGAATTATTTATTAAATAATTATTTATGTGGCCCTCTAGTTATTGTGATATTATTATAATATTATTGTTGGCAAATAATTGGTTTATTATTTATTATATCAGTAATAGAAAATCCTATGATGGCTGGGTTTTTATTCTGTAGTATTCTATAATTTGGTGGGTCCTTTGTCTCACCTATATAAAGAGAGCACATGTGTACCATCAAAAGGCATTCATTCGAGAAATAGGCGAGACTAGAAGACTCACATAGCAAATATTTCTCTCTCCCTTGTGCGACACTTTTTATTAGGGTTCTAAGGCAGCGGCTATCGGCTGAGCATAGGGGAATCAACACATCAATCGGATACTATGGCTGGAGGTACGATCCTTATTATGTATTATTGTAGATCTAAACATAACAAAAAGTAGTGCACAAATGTAACATCGGCAGGAGGAAGGAAACACATTGATTTTTCAAATTACGAAAATGCAAGTTACCTAACCACAGAAACCGACACCAAAACCCAAGACAAAACAAAACAAAACAAAACTACTACAACGAGAAGAAAACTATCTTTCGTTATTTATTCAACACAAACAAAACTATAATAAAATAATAATAGCAAAAACTTTTCTTAATATTGGGTTGCCTCCCAACAAGCGCCTCTCTTTAGTGTCTTTGGCTAGACACACTTAGCTCACTTTCCATTTTCAAATGGATACGCCCTTCTCGCATGGTTCTTCAACGAATATTCAAAGATATCTGAGCCATCCAACTCACCTTCATAGGAAATTAATGGAACCATGGCTCGAAGGACCTTTATGAAGTATCTTCCCAATAAAAGAAGAACGGGATTAGGGGGTTCCACCTCCCAGTTCATGACATAGTGATCAAGTGGGAAGATCACCTCCTTTACGCTCACTCGCTCGTCCACAATCACCTCAACACTTATTGGCCTCAACGGCTCCTCAAATGCGACTTCCTCGGGGTGACTTATCTCTAATTTAGGCACATCGTCCTCTATGTTCTCCAACACCGGGTGTATTTCTCGACCTTCTTGGTGATTAACATCTTCAACCATCTCTGATGTCGGATCCATCATAGGACAACCATCTTCATCATCACACCATGCAGGAGGGAAGGAAGTTTCTAACCTCTGTAACGTAAGCCGATCCATATTAGGCTCCAACTCATCAATCGTCCCTTGTTGCCAATTTCTTTGCTCTTGACCCAACGGAGAACAAGGATAGTTACTACTCCTACCATTGTATGCTGGTGCATAGTTGGGGCTATACTGGACTTGATTCTCATAACTTGCACCATAATTGTTAGTATCTTCTCCATCATAGGGGAGTGCGGGAGTTAGGTCAATGCCTTGGTCTTGAGCCATTTGCCCGATCCTTCTCCCAATATCCGCAAGCCTACCAAAAAGAAGTTGGATAGTAATGTTCTGCTCCTCCAATTTAGCTTCAAGATTACTATAGTGAGGGGGGTCTTGAGAGTTATGAAAGTGGTGTGGAAAAGTTTGGCGGACCAACTTTGATTTTGATTGGAAAAATTGATATCTTGGTCTGGCCCAAGTTCGGGTTTTGATAGAAATTCAAGTCTGATTGAAACCACGATTCTAAAAATTGCCGTGGGCGAGAATTGATTGTTAAACCTCGATATTGCTGCCATGAAAACGCTCATCCACCCATTAGGCGTAAAACGAAAGTATGTCCCACATTGTCACATAGCCGGCATATGATGGACTGTCTCGTCCTGATCGGACATCATTAACTTGATATGCGGGAGTGGGAAGAAGATGACACCGCCAATCATATGGCCAGGTTGACAACAACTTCACGAGCGTAACTTGAGAGTTACGAGGAAAATAGTGGTTTTGACCCATAGGATTACGCGACATTGTAAGAGGTGCTTACTACTGCATTGCGTGTATGGCGATCTGATCTTGCACACTCTAGTTGATGACATTTTATTTTATATATATATATATATATACATATATATATATATATATATATATATATATATATATATATATATATATATATATATATATATATATATATATATATATATATATATTGCAAGACAGAAACAATAATAAACAATTAGAAACCTTAAAGTATAATCCTTTAATTAGACTCACTAAATAAAAATTAAACTAAAACAGACTCGAAACAGGTTCGAGAAAAAAAAAACAGAAACAAAATTTATTTTTCCTGGAAAATTTATTTTCCCGCCAAATTTCGGGGAAAATGAAGCAAAAACTTTCCTGGTAAAATCAAATTTTGTTCCAGGACTCCTGACACCGTACTAGTCACGAAAACACAAAAAAGTTTCTTGCCTATTTTTCCTGCCAATTTACTCTTTTTTTTTTTAATTTTATTTAATTTATTTTTTAAATAAAGAATCAGTCAGTATACTACTGCGAAAAATTAAAAATCGACAAACTAGACAACTGTACTGATTCCCCGGCAACGGCGCCAAAAACTTGTCTCGGATTTTATGCAATGAAAAACAAATAAGTAATAAAATAATCCGGTTTACCCCAAGTGCAGGGATCGTAGTAACTAATCACAGGGAATCACAGGGAATCGAGGTTAGTCTAGTTCTTAATTTCTCTAAAGTTGTCACGAAAAATAAAACAAAACAGAACTAAAAAAACGAAAACAATAAACTGGACAGAGGATCTAGAATCCAAAGCCAGGAAAGATAGTTACGAGCCAAACTAATGAAAATAATTCTATTCTAAAAAGATAATAAAATTACTAAGATGATAACAAATAAATTGAAAACGAACAAGCAATGATCCACCGATCTCACAACCCTCAACTTCCTCTCTAGATTGTTTAGTGAAGATTTAATGAAGATTGTGGTTCACCTATCAAAAGTATGAATTTCTAATCTCTTAGATAATTCGCCTATTAATCTCTCATCTCTCGATCTTAAAGATTAACGCTTTCATAACAAAGGTGTAAGATTTCTCAATCTAGCAACCTAGAAATTAACCTAACAACTCTCGTTATTTTTAGGTTAAAAATCTAATCTTTACTACGGTGATCTAAGTCTAACAACGATTCTCATCAAACGTTAAACATCAAATCGCAACCATCTCTCGATTTAAATTGCATAACAATATGAACATAATAAAGAAACAAACTTTAAATTAAAACTCACAAAACATCCAAAGATTGAAATCAAGTTGCTCGATTAGCTTCACAAGCTTGTTCAACCATGCCTAGCCTCTATTCATCGTTGGTATGCAGAAAATAAAAAAAGTAGATAAAACTATGTTTATGGTAGCAAGAGGAAACGGCAAAGTCGCCCCCAAGGGGCCTGGGGCGGCCAGGGGTGGAATTATTATATTTAGGGTTCAGAAAACGCGACTATTTATAGGATAATAGGTCGGTGCTGCTAAGTCGGCCGGCGCACGCCCGTCCAAAAGGGATGAACGCCCGTCCAACTTGTGTCAAATCTTCGAGTCGGGCCGAGCTGGAGCAGACGTACGTTCTATGCAAAATTGGACGCTCGTTCATCAAAATCCTGAATCCAACTTCTTCTTCTGGACGCTCGTCCACTTCCTCAGACGCCCGTCCTGATGGACGGAGTGGCAAACGCACGTCCAGCTACTTGATATCTTTATTCCAAGTTCCACTTGCATCTTCCTCCTTCCGTTTAGATCTCCTTTTATGACATGTTCGCGTACCTACAAAACCATAAAAACACACGAAGTGTAAAACCATAGATAATTATCAATAAAATCACGAAATTAGATCAACTTTGCATTTAAATCATTTCCATACGCATTCTTTCAATAAATCATTTAAACACTTAATTTTCTATAAAAAGTAATAAAACACAAAGGAAATTGCTACGAAATAAAGTCGTATAAACCGTAAAAATCACCGTTAACACTCTCCCAACTACTCCTTCTTTCGGGTGTTTGGTTGTGCGTGTTGGCCATACCTTAGGCCATACAATTGTCATAAGATGGATTTTCGGGCCAAATCATGTATCTTTGTCGGCTATAGTCCTTCACATTATGGGTATAAGTGTCTCGATCTTCAAACTGGACGCATCTATATTTCACGTCATGTCATCTTTGGCGAAAATACTTTTCCCTACCACGTTCCCGCATCACTTCCCTCTATCGAGAACCTTACTGTCCTATTACCAACCAATATTAATAATTCAATTTCCTTCCAATTGCCGGCTACCTCAAAACCAATGGCTGCTATACCTTCGGCCCACACTCGGTCCACTTCTTCCAGGCCCAACTCGCATCCCCTCTTACCCGCAGCCGACTCCCAGCCATTGAGCCCCACCCAATCGAGCCCCTCTTCCTTAAATTCTCAAAGCCCATCAGCTTCACAAAGCCCACCAGCCCCTATACCCCCTCGGCAGATTACCACGCGCTCCCAAACCAACTGATCGGCCTTTTCTAAGTGTCCAATCTCACCGGCAGTGTACCGGGTCAACTGTAGCCTAGAATTGGTGAGTCAAGGTCGTATCCCACAGGGAATCTGGTCGAGTACCAAAGTGGGTCTCGTTCCTAGTTTAGGTCAACACATATATTGAACGTGGTGATTTGTCAGATCACCGGTCCTACAAACTAAATATACACAAAACAAAGATTTTAAACTATATAAAAGAGATAGCCGAGCTATGATCCAATCAACTACTCTCTAACCCTAACTCGTTTCCGGAAGTGTTTCGACAAACTCTAATGTTCTCGCCATTGTTAAAGGATGTCGTCTCCTATTTCCGAAACTAAGCGCCAATTTCAACAACCTAGTTTCCTATGTCGAATTCAACAAATTACCGACCGGATTTAATCGACCCGACACGGTCTACGCCTACAGAGGCGCTCGACAAGTCGATATAAAACCTCACACGAAAACCGAATCTGAACAATTCAGTCGGTTTTACACGGTGATCCTAGAACCTCTTTTCCCGTACCCTCTCGCAAAATACATTTATAAAGACGATACGTGTGACACGATTATTGAGTGATCAGTTCAACAAAAGTCATTAAGAATAAGTTCTAGAACGTTAACAACACCGAGAATCTAACAATCAACACATCAAAACACTTCCAATCACAAGCTAGGATTTCGATTTCGCAGATTTATCACATAACTCGACTATCGGTAAATTAACTACTCATTCTATCAACAAAAACAAATAGAAATATAACATAAATCAATATTGAAAGCAATAAATCGAAAGAAAACGAAATACCGAATATATTACGATGTAGAAAATCTAATCTCCGAATGAAATCTCGTCAATAACGCGTCAAGCTATCTTCAAGATCCTCCGGATTACAACAATCTACAACAAAACTAAGCTAGTCTACCTATAAACTAAGCTAAGCTAAAAAAAATGGAAAAGATAGTTGCTGTAAACGGACTGAAAACAAAATAATATACTCTCTGATGAGGATAGCTAATAGTATATACATATGGAAAGTTTCTTTTTTCTTCGCTGCTAAGCAAAAGGTTTTACATATATATATATATATTATCTTTCACCTCTCAGTTCATGAAAACAGAGCACTGTTTAGCATATATATATTTGTTCAAGTCGGCAATTGGAGCGGCTCTCCCATATGTACTGACAAGGTGGCCCATGTGATCCCATGTGAAGATTACGGCTGGTGATGGATATAAATAATTCCACCACCTCAGCGGTGGGAGAGACAACCCCTTGCGGCCATCCTCCTCGGCATGACAGAAGAGATCGCAAAGAGGCGGCCACTGTGTCTCACCTCGCGCGACCAAGGCTTTTGCGGCCCCGAGGCAAGTCAGAGAAGGGCGCCAGGGGCGAGCGAGAAAAGGCTTGCTCATTGCGACCTCGAGAGAGATGGCACGCGGTTGATCAAGATCTTTTCCCCACTTGTATCTTAGATATTTAGTCTTACTTAAATATCTAAGTTAAACCTATCTGTTAGTGGAATGTCTAATAGATTACTTATTCCCTAAGTTACCCCTCTATAAAAGGGTGGTCATTGTAAACTAGAAGAGGATGAGATATATGAAATACACACTTATACTTGCAAGCCAAAGCTCTCTCCATTCTAACTCTCTCCATACCACCACCCCACCGGAGTAACACCACACCTTAAATACTGACCCAGATATCCACCATCTATACACATAAGGACACCCGTGACGATTTAGACATCTTCCGTTGGCTCCGTTACCGGGAAAGCGATTGTGTAAAAATCACCTAGAACTCTTATCAAGGAGGAGATAATCTTACAAAGAAAGTCCTCAAAGCGCCTTTATTTCTTCCACTTTACCAAAGAAATCGCTCAAAAAGCCACCCCTTGAGAGATGGCCGGAATTAAAGGACACCTAACACCCCAAACCCACAAAAAGGTACTATGCTACATCAAGCTCGTGGGAAGCGCGGGAGAAAGCAGCTAGACAATCTCCTGCGAAGGAGAAGGATCCCGAGAGAGGGTCTTAGCACTAGCGGCGCTCGAAATGTCATTAATCAAAAAACCAAGTCGAAAGAGGTTTGTTGTTGCCCTGGATGGAACTCATGCGAGAGAAGTCACAACAAAGCCAAAGATCGATCCCGAAATACAACCGGGCTTTCGGGAGGACCCAGTCGCGCGAAATGAGGGAATCGCGCCAGTGTGTTGAAACTATGTATCTCACCAATTCCCTTTGGTGGCTAAGGGCCAGGCCCTATGGCGGTCGACCCCAAAATCCTCCCGAAAGCGAAATCCCTCTTGCGGTCGCAGAGACGGGGCCGCCAGAGCCAAATTCAGACGGTCGGCGTAGAGGAGGCGTGCACTCTTCAGTCGCTATGGACCGAGGAAAGAAATTCCACGAACCTCGGCCCCCAAGATCGCGACCATCAAAAGGAAGAAGATCGACAAAGGGTCCGCGTTTAATAGGTTGGGTGAGAAGGACAAGGCCTCGGCCCCAAGTCGTCTCGGCCTTCCTAGAGAAGAGATGCCCATCCAGCGGGATGACACGCACAAGATGCACGCATAATTATCGAGGAAAAGAGGGCCCGCCAAGAGGATCACGAGATCATAGGGAATCGGCGTAGAAACGGAGCGCGGCGATACGCAAGCACGATCGCGACCGAGAATCGACCCTATTTTGGCGGAGCAGATGGAGGTAATGAGAAAAGAGCTTGCGAAATTAAAAAGTCGAGGCCCGTCGAGAAAGTCGCCCCAATTTGAGGATCGGCGTACTCGCTAAAGGATTACGAAACATTGCCTCCCGCCAGAGAAAAGGTTAGTTATCGATTACAACTATTACAATGGAAATTCATGCCCAAGCGAGTGGCTCACCGCGTTCCAGTCGCATCACCCTTGCTACACAAAATAAATCCGCTGGTGCATCGCATTGGTTGGCGACATGCGAGATAGGCAAAACGTCCTGAATCTGCGGGAGCTTCTCCATGGCTCGATTGAAAGTTGGGAGGATTTGTCGGAAAAGTTTGTCGAGAGAGTTTGAATCGGCAAGCGAGGCCAAAGAAAACCATTGAGGACCTATATGAGGTTCGTATGGGAGGCATGAATCCGAAAAGAGTATTACGAGCGGTTCGTCGAAATATATGATCAAACAAGGAACATTCCAGACGATGCGGTCATAACATGTTTCCTCACGGAATCGCCAAAGGCCCGATGAAAACGAATTCAATCTGCGGCCCCCAAAGCGGGTCTCGGGGAGATGTTAGAAAGGGCCAAAATGATGGGGGTCGGCGGCGCCATCTGCGGGAAAGCAAAGCCTAAGACAGAGCCACGTTAGCGAAGGAGGATCGCGTAGATGACCGTAAAAGGAAAAGGGACGAGATACTAATCGCGATCGTGAGGTAAAGAAGCCGTACAAATTTAGCGAGGATAATTTTACCCGCTCAACACCAAAGCATCCCAAATCTTGTTTGAAATTAGTGAACATTTACGACAAACCAAAGCCTATGAGGCGATCACGATAGCGCGATAAATCCAAATCTGCGACTATCACAAGGACCATGGCCACATCACCGATGAATGCTTCACCCTGGCGCGAGATAGAAAGGCGATCCGTGAGGACCAGCCAATAAATATAAGCGAGGGAACAACACTCCCGGTCGGGGGCGCCAACCTCGCGTCTATCGGAGAGAGTTCGGTCATCCACGGGAATATTCCCAACAACCATCAAGCGAAATCTCGGATAAATCAAATCAATACCAGCGGCAGCGGTTGTGTTGGGAGAGAATGAGAGGGAATCATATTCACAAAAAAGCGCGGTGACAACGATCGGTGGCCTATGGAGATACCCCTCATTCTAAAGGTGGGGGTGAGCGACAAGCACAGCGTCAACCGAGTAATGGTCGACCACGAGGGCGGCCGCGGCGTCATCTATTTATTTATTTTTAAAGCGGTCGGATTCGGGAGGCCAAGTTAAAACCCTACCTTGGGGTCCTCGAAGGTTTTACCAACGACACAAGATGCGGGTCAAAGGCACGATCGACCTCAATATCATTTTGGGCGACTATGAGCCACAGTAGAACGGAGATAATAACTTTCTTGGTAATCGACACGCCCTCTTTACTACAACATGATTTTGGGAATCCCAGCTATGAAGAAGTTCCAAATGGTGGCGTCCGTTCCCCACCAGCGGGTCAAATTTCACGTAGGGGAAGAAGTTGGGGTCGCCATCGGCCGACACAGAGCTTTCCTCGACTATATGACCAAAAGCGAGAATCGATTCTAGCGACCCGGTGGATGGTCTTAACACGACTCACGGATCAGTTGCTATGATGAAAGAAATCCGGAGAAGGCCGTAGAGGTAGAAACATTGCAAGTTCGGGGCGAGCCCGACTTCACTTGCCGAAGGCGAGTTGATCGAGGTTATAATAAGCGACAAATATCCCGATCAAAAGATAAAAATAGGATCGAGGACTACCGAGGAAGAAAGGAGGAAGCGATCGAGCTTACGAAAGCAAACTTGGGCGCGTTCGCACGGGAGGTAAGCGATATGAGAGGTGTGGAATCGGAGGTCGCCTTGCATAACCTGAGTGTCGATCCCAACTTGAGGCCAATACAACAAAGGCGCGTCAATTCTCTACGAAAAAGAGTCGCAATAAAAATTGAGGTCGAGAAACTTTTAGCGGCGAGGCATAATCAAAGAGCTTCAATATCCCACAGGTGGCAAATGTAGTAATGGTGAAAAAACACAACGGCAAGTGGCGGATGTGCGTCGACTTCACCGATCTAAACAAAGCTTGCCCCGAGGGACCCTACGCGCTCCTCCGAATCGATAAAATGGTGGATGGGATCGCGGGTTTTGAAACCTTAAGCTTTACGGGCGCTATTCCGGCTACCACCAGGTCAAAATGGCGATGAAGATAAGGAGCGGCGGCCTTGGGGCGCGGCGGGCTATATTACTATGAGATGATGCCGTTTGGCCTAAAACGCAGAGCTCAACCTATCGAGAGAATGGTAAACGAGTTTTAGCACGCAGAGATAGGCAAGAACATGGAGGCTACATTGATGACATGGTCGTGAAATCAAGTCGCCAAGATCACTGGAGGACCTTCCAGCGAAACCTTTGCAAGCGTGAAGAATCACTCAATGAAACTAAACCTACGAAATGCACTTTTGGGGTCGAGGCGAGAAATTTACAGGCTTTATGGTAAGTCAAAGGGGATCGAGGCAAATCCCGAAAAAATCGAGGCCCTGGTCAACATGGCGAGCCTACCAGTATTAAAGAAATCTGGGCTCAGCGGCGGGATCACGGCTCTGGGTAGGTTTGTCTCGAAATCTGAAAGAAGTGCGCCTTTCTTCAAAATTACGAAAGAAGTGATACCTTCCTTTGGACGTGGAATGCTCCCGAGGCATTTAAAGACCTCAAAGAATACTTGTCAAGACCGCCGTTGCTAACTTGACCCGAGGCTCGGATACTCTGTTTTATATTTGGCGACCTCGAGATAGGGCGTAGCAGCGACACTTGTAAAAGAGGAGGAAGGCTCGCGAAGCGATTTTATGTTTCCAAAGCTCTAAGCCCGTTGAAAGTCGTTATTTTAATATAGAAAAGTTGGCTTATTGTGTTGTTATAGCGCCCGCAAATTAAGGGCTTACTTTTCATCGCACACCATCGTAGTATTATCAAATGCATCGCTAAGGCGAGTTCTTCACAAACCAGACACTGTCGGTCGATTGCTCCGATGGGCCATCGAGCTTCTTGAGTTCGATATCCGATATGAGCCCCGGAAGGCTGTAAAAGGCCCCAGGCTCTCCCAGTTTCATAAGCGAAAAACAAGCTTCAACGAAGAGGTGAAAGAGCGGCTCTGCTCGAGCGCGACCAAGATAGGGTCACCCACGAGAGGGCGAGCCTATCGAGGCCAAGTCAACGTTGGCGACTCTACGTTGATGGCTCCGCTAATCACAAAGGGTGTGGCGCGGGAATAATCTGTTAGAACCGGGCACATCGGAAAAAATTGAGCGAGGCTCACGAGATTTGATTTCACCGCCTCTAACAACCAGGCGAGAATCTGAGGCCGTCATTCTTTGAGTTGAAACTTCGCCAAAGCCATGAAAGTCGAAAATATACAAGTATTTTGCGACTCACGGTTGGTGGTGAATCAAATCAATGGGTCATTTGGCATTCATTGCGAAATTTTACAAAGGTATATTAACCTCGTCAAAAGACTCAAAGCGACTTCACATATTGTCAATTCAAAAACATCCTCGAGAGGACAATCATAGAGGCGGACTACTTATCCAAATTAACCCGTGAAGGCGCGTCGTGCGATCCTAGCATCATGGTCGAACACCTATCGGAACCCGCCATCTCCCGAGGCGAGATCATGGATTTCCAACCCGATAACACTTGTTGGGTCGACATCATGAAGTCTTATATTGAGTTAGGAGAGCTTCCAGCGACCGCTTGCAAAGCTAAGGCCTTAGTAAGAAGGGCGCGCAAGATATACGATTATGGACGGCGTGCTTTACCGTCATTCATTCTTGAAACCCCTTCTGCGATCGTCACGACTGAGGAGGTAGCAGGGAATCTAACGAGCTACATGAGGAATGTCGCGGCCATCCATCTCCAATCGAACACTATACCGAAAGGTACTTGGCGGATATTATTGGCGAAATTAGCGAAAGGCGCCAAATCTTATACGAGCATGTGATGCTTGCCAGGAGGTTATAAAGTATCCCCAGGCTACCCTCGGTCGAACAAAGCATAGTGGTAGTGCACGGCCTTTTCGACATGTGGGCGTCGACCTCATCGGACCGCTTGAAGAAGGTTAGCTCGGGTTCTTGAATCGTGGTCGTCGCGGTGGATTATTTTACTAAATGGGTGAGGCTAAGGCCTTGGTAAAAACCAATACCAGGGGACATAACATACTTTTGCTCGATCAAATATGGACAAGATTTGGTGTTCCAAGAGTGATGGTTTCCGATCACGGACCTCGGTTGAGGCAATTCGACCAGTTACGTGAGAGAGAACAATGTTAAACATTGGCAATCATCCGTGTGCTACCCGCGAGGAAATGGGCAAGCCGAAAATGCCAACAAACGGGTCCTAAGTGTGTTGAAGAAGAGCACAGGTGAAAGCGGGCCATTTGGCGGATCACCTTCCGGCGGCTCTATGGGCACTTTCGGGGCGTCGCGAAAAATCACAATGAGGAAACTCCTTTTGCTTTAACATATGGATCTGAGGCTATGGCGCTGTGGAAATGGCCTTACCAAGCCACAAGGGTCGTTTTTTACAATGAGATCAATAATCTGTGGCGTAAACTCGAGCTTGATCTAGTAGAGGCGCGGCGCATCCAAGCATCTGATCGTCTAGTCAATTATAAGCAGTGACAAAGCGTCATCACGACAAGCGTATTCGAAATCATCACTTCGCCGTCGGGGATTACGTTACGCAAAAAGACAAGCCACGGGCCACGCGAAGCGAAAAAAAAAGCTATCGGAAAAGCTGGGAGGGCCCTGCAGTTTATGAGTTATCAAAAGGGGACGTACATGCTAAGTAACAAGGAGGGCCTTGAGTATAATAGGCCATGGCATGCTGAGACAATCTGAAAAAATACTATATGTAACAAGCCAATTCAAATAAAGTGTTCTTCCAAATTGTATTCACATCCTTGTCTTTTAAGTCAAAAAAAAAAAAAAAAAAAAAAAAAAAAAAAAAAAAAATGATGATGTTTTTTCAAACATATCGATCAAGCTGGACAAACTTCCATCAAGCTGCGGGATGGTTATCTTCCTCCGATCACATGTATGGAGGTCCAAAAGCGACACCACGCTTGCAAAGGGCTCCACCGATAAGTTTTTCAAACATATCGGTCGAGAGTATGGAAGGGGACCACGGCGCCATGCATAATTTGGTTATCGGCGATCACGAAAGGCATCACGGCGACCGATACCACGGCGACCTTGAACCACCGAGCACGCATATCTTAGTGCCTCGCGATGGATCAACACTCCCGATCTATATCCACTCGATGGTCGCGAATGGCGTGCGAAAGGAGCGCGCTCTCACTAACAACATCGGCATCGGCGAGATAAGAGCGCGGGAATTTATAAACTTCTTCCACTCACGGTCGCTGCGAGAGAGAGGTCGGACGCTGATCCTCCCAAAGACCAAACCCCTGGTGCTCGGGGAGCGGCTCGCACATTGCAATGCCAAGGCGGATCTGCCTATTTTCCTCATCTGCAAGGTCGAGGCGATCTCATAATGGGAGGAGGGATTTATAAGCGGGTATGTTAAAAACTTGGTTAATTCTCTCCGGAGTAAAGATAGCGGAACACCCCGGAGAGAAATGCTACTCACGGTCCCGCCAGAAGGCTACCTCGAGACAACACGGAATAAAATTCCCGTATCATGGTGACATTAACGCTCCCAGAGGCTCGACAATAAATTCCCACCACCCCGAAAGCGAGCGCGCGACATGGAGCCGTCTTATTCGTTGTTCATTTAAACCCCTCTCCTCATAATGTCACGCCACTCAAAATAATCCCGAAATAATCCTTGGCTAAAGGGAGCGGTGGTGAAAAAGGAAACATCCCGGATAGGCCGAGCTTTCCATGTCCGAACCGGTGCTTTCCCTTGATGAGACATAAGTCGAGGATAAGCGGTGAAGAGGATAATGAGCGATTGAGGAGAAAGAAAGCAAATTCAGTATGAGGCAAGAGGTAGAGTGAGTTCCAAAGTAACCCCTTTTTATACGGAGAAGGATATAATCAGCGGTTGGGATTAAGCTGGATCCTAGGGCGGATATGCAAAGCGCCCGAAAACCAAGGCAGCGAGGCGCGCGGACCATAAAGAGACCGAAATTTATGGCTCTGATTACAAGCGACACCTAGTCATTAGGGGTCATAACTCTGCGTTAATGACACGATCAAAGGCTGCTCTCTAACGAGGCTCTATCTTACGGCAAAAGCACTTGCTCTCAATAAGGCGGCCAAACTTTGAAAAATTAGCGTCGCGTAGCGACTATGGTTAAACGAGGCGACGACGTTTCATGACTGCTTGCATTTGCCAAATTATTAAGCAACCTCGCATTTAATCAAGAGGGCGACCACAGAGAATAAAATAACATCATCCACGACCTCGCGAAAGGCCGCGGATCGAATCGGCGACGAAAAAGCCAAGTTTTATAAATTGAAAAAATGCGAGAAAATAAATTGTCAAGATATTACAAATCAAGATTCGAGTCAAATCACAAAAGTAAATAGTCAAAGTTACAAATCAAATTTTCAAAGAGCTCATGAAAAAGTCCAAGAAATCTAGAGAGCATGCGGAGTAGGCGGGTCTCTTTGTAAACTCGTCGCCTTGCTCGGAGGCGGAGGCTTCTTCAACATCTCAAAGTTTACTGGATTAACGGAGGAGGGGGATCCCAAACAGGCTCGCCAGCGTTTAAAGCTGTTCGATCTGAATCGAGGTAACGAGCTCGCTTGCATAAAGGATTTCCGGGTGAAAGACCACTTCAATCGGGATGACCTTGATGCGTGTTCACCCACCGCGACATATCTTCCAGAGTGATGTGCCCCTGCCTCGATCGGCCCGATGATGAGAGCTAGGTGACTAAAGCCCTGGTCAAAGCTATTCTCTATAAGGTCGAAGAAGTCATCCGAATTCTTGTAGCGGCGACGGCCCCAGACTTGGCCTCTCCGGCGGCCCTCGGCCCGTTTTCTTCAGACTTCCTCAATAGCTTTCTCGGCCAGACCTCTTTGGCGGCCGTCTCCGCCTCGGCAGCTTAACCTCAGCGCGGCGATCTCCTCCTGCGCCCCGCGCGATGATCCTTTGTCAAAGATGCAACTTTCTCATTGATCTCGGCGTCAATTTAGAGTGCTCCTCCATGATTGCTTTCATCTTCTCCACCTCGCTTGACCGCGTGCTTAGCCTTCTTTTACGGCGGTAACCCTCGCCTTATCAGTCGCCCCAGTTTGCGCCGTCACTTTTTCACCTCGCCTCGCGCCTCTCGCGGCCTCAAGTACCTATTTTTAAGCGAGCACCGAGCTGCGGAAAAGCGAGAGGCGATTAGCAAAACAAAAAAAAAAAAAAAAAAAAAAAAAAAGCTGGTCTTACCAGAGAAGCGACAAGCCAGGCGCCACCGAGATCTCTAATTTGACAATCTCATCTTGAGGCGGAGAGTTGTCTTGAGCCGCATAAGCGAGGCTAATATGCCCGACCAATCTCCACTTGAAACGATGTCGAGGCGGTCAAAGGAAGTGGCCTAGAGAATCACATCGGCGATTGCCGCCAATCTGGCGAGCTTTGGACAGTCGAGACCACAGGTGGCTTCGGATCAACGAGAGGGCCTCTTTCCCGTGTAGCCTCGAGGCAAAGCTTTTGGTGGCGGTGTCTCGGAGAGCGCGCTCTTCTCCACGAAATTTCAGCCTCTTCAAGATGTACGGGTTGAGAGCGGACCGTTTGGGTAAGCGATCATCCTTCGCTTTCTCTGTTTGAGGCGGCTTTATGCCGTCGACTCTTTGGCGAGGAGATGAGTCTTTTGAGGCACCGGCTGACTGGACTCGCAACAAGGCGCGATGATGTCGCGACCTCCGGGTTAGGTGTCTCTTCGACAACGAGGGCGTCCACAGAGGCGGGGCACTCTCCCTGAGCTTTCTTGAGCCTCGCATCTAGCATTGGCTGCCTTATGCGCCTCCGCATTAAGCTTGTTACGGTGAGCCTGCGAGCATTTGGATCCATGCCTACAAAAAAAAGCGGTTTAGAGCCCAACAAAACAAAGCGAACATTTACAAATAAATACAAGTGGACAAAGAAAGTTACAAAGCGGCCTAAGTATAGGATCGCCCCGCATTCCGGGCACTCGGAGGGAAACATTTGTTGATATGACAACCACCAACCCATCCGGATCGCGGCTCTGGTCCCATTCGTACCAAAGCGCGGCATTCCCCGCCCACTAGGCCCCGCCATACATACAAAAGGCTCGGCCAGATCAAAAAGTTCAACCCAAGAAATATTTCTCCGAGATGGCGCCGCCCGTCCGGTAGAATTAATGTCATCGACCCCTTACGTGGCGCCACTCACTCACGAAAGTCGAGGATTAAAAGCGTGGATTTGCCTCCGCGAACTTACGCCTGGAAAAGGCCAACCTACCTTCGACTCGACTTTTCGGCTGTGCGCTTTGCTTGTGAAACTTATTGGGAAGCGGGAATAGTAGGCGGGAGTCTTAAGCCCTCGGGAGACTTGTCCAGAATAGGCGTCCACGAAGGAATAAAATTGCCCCGATAAAGTCAACGTCGGCTCGATCTTGAGAATCAGGCACATAACGGTAAAGGCCATCAAGCTGGATAATAGCCCGACGGCAAAATCGGAGGAAGCGCTGCATCTCTTGCAGATCTTCACAAAGAAAGGATCGAAAAGCGGTCTCGGACCGCGCACACAAATGATGGAAGTGGAGAATAAGGGTGTCCTCGGAGGCGGCGCGCGCTTTACGTAATCCTTATGGTCCCGGGTTTAAACTTATCGGACTCTTTCTTATAATCGAAAAAAGAAAACCGATACACACCGGTGTCGATACGAATATGCTATTAATGGTCTGTTGAGATCATTTGCTCTTTGCCTGGCCGGGACCATTTCTTATCAACGTCCTTCTCATACGCCGCCATGATCGCAAACTCTCGCATAGCTTCGAGTTGTTAGGGCGAGAGCTCTTCGGCCGGTATCGGCGCGGCGGCCTCACCAACCGTCATGGTTTGGCTCGCAACTTTTCTCTTCTTACGCTTTTTGCGGGCCTCCGGATATCCTTCCGAGGCAATTCACATTTTCATCCTCACTGGACCCCATTAACTCGTGAATCGCGGGCGTCTTGAACATAAGCTTCGCGTGGTCGGGGCGCCGCTAGTACTCGGGACCGCGGATTTGTCCTTCCGGCCGGGGCGCGATCTTTTCAGACCCATGAGCAGTGGGAGACTTTTGAGCCCGAGCCTTCTCCTTAAGGTTCGCTCTCTACGCGGCGGATTTCTAGCAAAGGCGAAGGCCTCCAATTCAAAAGGGTCGGCATCTATAGTAGCGACCTCATCGCCGATAATCTCGCCAATATCTGCGCGAGTACTTTCCACTTCAACCTCGTCAGGTAGATCGCCAATCGAGGCCGCTTGAGATAATATGGGGTCATCCTCGGCATAATCATAAACCTCCTTTTCCGTAGAAGTCGTCGCGCAATAATCATTCCCGACATCCTGCAAAAACAAGGGAGGAAAAAGGTGGAGCTTTCGGACTGGTATAATAATAAATTAGCCCGGAAGGTGATCGCACCCAACTTCAATACCGCCTCCTCCGTTTTTGCAAGAGATCGCAAATAAAATTACGAGAGGATAGCGAGGGGCGGGTGAAACCCCAATTTTCCCGGAAAGCTATAATCTCTCCCGGGAAAAATCCCGTTTTTAATCGGAAACAAGGCAATGTTGCATCTCCATAGCAAAAAAGAATGACAAATTGATATGTATGGAAAAACAAGGCGGGGATGGATGAGTAAACAAGTTGTGAAAGGATTTCTTACGATTTCTTTGAAAGATTGGAAAACCGCGTAAAAGCGGGAAATACTCAAGGAGGTAGCGGAATCTTCAAAAGAACCGCCGTGAAATCCTAGAACCACTGCGGAGAGCGCCGTTGAACCTTCAAAAGCTCGCCAAAAACTTGAGAATTCTAAAGCGACAAACAACGGAGAAAGTAAGCGCTAAAAGTGTGAAGGGTGAGGCGCGAAAGCTTTATATAGGCAAGGGGTCACAATCGATAAATGCGGTTGGGCAACGCTTCATCAACAGTTCGATTAGGCGGCGGTTATCGGTTTGAAATCGAAAAGCGTCTATCGGTACCCACGTGCAACTACCTGGCGATTCTTTGAAACGGCCGCATCATTCCGAGAGAGGAAAACTAGAGGGTGACGTCGGCCACAATTGGCGACCTCGCCCCACAAAATAGGCCCGAGTTGCTTTGAGGTCGCATGCTTTGAAAGCACGGCCCTTAGCGAACAAGTCGCATCGAGGCGACAAGGTCGCAAAAAACAGCCCAGAGTTGCTTAGAGGTCGCATGCTTTGAAAGCCACGGCCCTTAGCGAACAAGTCGCATCGCATTTACAAGGTCGCAAAAAAGCGCCCGAGTTGCTTTGAGGTCGCATGCTTTGAAAGCACGGCTCTTAGCGAACAAGTCGCATCAGGCGACAAGGTCGCAAAAAAGCAGCCCAGAGTTGCTTTGAGGTCGCATGCTTTGAAAGCACGGCTCTTAGCGAACAAGTCGCGTCAGGCGACAAGGTCGCAAAAAAGCAGCCCAGAGTTGCTTTGAGGTCGCGTGCTTTGAAAGCACGGCCCTTAGCGAACAAGTCGCATCGGCGACAAGGTCGCAAAAAATAGACCGAGAGTTGCTTTGAGGTCGCATGCTTTGAAAGCACGGCTCTTAGCGAACAAGTCACATCAGACGACAAGGTCGCAAAAAAGCAGCCCAGAGTTGCTTTGAGGTCGCATGCTTTGAAAGCACGGGCTCTTAGCGAACAAGTCGCATCAGGCGACAAGGTCGCAAAAAATAGACCGAGTTGCTTTGAGGTCGCATGCTTTGAAAGCACGGCTCTTAGCGAACAAGTCGCATCAGGCGACAAGGTCGCAAAAAATAGGCCCGAGTTGCTTTGAGGTCGCGTGCTTTGAAAGCCACGGCCCTTAGCGAACAAGTCGCATCAGATCTAGGCATGTGCCGCAAAATCGACCCAAAGTTACTTTGAGTCGCGTGCTTTGAAAGCACGGCCCTAAGTGTACAAGTCGCATCCGGCGCGAGGCCATAAAGGTGTTGATAATTACTCCATCCTTCATATCCTCAGGGAATATCATTAAAGCACGGAGTAGGGGGCCATTGATGGATATAAATAATTCCACCACCTCAACAGTGGGAGACAACCCACTGCGGCCATCCTCCGGCATGACAGAAGAGATCGCAAAGAGGGCGGCCACTGTGTCTCACCTCGCCGCGACCAAGGCTTTTGCGGCCCCAGGCAAGTCAAGAAGGGGCGCCAAGGGGACGAGGCAGGAAAAGGCTTGCTCCTTGCGACCTCAGAGAGATGGCCGCCGGTTGATCAAGATCTTTTCCCCACTTGTATCTTTGATTATTACGTCTTACTTAAATATCTAAGTTAAACCTATCTGTTAGTGGAATGTCTAATAGATTACTTATTCCTAAGTTACCCCTCTATAAAAGGGGTGGTCATTGTAAACTAGAAGAGGATGAGATATATGAAATACACACTATACTTGCAAGCCAAAGCTCTCTCCATTCTAACTCTCTCCATACCACCACCCGCCGGAGTAACACCACACCTTAAATACAGCCAGATATCCACCATCTATACACCGCAAGGACACCCGTGACGATTTAGACATCTTCAGTTGGATAATTATCCGGCCGGGATAATTATCTTATGCGGTACCGTTTAATACGACATGTTACACGTGGTTTTATATTGTAAATACATCTGTTGATCTTGTCACGTATTTGTGTCGATGCCTATCCATTTAGTAAACTAGCCGCAGGCTAAGCTTCGGGCACACACTCCAATCCTCGTATCTCGTCTTCCGGACATCTCGAACACCTAAGTCCTGTATAAAATCATAACAAAAACCACACGTAATCCCTACAGGACACTAGGGTGACCGAGAGTATAGTAAATACACCGAAAAACACCGAGAATCCCGGACTTTTCGTCGTAGGTCCCGAAATGATAACCAATGTGTAAATACATCAAAATACAACCAAATGTCCCAGAAACACATAAAACGAGGTATAAACGGGGTATAATTACATAGTAAATGATTGTCAATTTGACTCCCATCAACTACCCCCTACTTAGCGTTTGCTCGCCCTCGAGCAAAAATAAGCGATCCAAAAATAAAGATGGAGTCAACATTGCTATCATACATTAAGTCTATAAGAATTGAAATGGTAAAACACAAGTAACTGATATAAATGCATAAAACTCGAGCTCTACCTTGTAACGAGAAAAGAATGTGTGTGTGTGTGTGTATATATAGCTTTTTCAACATTTATCACCAATGACCGATTTAGATTATAGACGTATAATTTACCGAGGTTACACCATAGGCTTATACGTCGTAAACATCTCCACTAATCGAGGTCTATCGTCGTCTAGTACGATCGGGCAGGACTTGCACGGTTATATCTTTTAGGCTTAGGTTAGGGCTACGAAAGGATATTTACGATAAAAATAGAAAGAGAAGGTGCAAACGAGCTTTAACCGAGAAAAAATATAAATACATACTCGATTCTAACTTCGTCTTCAATCTTCAACGTCCCATTTTTTCTTCACTGTACACATATATAGTCCATATTTGGACTCATATCACAATACTACAAACAATTTAGGCCATTTTGGACTTGAATCAAACTAGTACAAATACTGCTTCTCTCTTCTTCTTTTTTTTTTCTTTTTTTTTTCTCTTTTTTTTTTTCATTTTTTTCTCATAAAGAAACTATACAGGAACATATATAAAAATTTGGCACTATTCATCAAAATTCCGAACAAAACCGAAACCAATACATTGTTACACTCCTCATTCCGGATAACTCGAATAATACAATGTCACAATAGCACTCCAATACCACAACACCTCGCAACATCGTATAAATGTGCGGAAATAAAAGCTCAATTGCAAGGTAGTCAAGGATACGTAGACCGAAATAAGGCTAGGGACATCGATTATACGGGTTAGTAACAAAATGGTCAGTTCGGGCGGCGGTCTAACCACCCTACAAAAGGCTTAGAGGGGTAACTGTGGATATACATATAAGGATGGATTTTGGCTCTGATCGATTCAAAATAAATGCCAAAACCATCATCCCGTACCTAACAACGAAGACCTTTCTATTTCGCATCGAAGTTACTAATATAAGTTCTAGGTAACCGGGTCATACGACAACTATAATCGTCCACTAATCATGGTGATAAATGACGTCGAAGCTAACGTGATAGAACTATTCGATTCTCAATACAATATCTCAACTCGAATGAAATGCATCTATACAATAACTAGATGTTTACCAAAACAATAATGAAGGCTCAATGTATCAAAATCAATGTCAAAGCCATCAAAATTCTCAGAATCTGACTCATTTAGACTAAAGGGAAAACAATCGCTAAGTATAACTCATTCGACATGAATACGGGACATTTAAGCTAAACTAACCACCCCCTACTTTAAAACGAAACACGAAGGATAAGGGTAGAAAAGTTAGCTTACAACCGGAAAATGGTGCGAGTACGATCACGTGGCATCCGTAGAAAGTCCTCCCAGGGTACCTGTGCTAATATCAACAGAAACAACAACTACACGAGATACACAGGTATGGAGATAACGAAGAGAAACTAGACGGACAACCACGATTCATCAAAAACCAAAAACACCACACTAACCCCCATAATACACACTACATCGGGTTATATTAAAACAAAATTTACCCGAATGCACACTAAAGAAACACAATGACACACTAGGGGAAGAAAAGCGATAAAAATACATTCTGAGTTTATAGTCCTCAGTTAGACTCTCTACCCCGAACTATATCAAGGATAGCTATACCAAAAGAGAGCAAATCTCTGCATCTCCCTACAAAAATCGTAGGAATTTAGCACCCCTTGAAAATAAAACAATAAAAATATGGGGCTCAATCCCCACCACCATGAATGGTTCGATGAATCCGTTGCACAGAACAACGAATTCACTCTCCCCGATCTAAAACATATCCCAAACAACAATGACTCAACCCCTAAGTAATAACATGTAGGCTCAATATCAACAGCATACTCAATAGGATGCACCCCCGAAGATATAACATTAGGGCTAAGTGAAGACGGAACAGGTGACTCAATAGATACAAAAGTCATACCGTCCTCGTAGTGTTCTTCCGGGGTGATTTCAATCATACTTTCTTGCTCTCTCCTCTCAGACTCCTCAAACAGTTGTTGCACTTTAAGCTCCAAGTTTCATATGGCTGTTTGCGTCGTTTCCATGTCCTTACGAAACTCTTGGAGCTCTTTAAGGTACCTTTATGGTGCTCTTGGATCACTTTACTCAACTGTTCAAGTGCCATCTGTTGATCCGATTCTGGAGGTGAAGGAGTATCGAGTTGTTGTTCAACATAACTTGGGGTATTCCACCACTCGATTTCATGTGACGTGCATGTGGAGTACGGATTGAAAGGTTGCATTCCGTAATCCATAACACCGTAATCATAACCCCCATACGAGTAAGGAAATGAGCCGCAATTGTCGTATGGATCCATTATCTGCAAAATAGGGAAACAACACGAACACAATCACGGTTCTAATCACTACCACTACCGGAGTACGTGGTGTGAGCACAACAACAACATCCAATAAAACAAACTATACATGGAAAAACTAGAAAATGACCTAATCCTAAAAACTCAAATAACTCATAGATATCAACCGGATTCCCCAGCAACGGCGCCAGAAAACTTGATCGGCCTTTTCTAAGTGTCCAATCTCACCGGCAGTGTACCGGGTCAACTGTAGCCTAGAATTGGTGAGTCAAGGTCGTATCCCACAGGGAATCTGGTCGAGTACCAAAGTCGGTCTCGTTCCTATTTTAGGTCAACACATATATTGAACGTGGTGATTTGTCAGATCACCGGTCCTACAAACTAAATATACACAAAACAAAGATTTTAAACTATATAAAAGAGATAGCCGAGCTATGATCCAATCAACTACTCTCTAACCTTAACTCGTTTCCGGAAGTGTTTCGACAAACTCTAATGTTCTCGCCATTGTTAAAGGATGTCGTCTCCTATTTCCGAAACTAAGCGCCAATTTCAACAACCTAGTTTCCTATGTCGAATTCAACAGTCCGCTGATCGGATTTAACTGACCCGACACGGTCTACGCTCTATGAGACGCTCGACAAGTCGATATAAAACCTCACACACGAAACCGAATCTGAACAATTTAGTCGGTTTTACACGGTGATCCTAGAACCCCTTTTCCCGTACCCTCTCGCAAAATACATTTATAAAGACGATACGTGTGACACGATTATTGAGTGATCAGTTCAACAAAAGTCATTAAGAATAAGTTCTAGAACGTTAACAACACCGAGAATCTAACAATCAACACATCAAAACACTTCCAATCACAAGCTAGGATTTCGATTTCGCAGATTTATCACATAACTCGACTATCGGTAAATTAACTACTCATTCTATCAACAAAAACAAATAGAAATATAACATAAATCAATATTGAAAGCAATAAATCGAAAGAAAACGAAATACCGAATATATTACGATGTAGAAAATCGAATCTCCGAATGAAATCCCGTCAATAACGCGTCAAGCTATCTTCAAGATCCTCCGGATTACAACAATCTACAACAAAACTAAGCTAGTCTACCTATAAACTAAGCTAAGCTAAAAAAAATGGAAAAGATAGTTATTGTAAACGGACCGAAAACAAAATAATATACTCTCTGATGAGGATAGCTAATAATATATACATATGGAAAGTTTCTTTTTTCTTCGCTGCTAAGCAAAAGGTTTTATACATATATATATATATATACACATATATATATATATATATATATTATCTTTCACCTCTCAGTTCATGAAAACAGAGCACTATTTAGCATATATATATTTGTTCAAGTCGGCAATTGGAGCGGCTCTCCCATATGTACTGACAAGGTGACCCATGTGATCCCATGTGAAGATTACGGCTGGATAATTATCCGGCCGGGATAATTATCTTATGCGGTACCGTTTAATACGACATGTTACACGTGGTTTTATATTGTAAATACATCTGTTGATCTTGTCACGTATTTGTGTCGATGCCTATCCATTTAGTAAACTAGCCGCAGTCTAAGCTTCGGGCACACACTCCAATCCTCGTATCTCGCCTTCCGGACATCTCGAACACCTAAGTCCTGTACAAAATCATAACAAAAACCACACGTAATCCCTACAGGACACTAGGGTGACCGAGAGTATAGTAAATACACCGAAAAACACCGAGAATCCCGGACTTTTAGTCCTAGGTCCCGAAATGATAATCAAGGTGTAAATACATCAAAATACAACCAAATGTCCCGGAAACACATAAAACGAGGTATAAACGGGGTATAATTACATAGTAAATGATAGTCAATTTGACTCCCATCACCAACTCCTCCAAGCCCAAATCCTTACATCCCGATTTTGTTCGATATCCTTTGCCAAAAGCTCTCCTCGCCCAATCCGCTAACACTGAACCTACCACCTTTACCGAGGCCTTTAAGCATCGAGTTTGGCGCGACGCCATGAGTGATGAAATAAATGCACTTGTCCATAATGATACGGGGGAACTTGTCCCTCCCTCACCTGGTCTCAATGTTATTGAAAACAAATGGGTGTATCGCGTTAAGTATCATGCTGATGGTCGTATTGAGCGCTATAAAGCGCGTTTGGTAGCCAAGAGGTTCCACCAAGCTGAGGGTGTTGACTATCATGAGACTTTCAGTCCGGTCGTCAAACCCACTACTGTGCGTCTTTTATTGTCATTGGCTATCACTAATAACTGGGCTCTTAAACAGGTTGATATACAGAATACTTTTCTTCATGGTTTTCTGCGTGACAGGGTTTTTATGCAGCAGCCTCAGGGATTTCAACACCCTGACTAACCTGACTATGTTTGCCGCCTTAAGCGGAGCTTATATGGTTCGCGACAGGCACCTCGGGCTTGGTACTCTCGGTTCACCTCTGTTCTTACTGAGTATGGCTTTGTGTCCTCCAAAGCTGACACTTCTCTCTTTATTTACCGATCTCGCACGGCTTTAGTTTATGTCCTTATCTATGTCGACAATATTATTATTACGGGTTCTTCCAGTACATTGGTTGATGCTGTTATTCGACACCTTGGCACTCACTTCCCTGTCAAGGACCTTGGTAATCTTTCCTATTTTTTTGGGCGTTGAGGTGCTCCCTCACGATGACGGCCTATATCTTACTCAGCGGAAATACATTTTACAGCTTTTGCAGCGTGCATCCATGACTGATGCTAAGCCTTGCAATACCCCTATGGCGGCTAAATGTCGTTTGACTCGGGATGCTGGCCCAAGGTTTCTCGATCCGTCTCTTTATCGTACCGTTGTTGGTGGGCTCCAGTATCTTCAGTTCACCCGGCCGGATATCGCTTTTGCGGTTCATAAAGTGAGTAAATTCATGCACTCTCCTACGGATGAACATTGGGCAGCTGTTAAGCGCATTTTACGCTATCTCAAGCATACTATTTATGAGGGTCTTCTTATCTCTCGCCAGTCGATGCCTACTCTCCATGCCTATTCCGTTGCCGATTGGGCAGCTGATACAGATGACCGTCGTTCGGTCGGTGCTTACTGTGTCTTTTTGGGATCCAATTTAATCAGCTGGCGCTGCAAGCAACAACTTACCGTCACCAAGTCAAGTACGGAGGCTGAATATAAGTCGCTTTCCAATGCGGCTTCCGAAGTTCAATGGCTCACTCAGTTTCTGCGGGAAATGCGGGTCACTCTCACCACTCCACCAATTCTTTGGTGTGATAATATTGGTGCCACGTACTTGGCTACCAACCCGGTCTTTCATGCACGCACGAAGCATATTGTGCTTGATTTTCATCATGTCCGCGAATTGGTCTCCTCCAAGTTGCTTCAAGTCGCCTTTGTCTCCACCAAAGACCAACTCGCCGACCTACTCACAAAACCCTTAGCTGCACCGCCTTTTTCGGCCCTTAAGACCAATCTCCACGTTCTACCTCTTCCCGTGGGATTGCGGGGGCGTATTGAGGATTCTATTTAAGATTGTATTTATTTTGTTATTATTTGATTCTTACTTAAATACTTGGTCCACAATATTGGCACAGTACAAATACCCCATTGTAATATTTCATAATCATCAATGAAAATACATTGAATCAATTGTTTATACAACTTGCCACGTGGCAGCCAGGGAACACACCAAAATTTTAGCTAAGAGGCGATGTGGAGAAATGTAAAGACATTTGCCTCACTTCTTATAATATATAGATATAGATATAGAATATGTTTATAGACGAAAGATTTAAAAAATAGCATCGACGAGTGTCATATTCCTAGTCAAAAACTTCTCTCCACTTCCCTCCCTGGCACTTTCCCTTTTTCTAATCAAGAGGAAAATGCTTAGATTTTTCCTTCCCTGCTTCCTCACCTTCTCCTCCTCTTTTTGTTTTCTTCTTCTTCATTCTCTAAGAAACTCATTCACCATCCAGAATGATTCAACTCTGTTTACTAGCTCTGATCTTAGCATTCGCAAACGACCAATTTATCCCGGTAAGATTTTATCTTAGCAGTCTTTTCTTAAAATGCCCAAAGATGCAAGCTTTTTCGACTGTAAGCCTTCAAATTTACAATTTTTCTGTTTTTAATCTTGGAAATTAAATTTTGGGTTGAATCCCATCTAGCAGCATTAGTGGACGCATCAGGAATCAGGATCATTCACTTTTGTGAACAAGTGCAATTACACTATATGGCCCGGAATTTTATCAAGCACCGGTAGTGAGCCGCTTTCCACCAACGGCTTGTCCTTCAGCAAGGTGGTTCAAGGGCAATTCAAGCAGTCAAATCGTGGGGCGGCCGATTCTGGGCTCGAACTCAATGCTCCCAAGACTCCACCGGAAAATTCACTTGTCTAACCGACGATTGTGGCTCTGGGAAGGTAGAATGCAACGGAGGTAAAGGTAGCTGTTGTAAACACAGACAGAAAGCTTGCAGTTAAAGAAAGAAACAAACACAGAAGCAATGCAAACGTAAAGAGTGGCGGAATTGATAAAACACGAAAATGAAAGAAACAACGCGTGATTTAACGTGGTTTCCGGCGTTGTGATTACTCTACTCGGACATAAAATGAGATATTTTATTATGCACAGAATTACAATGTTTTCACAAGTGTGGGAACAACACTATTGAAAGACACACTCTTGCATTGATTACATAATTGGTATTTATAGACACAAGTCTCAAACCCTAACCGCCAAAATTCTTTGTCGAAACTTCCATAAATGCCCCAGATGTGGACCCAAGCTCCAATCATATCCACTGCATTTAAACCCGGGTTCAAAATCGACTTTCCGGACTTGTAATCAATCGCTCGGATGTAGAACTCAATATACTCAAGAAACTCAAAGCAGACTGTAAATCGATCGCGACTTGTAAGAAACTTAGTTGCACTTCTTCAAACTGACTTTTACAGAACTGAATATACTTAACTGAAACTGACCATCATTCTCAGCCTTCAGTTTCTCAGATTAGTTCCACCAAATCATTTATCAGTTTAGAGATCAAGTCACCAAAATTAACAAATCTCCACCTTGACTTGAACTCTCATTCAACATCAATCAGATTGCATAATTAAACGTACTTGTACCAGATGCATTCGTCAATGCCAGGATGTACAGTACCAGACTTCTCCTCAGAATCCACTTAGTTGATCTGCCCTCAACTGAGTATCCAGATTTCAGTTTACAAGCTTTGAATATTCAGCAAGTCCAGACGCAACTGAAACTTGCTCTGCTGAACTGGTTTAGAAAACATATCAGCAGTATCATCCTTAGTGTTGATCTTATTCACTACAACCCTCTTCTCATTTCTCAAAAAATTATACCTCACATCAATATGCTTGGTTCTCTCATGATGAACCTGATCCTTAGCTAGACAAATTGCACTCAAACTGTCACAATAAATCTCAGCTTGATCCCGATGTAGCCCCAAATCACTGACTAGTCCCTTCAACCAGACACCCTCCTTGGCCGCTTCAGTAAGAGCCATATACTCAGCTTCAGTAGTTGATAAAGCCACTGTTGCCTGAAGAGTTGCTTTCCAGCTGACAACTGAAATCCTCAATGTGAAAACATAACCAGCCATAGATTTTCTACTGTCCACATCACCCGCATAATCAGCATCACAGTATCCGATGATCAGTTTATGAGTATCACCTCCATAAATGAGACCAACATCAGTTGTACCTCTAAGGTACCTGAACATTCTTTTCACAACTTTCCAGTGTTCCTTTCTAGGTTGAGCCATAAACCTGTTGACAACACTGATTGCCTGAGCCAGATCAGGCCTAGTGCACACCATGGCATACATCTGACTGCCAACTGCACTAGCATATGGAACTCTTGACATGTACTCATTCTCCTCGGCTGATTGTGAAGTAAAAACTGACAAATGAACATTTGATGTCATAGGAGTATCTATTGGATTAGCAGCTGACATTCCAAACTTTGACAAAATCTTCTATATATAGCCCTGCTGAGATAAAAAACCGTTTCTTCTGAAATCTATCTCTCAGATCTTCATCCCTAAAATTTTCTTGGCTGCAACCAAATCCTTCATTTCAAACTCAGCACTGAAAGTGAGAAGGTCTTTCAGATACTGAACATCAGACTTCTTCTTTGCAGCTATCAGCATGTCATCCACATATAACACAAGATATATGTAAGATCCATCTTCCAACTGACTGTTGTAAACACAGCAGTCATAAGGACTTCTGTTGTAACCCAACTGGAACATATAACTGTCAAACCTTTTATACCACTGTCTAGGAGCTTGCTTCAGTCCATACAAGGACTTCTTCAACTTACACACAAGATCTTCCTTACCAGGAACTTAGAAACCCTCTGGCTGAGTCATGTATATCTCTTTGTCTACCTCACCATGTAGAAAAGTTGTCTTCACATCTAACTGCTCAAGTTCTAAGCCCTGCTGTGCCACCATTGCTAGTAACACTCTGATAGAAGTATGTCTGACCGCTGGTGAGAAAATCTCATCAAATTCCACCCCTTTTTTCTAACTGAACCCTCTTGCACCCAAACGTGCCTCATACTTAACTCCTTCTGCCTCAGTTATCCATTCCTTCTTCTTGAAAATCCATTTGCAAGTAACAACTCTCCTTTCAGCTGGATGTTTAACTAGATCCCAAGTCTGATTTTTCAGTAATGACTCCATTTCATCTCCCATGGCAACAAGCCATTAAGATGCTTCAGAACATGTCAATGTTTCCATATAAGTAGAAGGTTCAAAACTATCCACTTCATCTGCAACTTGAAGTGCGTACCCAACCATATCATCAAACACATACCTTCTAGGAGGTATCCCAACATTGGATCTTCTAGCTCTGCTGACATCTATACTCTACTGAACTACGTTCTCAGTTTGACGCTCAACTGACATTTACTCAGCTGAATGGCTTGGATTCAGTTCTGGTTCAGCAATCAGATTAGGTGAAAACTGACTTGGATCAGTTGATTGTTGCATTTCAACTGACTCCACCTGAAGCACCACCTTACTATCGGTTTCTCGCCAGATCGTCTTGGTTCGCCAGCTTATCCTCCCCACTGATGAACTGAGTATAGAATTTTCATCAAAAACTGTATCTCTGCTGAGAATGACTTTGTTTCTGCTGATGACCAAATTCTGTACCGCTTTACTCCATCACCATACCCCACAAACACTCCGTTCTTGGCCTTGGTACCAGTTTCTCTTCACTAACATAATAGTAAACTGTGCTTCCAAACACCCTTAGAACTGAATAATCTGCAGGCTTGCCTGACCATATCTCAACTGGTGTTCTGAGACTAATCCCTGTGTGAGGACTCCTATTGATTAAGTAGCAAGCTGTGGTTACAGCCTCTGCCCAAAATCTCCTTGACAAACAAGCATGAGAAAGCATACATCTTGCTCTCTCCAGAAGAGTTTGATACATTCTTTTAGCTACACCATGTTGCTGAGGAGTATTCGTGACTGTATGATGTATGGCAATACCCTCAGTTTTGCACAATGTATCAAACTCAGTCCAGCAGAATTCCAGACCATTATCTGTACGAAGCCTCTTGATCTTCTTTCCCAACTGATTTTCAACTAGAGCCTTCCATTGCATGAAGCTCTTAAATGCCTCACTTTTGTGTTTCATCATCACCACCCAAGTCATCCTTGAATAGTCATCAATAAAGGACACAAAATATATGTGGCCACCCAATGACTCCACCTTTGATGGCCCCCAACAATCAGAATTAATGTAATCAAGTGATGACTTTGTGTTGTGTACCCCTTTTGAGAACTTGCTCCTATGAAGTTTCCCAAACACACAATGCTCACAAAAGTCCAGATTCTTGACCTTACATCCCCAAAGAAGATCTTTCTGAGAAAGAACCTGCATCCCCTTTTCACCCATGTGACCCAGTCTCATGCGCCACAGTTTTGTAAGATGTGATTGATGAATCTCAGCTGATGCCACAACAGCAGAACCAACAACAACCGACCCTTGTAATATATACAGAGCCCCTTTCTTGATTCCTTTGAGAACCTCAACTGAGTTTTTATAGACACTCAGCACACCACTTTCCCCCTTAAAACTGAATCCCCTGCTGTCCAAAGAACTGAGAAATACCAAGTTTTTGGTCATTTGTGGAACATGTCTAACTTCATTCAGTTTACAGAATCTTCCATCCTCTGTCCTCAACTGAACTGAGCCAATCACAACTACCTTGAAGACCTTGCTGTTTGCCATAGATATATGACCACCATCTATCTGCTGATAACTTGAGAACCACTCTCTGTGAGGGCAAATATGAAAGGATGCCCCGTCAGTCCGTAATCCACACATCGCTTTGATGTGTCGACTCTCTTGCCACTAGGACCATGTCCTCATCTCAATCTTGCTCACCAAGCACAAAGAATCGCGTGCGTAATCGCTTCTCCTGTTGTTTCTTCCTCTTTGGACAATTGGACTTCCAATGTCCCTACTCCTTACAGTAATTACAGACATCAGTGGATTTAGGGCCTTTGGACTTTGTCTTCTTGGAACTTTTCTTCCTAGACTGACCATGCTATTTTCCACTGCTGCTATTGGCTATCAGTCCTGCAGCCTAACTGTCTGATCCAGCTACCTTATGTCTCAGCTCCCTGTATGTAAAACTGACCTACATCCTCCAAAGCAATTGTATCCTTCCCAACTATGAAGGACTGCACAAAGTTCTCATAGGAAGCTGGTAATGAAACCAGCAAAACCAAAGCAGCATCATCATCCTCAATCTTAGCATCAATATTCTTGAGATCATGTAATATTGTGTTCAGCTAATCAAGATGATCTCTCAACTGAGTCCCCTCATGCATCCTCAGGCCGAACAGCATCTGCTTTAGCAGTAACTTGTTGGTCAATGACTTAGTCATATACAAGCTTTCAAGCTTCAACCATAACTTGACAGCGGTGTCTTCCTCAGCATTTTCTGTGATAACATCATCAGACAAGCACAACATGATGGTTAAATGTGCTCTCTCCTCCAGACTGGCATAATCTGCAGAACTGGCATCCCCTCTATCACATAAAGGAGTCCACAATCCTTGTTGCTTTAACAAGGCCCGCATCTTGATTAGCCACACACTGAAACTGTTCCTCCCTGTAAATTTATCAATCTTCATGTTCATTGCTGACATCCTTCTAATCAAAGAAAAAACCTTTGATCACAAAATCCTAGCACCGGTCACCGGTCTTGGTGAAGATCAACTCTGTTCACCTGCAACTCCTGAATCTAGAACCTGACGCTCCGATACTAGTTTGTTGTAAACACAGACATAAAGCTTGTAGTTTAAGAAAGAAACAAACACAGAAGCAATGCAAATGTAAAGAGTGGCGGAATTGATAAAACACAGAAAATAGAAAGAACACAGCAATTTAACGTGGTTTCCGGCGTTGTGCCGACTACTCAACGGACAAAAATTGAGATATTTAACGTTTTCGTATGGATCCATCTTGGGCATTTTAAACCCATGAGGTCTGGGGTAGCTCTCCACCTGCTCAGTAAAAGGGTGATTCAAAAGAAAAACTTGATGTCTTACCCAAGATGGCGTCCAGCTCTGCCCGTGCTGCGTCCCCTACCCGATCTCTGATCTCTCTTCTCCCAGGGTTGGAGTTGGAAGATAAAGTTTCTTCTTGTTCCTCTCGTAAGAGATTTGGAGCCTTATTACGATCCTTCAACGGTGGGTTCTCCTTAGGGGCTGTTTCCTCTATAGCCTCCTCTCCCCGTACTTTGAACGTATTGCCCACAATAGTTTTGAAAGCTATCGTATTAAGGTTCGATAGGGCTTCTACCAAAGCTTGATGTGCTGGATCTGGAAGAGGTCCCACCTGCAACGGTTGTCCAACCGTTGTTTCTTTCTCCCTACCAGCGTTTTGTCCTCCGGCATCCTTTTCAACCAGATTTGACCCACCACCCTGGGTGGTGCATCCTGTGTTTTCTTTCCCGTATTCTTTGGTGGCATGATTCTCGTTGAAACTACCAGTAGAAGGCCCTCCTTCTAGCGCCAATGATGAAGTTGGACTTCACCAAATACAGTTTTCGGGCAAAATAATCTATTGGTAACTCTCCGATCACCGACAAACACAAAAGAGGATGTGACTTTTGTTGTATTTTGACTAAACCTGAGTTATCCTCAAGCTGCCTACGTATCCAATTTCTCAAATGGAATCAAGCCGGGCGTAGTTCTTGGAAGGGGTTTATATAAGGAGTCTTAACCCTAATCTTGCCGTATCCTTCTAGGATTCGGTTACACCAGTATTAATTAGGATCGATACGAATCCCTGATTATTGAGATAATATCTCCTTTATTTTTAATGCTGAATCAGAGCCTTAATGAGACTAGATTATTTCCATAAGCTTAACCCTTAACTAGGGAAACGTGCATATTAACTGCTGAGGAGGGCTCAGGCCGATATGGACCGAGCCTCTATGGTCGTGCTCTGTGCTTCTCCTACAGACCGAACCGTTTTGCGGTGGTCGGGAAGAGAGAGGCAACTCGCTCTGTCTGACTTGCTTTGAATAATGGTCGACCTCCCGACCACTGGTCGGGGTACAGTCTTCGTGCTTTATTTAAAGTTTAGCCGTTATATTCATGACACATGGCCCTGATAGAGCCGACCATCATCACCAGTCAATTTACTTCATGTAGAGTAACCGACTAAAAATCACCCCTCTGGAATTTTTTTAGCCTAGTTGGAGTTAAAGTTGTTAACAAGCGAGCCGAAATTAAGTATTTGTTGTTCAAGTTTGTGTTAGTTTAGGTCACGAGCTTCTTCGTGATCGGTCATTTTATAAACAAAAACATTATGTTCACGTATGGAAACAAGATGTCCCCTCCTCTAAACGGAACACCTTATTCTCTAGATACAACATCCAAGAGTGAGTCCCCAATAATCAGTTTCTCGAGATTACGTGAATAAGAGTTAGCAGTATATCTTCAGAGAGATTTCTCACGGGATTTGGTTTTGGTACTCATCTATGTTAGTTAGAATAGAATCCGACTTGATAGTAGCTAGTAAGCTAGTGTGTTTATTTATTTATTATTTATTTTTTTTATATCTGTATCACGTCCGTAAATAATGTGGGCTTAACGTCGTTATTATAAATTTGTATGCAGCTGATGACGGTCAAATTATACCAATAAAAGTCATCAACATTGGCCTTAAATCGAGATTAATAATATATATTTTATATTAAATCACATGTTTGTATTTATTATTTAATGTTATGTGATTTATAAAATATAATTTGGTATTTATCCGTTTTTATTATTTAAATATGATTTACTTTGGGATAAATATTTATTTTGTAGATTGAGATAATTTTTGGAGGATAATTACAAATGGACAAATTAAATTACAAGATAAATCCAAGCAAATCCGGATGCATTGAAGATAAAGATTGGATAAGCACGAAAAGAGGAGTAAGGCATGACAAGAGCCGGCGAGCCAATCCGAAGAGTTGGCGCCGATGGTGGATGCGCTAGGAGGGGGGCGAATTTTTTGCTTTTAAGATCGGCCGGGAGTTATCTCTAATTGTTTTGATATTTTGAAGTATGTCTTTTAATTAGCTTGAACCCCTATAAATAGAGATGTACGAATTTCATTTAAACCACTATCTAGACACCATATACACTCTAGAACACAATATTACAATACTTTTAGTTTATCAATATAGTTCTTCTTATTTTATATTATGTTTCTTCATCACGGAGGCGATGGATTCCTCGATTAGAGATTGCATTGAAGGATCGGAGGACCCTCCGTCTACGAGGGTAATGCCTATCCAAATATGTCGTTTTTATTCGTAGATCTATTTTATTTCGTTATTGAGTAGTCGTTTGTGTATTGATTTCGTGATGTAGTTAATTAACAAACCCATATTCATGTAGATCTAAGCCGTCACGGGCGGCGCTTTTACGAGAAGATTCTAGAGTCACCGGTCTAGATCTACCATGGTCTATATGGTTAGATCTAGCCATCAAGATTCTAGTAATTTTCGTGAACGACTTCGCCACGTCGTGTGCTTTCGCTTTTCATATAAACATGTAATACATCCGGCCAATTTGTTACATCGTTCTCGTAATTAATATGATATATTATGAAAATTGTCATGTTACTAGGACATTAGTTAGCTGATCGTTTAGGAGGTGTGCCAACCCGTCCACGGTGGTTTCCTAGACGAGGTGAGGATTTTAGATCGGCATCCCTAGTTTGGTATAGCATGCTTGTTATTTGATGTTCTATCCTATCCAAGGAAGGATTCATAATTAAGCATAGGGATCTTCTATCCGTTCACGAATTAGATCCAGTTTAGGGTATGACTCCCTTAGCCAAAATATAATCAACCTTAATGTCTTTTCTGTCTCGGCTTAGATATACATATATGGGGGAGTAATTACTACTAGCGTAATCAATACCGTTTGTTAGAGTCTTATAAAACCATAAAAATAAGTGTTTTAGTGTCTACTGTCGTATTGTTAGTCTTTGTGTTTTCTATTGTGTCAACCTTTATTTTTACGTTATTGTTGGTCGGAGACCGCCTTCAATCTATTTTTTGTTTAATAGCGTTGTACTTGTTTAAGCCGAGTCTCTGTGGGATCGACCTCGACTCTATCTAGCTATACTACGATTGAACCTAGTTCTCTTGCTAGTTGGTTATTTAGGTATCAAGTTATTTTCATAACTTGACCGTCATCAAGTTTTTGGCGCCGTTACCGGGGACTCGTGTCATTAAATTGAGTATAGCTTATTTTATTAAACGTAGATTCGTAAATATTGTGAATAAAGTCTGTTTAATTAGTTTTTATAACATAGAAATAATGTGTAAGAGTCGTAGAACAAATCTGGGCAGTTTCTGCTCCGTTCTGTTCTATACAGTGTTTGCTTCGTGTTTCTATAATTTTCGTATTTTTGGAGTCTGTTTTAGTTTAGTTTTTATTTATTGAGTCTAGTTAAAGGATTAGCCTTTAAAGTTTCTAATTGTTTATTGTTTTTGTTATTTTTATTTTTGTCTATTTTAGAGTCTCGCCAAAGGCATTAGCCTTGGCGTATTTTAATTGTTTATTGTTGTTTTTTTCGTGCAAATAAAAATAAATATAAAAATAATAAGAACGAGCTGCCCGGATTTTCTGAGGATCCAAACGAAGAGCAAGGCGAGGAAAAATCTGAAGGAACACAACATTCCGATCAATCTAACTCAGACATGGAAGGATTACTGAATGAAGCCAACCAGGTAAATGGAAATAATTTTAATAATGCAAATTTTGTTAACCAAGCTGTGGCTGCATGGGAAAGGCGTACTTTGCAAAGTAATGCAACGCCTACCATTGAACAATTCATTCATGCAATCGTAGTGCCTGAAAATGCTGCTGAAGTTTATCACCCGAAACCTAATGTCATTCAAATGGTGGCAAACTATTCCACTTTTCATGGTATCCAGAATGAAGATCCTGGCATTCACGTGATGAATTTCTTAGAGATCGTTAGTACCGTGAAGCCAGAACTGGTTCCTGAGGATAACATTAAGCTAAAACTTTTCCCTTTCACTTTGAAAGATAAAGCTAAGCAATGGCTTTTCTCTTTAGAGGTAGATCAATCACGACACAGGAGGAATGCAAAAAAAGTTCATGAATAAGTACTTTCCTTTAGGAAAGACCCTTAAGTTACGCCAAGATATCTTGGGGTTCAAGCAGCAACCTGGGGAGAGTTTTGATCAAGCTTGGGAACGTTTTACGGAGTCCATGAAGAAGTGCCCTCATCATGATATCCCTCTATGGATTTTAATGCAAACCTTTTACCATGGATTGAGAGATACAGAGAAGATAAGAGTAGATGCCTCCAGTAATGGAGCGTTTGTTCTTTTATCTCCTGAGGAGGCACAAGGAAAGATGGAGCAAATAGCAATGAATAGCCAATGGGGAGGTGGTGAAATAGCAACCTGTGAAGATGGCCGATAATTTATTTGAGAAGGATGTATCGCATAAGATCATGCATACTCTATTGCTCTTAAATGATAATGTGGATGGTATGCATGAGAGGATTCAACGAGTGGAGACTGGAAAAAGGACGGAAACAATTAATCAATTAGAGAATGCGGGTACTAAAGAAGCCAATTACACTGGGAGACAGGGTAATCACTATGACGGTTACAAACCAAATCATGAACAACCTGAATTCCGATGGAGTGATCCAAATGAAGGGGTAAAACCACACAACACTTATGTACCTCAGCAAGCTCAAACTTACGGTTGGGAAGTTGCACTTGAAAAGATGAGTAACACAATGTCTGACATAATGAATCAATTAGCAAATTCCATGACTGACTTGGCTACAAACTTTCAACAATACTGTCAAAATAATGATGCCAAAGTCACCAACCAAGAAGCCTTAATCCATAATCTCTCTCATCAAATAGGAAAATTAGCTGAACAACTGTCAACTAGACCTCCTGGGGGATTTCCGAGCAACACTGATAGGAACCCTAGGGATGTGAATGTGATAATGATTAGAAGTGAAAAGGAGCTTACTCCAACAATCCCAAAGAACGAGGAAAATATAGAAGATGTTAGGGATGATGAGAAAGAGCCTGAGGAGGCATTCACACCACGCCTAGAAAAGCCCCCCGACGAGCAATTATCCTCCATCTCTACCATTTTAGGGAATAGTGATTGCACCGAAATATCTTCGCGAAGTGAGGTTGTTAAGGCTGAGAAGAAACAACCATGGTTTAAAGATTATGTGAATTATTTATCCAGAGATATTTGCCACTGGACTTGAACCAAAGAAAGAAAAGAAGAAGTTTTTTATGGACCTTAAACACTATTATTGGGATGAACCCTATCTTTTAAGCGTTGCTCGCACAACATCTTTAGAAGATGTGTTCCCGAGAGTGAATTCCTCGATATACTTAAACATTGTCATACTTATGAAGCGGAGGACACTATGGAGGGGACAAGGCTCACCGCTAAAGTTCTCCAATGTGGTTTTTATCGCCCAATCTTTACAAAATCTGCATTTAATATGCTAGATCCTCGCCATTCATGCCAAATGACGGGCAATATCTCGAGGAGACATGAAATGCCACCATGAGTATCTTAGAACCGAACTCTTTGATGTATGGGGAATTGATTTTGTGGGACCTTTCACTTCGTCTGTTTCAAACCGCTATATTTTGGTGGCAGTCGACTATGTGTCTAAATGGGTTGAGACTATCGCTTCACCTACCAATGATGCAAAGGTTGTACTGCGGTTTTTAAAGAAAAATATCTTCACGCGGTTTGGAATCCCTCTTGCCATCATTAGTGATAATGGGAGCCATTTCTGTAATAAGCCGTTTGAGAAGTTAATGGCCAAGTACGGGGTGAGACATAAGTTAGCTACCGCTTATCATCCTCAAACAAGTGGTCAAGTTGAGGTCACGAACCGAGAGATTAAGCGCATCCTGGAAAAAACTGTGAACCCGACAAGGAAAGATTGGTCGTTGAAGTTAGATGACACTTTATGGGCTTATCGGACTGCGTATAAGACTTCCATAGGTATGTCCCCGTACCAGATTGTTTTTGGGAAAGCGTGTCATCTACCGGTTGAATTGAGCACCGTGCCTTATGGGCTACTCGTATGTTGAATTTAGATGAAAGTTTATCCGGAGAAAAGAGATTGTTGGAATTAACTAGCCTAGAAGAGTTTCGCATTGAAGCTTACGAGAATGCTCGGATCTATAAAGAGCGCACTAAGAGATTTCATGATAAAAAGATCCTTGACCGCACCTTTAAGGTGGGTGATATGGTTTTTGTTTACAATTCGCGCTTGAAACTTTTCCCGGGAAAGCTAAAATCAAGATGATTTGGTCCTTATAAAGTGAGTAAAGTATTTCCTTCCGGAGTTGTAGAGGTAAGTCACTTGGATGATCGAAAGACTTTTGTGGTGAATGGCCACCGAGTAAAGCATTACCTTGGGAATCAATTTGATAGAGAGGAAGAAGTACTTACTCTAGGAAATCCAAATTACAACTAGATCATCATGGAGTACAGTCGAGCTAACGACTATAACCATAGAACTATTTCATAAAGCTTTCTTTTAGATTTGTTTTTGTTTTTGCTTTGAATAAAGTAGCATGATACTGTTAAGGTTTTTTTTTCATCTCGCCATGTTCCATTCTAAGTTCGGAATAAATGAGGTTTTTTCCTTTATAGCCACCATGTGAGTTTTGTAGTTTTAACTCTTTGGTTTTCCTTGTCATTGGTTGTATGAAATAAAGTGGCTTAATTTGTTTTTGGATATTCTATATCTAATTACTGCCACATTATTTTATAACTTCTATTGACATGTTATTAACGGTTTCGTGGAGTTTCTGTTTGGTTTGCTTAAACAGGTTTTCGTTTGCTTCTCCACGACGTGCTTGGACTCTTCGCTATATTCTCGCATATACTTGAGAGCCGCTTTCGAGCTAAGTCTTTTTCTTAAATTCTCCTTTTTCTTTGTCATTGGGGACAATGCCAAGTTTAAGTGGGGGGTAGGAGACTTAGCTATGATGTGTTATAATTGAAAATTGAATGAAACGGTAAAATGAAATTTTTTCGATTAAATGCCAAATTAATTATCTCGTACCCTTTGAATTGTGAGTTCTTATACATAGAATTAGTAGGAAATAAACCAAGTTGCATGAGTACGTGATCATTTTATACTTATGTGCATGTAAACTTAAGGATATTCATGCCGATTGTTGCAAGTAGTTGTTTATTATTCGATTACTCAATTTGAATCGACGTTACAGCACAAATTATAATAATTGAAAGAATTGTGTGTACATTGCGTAGATGATTGGTTATGTAAACTTAGTGTCGATATTTATCTGCTGATGTATTCTTATCTTCTAGCCATCAAAGCAGAGTAATAAGCTTGAGAATTATCTGTGTTTTAACAAAGCGTTAAACACTGGGCTTGTAGTAACATTACCAAAGTAGCCTCGCGCTTGTGGTAATATTCAATGCTTCCACTAATCCATGAGAGAGGGATTCTTGCAATGCATACTTTACCTTTAGAGCAAGTTTCTTTCTTGAGAAGTGTTAAAGTTTGAAATTATGAAAATACGAAGAAAAATTGACGTAACATGAAACCTATTAAGCCGAAAGCGCCATGGAAAGCAACAAAAGTCCATAGACCACCTAATTCAAATTTTTAAGAGACTTTGAGTATTTTCTCGGTCTCTGAGTCCAAAAACCTTATGGATGACACTCTTGCTTATTGCACCATGTCTTTACCCATTGCGAGGCTCAAGGAGTGAGAATGCTGATGTTGGTAGGTTAAGACTGTGAAGTTGGCATAAACTTTAATCTTGCCACGAATATATAAAACTTAATGCACATGCACACATCACTTCGATTCATAGCGAGTAGTGAATAATGGGTACCTTATTAGCATGAGTGGTATGGGTTGACTCAAGTTTCTTGTGTAAGTATGATTGACCATGGAAAATGCTGTCTTGGGGAATGACTTATTGATGCTTTATTCGGGACGATCAAAGTCTAAGTGGGGGGTAGTTGATGACGGTCAAATTATACTCATAAAAGTCATCAACATTGGCCTTAAATCGAGATTAATAATATATATATTATATTAAATCACATGTTTGTATTTATCATTTAATGTTATGTCATTTATAAAATATAATTTGGTATTTATCCGTTTTTATTATTTAAATATGATTTACTTTGGGATAAATATTTATTTTGTAGATTGAGATAATTTTTGGAGTATAATTACAAATGGACAAATTAAATTACAAGATAATGCAAATCCGGATGCATTGAAGATAAAGATTGGATAAGCACGAAAAGAGGAGTAAGGCATGACAAGAGCTGGCGAGCCAATCCGTAGAGTTGGCGCCGATGGAGGATGCGCTAGGAGGGGGCGCATTTTTTGCTTTTAAAATCGGCCGGGAGTTATCTCTAATTGTTTTGATATTTTGAAGTATATCTTTTAATTAGCTTGAAACCCTATAAATAGAGATTTATGAATTTCATTTAAACCACTATCCATACACCATATACACTCTAGAACACAATAGTACAATACTTTTAGTTTATCAATATAGTTCTTCTTATTTTATATTATGTTTCTTCATCACGGAGGCGATGGGTTCCTCGATTAGAGATTGCATTGAAGGATCGGAGGACCCTCCGTCTACGAGGGTAATGCCTATCCAAATATGTCGTTTTTATTCGTAGATCTATTTTATTTCGTTATGGAGTAGTCGTTTGTGTATTGATTTTGTGATGTAGTTAATTAACAAACACATATTCATGTAGATCTAAGCCGTACGAAGGCGTTTTACGAGAAGATTCTAGAGTCACCGGTCTAGATCTACCATGGTCTATATGGTTAGATCTAGCCATCAAGATTCCAGTAATTTTCTGTGAACGACTTCGGCTACGTCGTGCTTTCTGTTTTTCATATAAACATGTAATAGATCCGGCCAATTTGTTACATCGTTCTCGTAATTAATATGATATATTGTGAAAATTGTCATCTTACTAGGACATTAGTTAGCTGATCATTTAGGAGGTGTGCCAACCCGTCCACGGTGGTTGCCTAGACGAGGTGACGATTTTAGATCGGCATCCCTCGTTTGGTATAGCATGCTTGTTATATGATGTTCTATCATGTCCAAGGAAGGATTCGTAATTAAGCATAGGGATCTTCTATCCGTTCACGAATTAGATCCAGTTTAGGGGATGACTCCCTTAGCCAAAATATAATCAACCTTAATGTCTTTTCTGTCTCGGCTTAGATATACATATATGGGGGAGTAATTACTACTAGCGTAATCAATACCGTTTGTTAGAGTCTTATAAAACCATAAAAATAAGTGTTTTAGGGTCTACTGTCGTATTGTTAGTCTTTGTGTTTTCTATCGTGTCAACCTTTATTTTTACGTTATTGTTGGTCGGAGACCGCCTTCAATCTATTTTTAGTTTAATAGCGTTGTACTTGTTTAAGCCAAGTCTCTGTTGGACCGACCTCGACTCTATCTAGCTATACTACGATTGAACCTAGTTCTCTTGCTAGTTGGTTATTTAGGTATCGAGTTATTTTCATAACTTGACCGTCATTAAGTTTTTGATTATAGAAACATGAAGCAAACACTCTGTATAGAACAGAACGGAGTAGAAACTGCCCAGATTTGTTCTACGACTCTTACACGTTATTTCTATGTTATAAAAACTAATTAAACAGACTTTAAAAATACGAAAATTATAGAAACACGAAGCAAACACTGTATAGAACAGAACGGAGCAGAAACTGCCCAGATTTCATTTTACCGTTTCATTCAATTTTCAATTATAACACATCATAGCTAAGTCTCCTACCCCCTACTTAAACTTGGCATTGTCCCCAATGACAAAGAAAAAGGAGAATTTAAGAAAAAGATTTAGCTCTGGAAAAGGTCTCAAGTATATGCAGAATATAGTAGTAGTCTTATCCCAAAGTAAATCATATTTAAATAATAAAAACGCATAAATACCAAATTATATTTTATAAATCACATAACATTAAATAATAAATACAAACATGTGATTTAATATAAAATATATATTATTAATCTCGATTTAAGGCCAATGTTGATGACTTTTATGGGTATAATTTGACCGTCATCAACTACCCCCCACTTAGACTTTGATCGTCCCGAACAAAGCATCAATAAGTCATTCCCCAAGACAACATTTTCCATGGTCAAATCATACTTACACAAGAAACTTGAGTCAAACCATACCACTCATGCTCATAAGGTACCCATTATTCACTACTCGCTATGAATCGAAGTGATGTGTGCATGTGCATTAAGTTTTATATATTCATGGCAAGATTAAAGTTTATGCCAACTTCACAGTCTTAACCTACCAACATCAGCATTCTCACTCCTTGAGCCTCGCAATGGGTAAAGATATGGTGCAATAAGCAAGAGCGTCATCCATAAGGTTTTTGGACTCAGAGACCGAGAAAATACTCAAAGTCTCTTAAAAATTTGAATTTCTTCGTATTTTCATAATTTCAAACTTTAACACTTCTCAAGAAAGAAACTTGCTCTAAAGGATTGGTGCTCCTTTGAAGTCATTTATCCTACCTCAAATCTCTGAGGATCAGAATGCGAGCCTTATTGAGACCCCTACGAGTGAGGAAATTCACAATATTATTCGCTCCATTGATCCGGATAGTCTTTGCGGTCCCGATGGCTTCACCTCTCACTTTTTCCGATCGTGTTGGGACATCATTAAGCATGACATGACTAATGCGGTTTCTGACTTTTTCCTCGGTGGCCACCTTCCACGCTATTTTTCCACGTCCTCGATTATTCTTCTTCCAAAGAAGGTGGGGGCGGATTGTTGGAAAGATTTCCGGCCTATTAGCTTATGCACTGTCTTCTCCAAGATCATCACTAAGATAATCACACAACGGTTGAATGCGTATCTCCCTATGCTGGTAGCGGATCACCAGACGGGCTTTGTGCCAGGTCGTTCCATTACGGATAATATTCTATTAGCTCAAGAATTGTGTAAGGATGTGAATAAGAAAGTTTGCAGCCCTAACATTTTGCTTAAGCTTGACATGGAGAAAGCTTATGATCGAATGGAATGGGGTTTCATTATGCAGATTTTGAGGATGTTTGGCTTTCAAGAGCTTTGTGTGGATCTCATCTTCCGGACTTTGGCGGATAATTGGTTCTATGTCCTTCTGAATGGCATTCTTTCACCCTCCTTTCACGCGACTCGTGGTGTCAAACAAGGTGACCCTCTATCTCCCGCTCTTTTTGTTCTTGCAGCAGAGTATTTTGGGAGGCTTATTAATGAATTCATGAACACCAACCCGGGTATGCACTATCATTCGAAAGTACGGGGGATACATTACTTGGCTTTTATGGATGATACGATTCTTTTACTCGATGCAATAAGAAAGGTCTTAAGCGTCTTAAGGAGGTTTTTCAAAGATTATGAGATTGTTTGGGGACAATGAATTAATGCGAGTAAGAGCACGTTCTCATTGGTCATAAGTAGCATGCCACTCAACTTCATTGGATCCGAATGCTTTGGGTTTTATGAGGAGAATATGCCTTTTAAGCTATCTTGGTGCTCCTCTTTTTAGGGGACGGAATAGAATCAACTACTATCAAGACATTCTTGACAAGGTTCATCATCGACTTTTTCATTGGGGAAGTCGGCTGCTGTCGTTTGGAGGTAAACTTATTTTGTTGAGGCATGTGTTAACTTCTATTCCGATTTTTATCCTTCAAGTTTTGGTCCCTCCTAAAGAGGTTATTCATCGGCTACATCGTCTTTTTAATAAATTTCTTTGGGATGGTGGCCCCAACGGGAGCCATATTCATTGGACGTCGTGGGAAAATGTTTGTAGGCCTACGGAGGAAGGGGTTTAGGTGCGAAATCTTTTCGATGTTATGGAGTCCTTTGCGTCAAATTGTGGGTTCGTCTTTGGAGGAAGCGGGGATTTGGGCCCGACCATCTATAGTACATATGTTGCGGATCGATCGCCCCTGCAAGCTTCCTTCCCGAGAAATCCGACGCGAGATGGTTAAGAAAGTTTGGCACTTGCGTGATATTGCCAATATGCTATCACGTGGAAGGTCAATGCCGGCAATATAGATTTTTGGAGAGATAAATGGATGAACATTGATTTGGGGGATCCTCCGGACAACGAATTTAGGAAGGTGAAGGATTTCTTTGTGAATGGGAAATGGAATGTTCCTCTTTTGCAAGAGCATCTTCCTCACATGTTGTGGATGAGATTTTATGCATACCATTTCGACCTGACCAGGACGACGAGTTGATATGGATTTTAAACTCGGATGGGCATTTCAGTACTAAGTCGGCATGGAATATGCTACGGTCTCACAAACCAGTTCGTCCTCTCTTCAAGTTAATTTGGAACAATATGTTACCTCTCAAGATTTCTTTTCTTCTTTGGAGATTAATCAATAATGCTCTTCCTACGGATTCAAACATTCAACAGTGTGGTATTACTTTGGTTTCTAAGTGTTTCGCGTGCCAGCAAGGGGAAGATCTTCGTCATATTTTCATTGAATGTCCTTTTGCCCAGTCTATCTGGACTCACTTTATGAATCAATTTGGCCTTCGTTTCACTCCTACTACTGGGATTGTTCCTATGTTTAATTTCTGGATTAACTCTTCGGCCCACATATATAATATGCGCCTTCTTGTACCGGTTATTGTGTGTTGGGGCATCTGGGCGGAGAGGAATAAGTGTAGACATGAAGATTTTTGTCCGTCTGTTCAGCGTACCAACATTCTCATTAAGAGAATGATTAGACAGGTAGCTTTCCGCAAGGTTGTTGATCGTAAACATTTTGGGATTGATTGGGATGTTCCTTTTTTCAAGCCTTTCAAGGAAAAAACTCGGCCCAAGCGTCGACTGATCCAATTACGGTGGAATCCTCCCCATGTCGGTCGGGTGAAGCTCAATGTAGACGGTAGTGTCAGGAATGGGGTTGCTTATGGGGGTGGAATTATTCGGGATTCGCATGGTAACTTTGTCGTTATGTTTCATGCTTGCTTCGCCATGGAAATGTTCTTGATGCGAAGTAAAGTAAAGCTCGCTCTTTGGTATTCGGTTGCGTCCACATGTTTTGCCTCTTGATATTGAGGATCGACTCCTTTTATGTTTCTCGTGTGATATCCGGAAATCACAAAGTGGAGGTTGGCCCTTCGCATCTCGATTGGTCGATTTCGCTTGTCTTGAGAAATACCACACAATATTTCTCATGTGTTTGGGAATGTAATAGAGTGGCGGATGACTTTGCAAATATGGAAGGAGACGATATGACGTTTAATCATCTCAACACGACGTGCTGATCATATTCAACATCTTATTAGTGATGATTTACATGGACCTCCTCTTATTCGACATGTTGCGAAAAACTAGGGAAGCACTCTTCACTTGTGAAAGAGGGGAGACGACTTTTCCACATCGGCGTTGTCATGTTTGGTTACGAATGGCTCCTCCAGCTGGAAGCACCCTCCTATTCTAGTTGGGGTGCAAATCAGTGTTTTTTCTAGCCATCGTCTATTCACTTCTTGGAACATAGTACACTTTTCACCGATTTTTGTGCTTTTATCTGCGCGCGATTCGGCACCTCTTCCAGGGACATGGCGGCGTCAATATCCGGAAGCACCCCTATCATGATGCTAGGGGTGCAATTCAGTGTACATGTTCCTTTTATGGATTCTTTTTTATAATGATTTATTTTTATGGCTCTCTGATTTCTATGCTTTAACCGGCGTTTGCATTTTGAGGATTCATGTTCGGCTAGCTTGGACCGGGCATTTTTATTTGAAGGTGACGCGATATAATCGAGTTCGCGGTCGACGAAAGGGCTCGTTGCTAAGGACCGGGATTGGCATTCAACTTTGGAGGCACCCTACCATCTTGTTAGGGGATGCAATCCAGTGTCCTTGTTCCTTTTTGGGTTATTATCTTCTTTGGCTATTTTTGGGGTTATCATCTTTCTTATGCCAGTGTAACCATCCGTTGGGTTATAGTAACAAGGACAAGGTGGAGAAGGACAGCTTTAGTTCTTCATGCGCTTGTTCGGAGGCTTTGGCTCATACCTTGGTCGGATACACAGGCTATTTTTCCTTGGAATTGCTTTGCGGATTCAATCGTGCCATCTTTTGTGCTTAGGCAGGACAAGTCTCGAGTGGAGGACAATTTTGATGTATTTGATTGTAATTTTTATGGTGTCGGGATTTTGGGGGTGCATAGAGCGAGTACTCTTCCCTGTGTCTTTGGATTTTTCTACACCTTTGGGTTTCTACGCATAGTTTTAATGAGGCCATCTTATCTGCACTCTATCACGACTTGGGGCGGGCCGGGATGTGGCATTGACTTTGTAGCACTTTATTCTTTTTCATTTTAATAAAATAAAGTTGCTTTAAAAAAAAAAAACTTGCTCTAAAGGTAAAGTATGCATTGCAAGAATCCCTCTCTCATGGATTAGTGGAAGCATTGAATATTACCACAAGCGCGGGGCTACTTTGGTAATGTTACTACAAGCCCAGTGTTTAACGCTTTGTTAAAACACAGATAATTCTCAAGCTTATTACTCCGCTTTGATGGCTAGAAGATAAGAATACATCAGCAGATAAATATCGACACTAAGTTTACATAACCAATCATCTACGCAATGTACACACAATTCTTTCAGTTATTATAATTCGTGTTGTAACGTCGATTCAAATTGAGTAATCGAATAATAAACAACTACTTGCAACAATCGGTATGAATATCCTTAAGTTTACATGCACATAAGTATAAAATGATCACGTACTCATGCAACTTGGTTCATTTCCTACTAATTCTATGTATATGAACTCACAATTCTAAGGGTACGAGATAATTAATTTGGCATTTATTCAAAAAAAATTCATTTTACCGTTTCATTCAATTTTCAATTATAACACATCATAGTTAAGTCTCCTTTATGCAGCCAAGAACCATCGTCTGGTAGTCCGAATCCGTCCCCGGGAGTAGACGGTGATGGAAACAGCAGAAATAACAATAGTTACTATTTATCGTATATCAACGGCACGGTGGGATACGATGGGGCAACGGATGTGAATAGTGGTGGAGCAAGCACATGCATCCATGTTTTAAGATCTCAGCTCATTGCCGTCGCCGTCGCCGTCGCAACAACAGTGTGGCGGTTGTGTCTGCACTTCTAACTTTTATTTACAATAGAAGGTTTGAAAATTTTACCAAGTGTTTGTTTGGGAGTGATCAACAAAGCTATGGCCTAAGGTCTCCATGAACAATGTAAAATTGTAGTATATTATGTAGGTAATTTTAATTAATGTAAACGATTTTTACGGTGCCCGTTGAGTCATAAAATGCAATTATCATTGCAACTGTATAATTATTAATTATTGTGTATGACCGCACGATTGCTATTTTTAAAAAAGGTAAAAGTAATTTATTCAAGGTCCAATGATAAATGTTAAGATGGTACCAACCAGCAAAGGGCAGGGACTGATTCGATGGAAAGTTATTGGATGGTCTCTTCCATATAATAGTAGTAGTGTGTAGGAGAGATGTGTATACATCATAAACTTTCATTTGATACAATCTATAAACCACCGTTGTAAATTAACTTTTCCCTTGATCATTATAAAATTTGTAGCTCTTACCTATGATTAATTTTAGGATGGTCAGATAGAAATATTGGACTACCAAATTTTTAGTTTCATAAAAATTTATCGGTTGAAAGTTTTTACAAATAAAGACGCATTTTAAAAGTTTAATTACTATTGATTTGGACCACTTGACATTGATTTAGCATTGACGAGTGCCATTTCCTAGTCAAAAACTTCTCTCCACCTTTGTCTTGGTCTCCAAAATAATCAATACGAAAATGCTTAGATTTTTCCTTCCCTCCCTCCTCCTCACCCCCTCCTCCTCTTTCTGTTTCTTCTTCTTCTTCTTCTTCTTCTTCATTCTCTTTCACATATTTTCAACGGCCCATCTGATAAAATCATTCGTCATCCAGAATGATTCCACTCTGTTTACTAGCTCTGATCTTAGCTTTAGCAAACGACCAATTTATACCCGGTAAGATTATATCTTAGCAGTCTTTTTCTTTTTTCTAATTTTAAACATATGCTATTTCTTTGGGTGTGTTTCTGATTGAAGCTAAAATGCCCAAAGACGCAAGCTTTCTCGATTGTAAAGCCTTCGAATTTACAATTTTTTCTGTTTTTAATCATCACGCGTTGGGTTGAATCCCATCTACCAGCAGCAGTTGACGCATCAGGATCGTTCAATTTTGTGAACAAGTGCAAATACACTATTTGGCCTGTAATTTCAAGCACCGGTAGTGAGACGCTTTCCACCACCGGCTTTGTCCTTCAGCAAGGTGGTTCAAAGACAATTCAAGGAGTCAAATCGTGGAATGGCCGATTCTGGGCTAGAACTCAATGCTCCCAAGACTCCACCGGGAAATTCACTTGTCTAACCGGCGATTGTGGCTCTGGGAAGATCGAATGCAACGGAGATAAAGTTAATGGTTCTCTCTCCGTTACACTAGCCGAGTTTGGTTTAGGAGCCAACTGGGGCTTGGATTTCTATGACGTCAGCCTCGTCGATGGTTACAACCTCCCTTTGCTGGTGGTTCCACAAGGTGGGTCTGGAGCAAAGTGCTTAACAACGGGATGTACGTTGGATTTGAACGCGTGTCCATCGGAGTTGAAGGTGACAAATGCACTAGGGGATGGCGTCGCGTGTCAGAGCGCATGCACGGTTTTCAACACAGACGAGTACTGCTGCAGAGGTGCTTATAGCAATCCAGATACCTGCAAGCCGACTAATTTGTCAAGGGCCTTCAAGAATGCGTGCCCACGCGCCATCAGTTACGCTTTCGATAATGCAACCAGTTCCTTCACTTGTACGGGTTCTCCCGACTACATTATCACATTCTGCCCTTCACCTGCCACCAGGTACCATTCTTGAAATGCCCCATTTGCTTTGGTTCTCATTACCTTTGTTTCACGGGATCAGAGTCCATAATGACAGGTTTTAAATTTAAATGGTTGAGAAGAACTGTCACTACATGTGTTCCTACATTTTTATACATGTCTTACTACATGTTTGTCTTCTCAACCATTTTAGATTAAAACATGTCCTTTACAACCTTTTACCTTTGTTTCATTTAGTTTAGCCGTTTAGAGTTTATACTGGTCTAGTATATAATTTTCAACATGAGTTTCCTTTTGTTGAAATTCATCAACTAAACTTCAAGAACTAGAAACTAGAAAACAGGATTTGAGTAGCAGAACATGACAGAACTTTAATCATTGAAATCGAAGAGTTGAATGTGGTTTATGTTATTACGGATCGATCAAGAAGTAATGGTGATTGTGAGTAAAGATAAAAGATAAACAAGCATGCAAACACAGAAACAAGAAGAACACAGATTTAACGTGGTTTCCGGCAATGTGCCGACTACTCCACGGACAAACGAGGATATTTTATTATCACCAGAAGTTACATTCGATTACAACTAATACAAACATGGTATTTATAGCCTTTTACTCCACGGGAATCCAACCCTAACCGACTAAAACTTCGCTAACGACCAAGAAATGGTTTTTTTAATTTGAAAAATATCCTTATCTTAAGTAATCTTCACCAAAATAGAAAACCATGCACACAATGAAACTTCAGTTAAATCAATGTCATGTCTCGTGTGAATCGTGACTTTTACTCCACCGTTCAATCCTCAATCACGTAACAATATCATGAGACTTCACTCTGCTTAATACAGGTTAAGTGTATTTTTAATTATGTCAAAAGTTAGATATGTAATATGCCAAATATCTAACAGATGATCAACTCTGCAGTACTACCCCAAACGAACACCGCACCTAGATAGCTTTCATCCGCTGATGCGATTTTTATGAGCATAGTTTAAGTCACCATTACAAATCTCCACATTGACTTCAACTACATGCAAAATCCGACTTCAGATGCACAATGCCAACCAAGTGCGAAAATCCTCTTTGTCTTGATTTGAATACCTCAAAGAGACCTCCATCTTTAGTGAGTATTCCCGCATTCAAATTAACGACTTTGGATATTTAGCAAGTCCGCACCAACCGAAAAACTTGCCCCTTGGAACTGGTGTAGTGAACATATCAGCAGGGTTCAAATCAATGCTGATCTTTTCCACTTTAACCCTCCTCTTATTCCTCAGAAAATGGTACCTAACATCAATATGCTTGGTTCTCTCATGATGAACCGGATCCTTAGCCAAACATATTGCACTAAGACTGTCACAATACAATCTAGTCTGATCTTGATGCAGACTCAGATCATTCACTAGCCCTTTCAACCAGATTGCCTCATTTGCTGCTTCTCCCAGTGCCATATACTCTGCTTCAGTAGTAGATAATGTCACTGTACCTTGTAAAGTTGCCTTCCAACTTACCACAGAATCACCCAAAGTAAACACATACCCAGTCATAGACCTCATCGTCGTCCGCGTCATGGCATAATCGAAATCACGATGCTCTCGTGACAAAACATTGAGTACCACCTCCATAAATGAGTCAAATATCGATGTGTACCCTAAGGTACCTAAATATCCTCTTTCTTGCTTTCAGCTTTTCCTTTCCAGGTTGAGCCATAAACCTGCTGACAACACTGACTGCCCGAGCCAAATCAGGACTAATGCAAACCATAGCATACATTAAACTAACCACTGCACTAGCATATGGAACCTTAGGCATGTATTCTTCATCTTCAGCTGACTGTGGAGCAAACACAGTAGACATATGTAGATTTGGTGCCATTGGAGTTTCTATAGGTTTGGCTGCTGACATGCCAAACTTGGATAATACCTTTTCAATATACCCTGCTGACACAGAACAGCTTCCCGCTTCTATCTCTATAAATCTCCATCCCTGAATTTTCTTTGCATTCCCCAAATCCTTCATCTCAAATTCACCTTGAGCAGATTCTTCGAGATCTTGAATGTCGAGACTTGTTTGTAGCAATATCGACATATCATCATCTACATACAAAGACAAGATAGATGATTGACCCATCCTTCAACTTGTTGTGATAAACACAACAATCATATGGACTCCTGCTATAACCCTGCTGAATCATATAGCGTCAAACTTCTTATACCACTGCCTTGGAGCCTGCTTAAGTCCATATAAGGACTTCTTCAACTTGCACACATATCCTTCTTTGCTAGGAACTTGGAAATCCTCTGGCTGAGTTATATAAATCTTCTTATCTACATCTCCATGTAGAAAGGCTGTCTTCACATCCAATTGCTCAAGTTCAAGATTCTGATGTGCCATTATTGCTAACAGCACCCTGATGGAAGTATGTCCGACCACTGGAGAAAATATTTCTTCATAGTCTACCCCCTCTTTCTGACTGAACCCCCTAGCAACCAAACGTGTCTTATATCTAAAACCCTCAGCATATGTCATTCCTTCCTTCTTCTTGAATATCCATTTACAAGTTACCACCCTCCTGTCTTGTGGTTGTTTGACCAAATCCCAAGTCTCATTCTTCTGAAGTGACTCCATTTCTTCTCCATAGCAACAAGCCATTGGGATGCCTCAGAACATGTCACAGCTTCCCTGTAAGTGTTAGGTTCAAAACCATCAACTTCTTCAGATACCTGTAGTGCATATCCAACCATATCCTCTTCAAACCCATATCTTCTTGGAGGTCTGATATTGGTCCTCCTAGCTCTGCTGAGAGCTATACCCTGTTGACCAACATCAGCAGTTTGAGTCTCTGACTGACCCTTGTTCAGCAGATTGGCTTGGATCATGTTCTGGATCTGCTAACTGTTGATTGTCCCCTTGTTGATTCCTTTAATCCAACAGGCTCTGCTTGAAGCTCCACCTGTTTGTCAATCTTCTCAGTCTCAGATCCAATTTCAGATTCAGATGTGGCTCTCACAGATGAGTTAAGCATAGAGTTTTCATCAAAAACTACACTCCTGCTGAGTATAACCCTATTTTCAGCTGATACCCAGATTCTATACCCCTTAATTCCATCTACATATTCAACAAACACACCCTTCTTGGGCCTAGGCTCCAATTTGCCCTCACTGACATGATAGTAGACAGTGCTTCCAAAAACCCTAAGTCCAGAGTAGTCTGCTGACTTTCCTGACCAAATTTCAAGTGGTGTTTTAAGTTTGATCCCAGTGTGAGGCCCCATATTGATTAAGTAGCAGGCTGTACTAACAGCCTCCCCCCAAAATCTCCTTGCGAGACCAGATTAGAGAGCATGCACCTTGCCCCTCCAGAAGAGTTTGATTCATTCTTTCTGCAACACCATTCTGCTGTGGAGTCTCTCTAACAGTATGGTGCCTAGCTATGCCTTCATTCTTGCAAAATTCATCAAACTCAGACCAACAGAATTCTAGTCCATTATCAGTTCTAAGTCTCTTGATCTTCCTCCATGTCTGATTTTCAACCAAAGTCTTCCACTGCCTGAAGTTCTTGAATGCTTCACTCTTGTGTTTCATCATAATTACCCAAACCATCCTTGAATAATCATCTATAAAAGACAAAAAATACATGTGACCACCCAATGACTCCACCCTTGAAGGTCCCCAACAATTAGAATGGACATAATCAAGTGTCCCTTTTGTGATGTGAATTGCTTTTGGGAACTTGCTCTTATGTAGCTTTCCAAACACACAGTGTTCACAAAATTCCAGTTCCTTGACCTTTTGTCCCCCAAAGTAGATCAGACTTACACAGAATTTGCATCCCTCTTTCACCCATATGACCCAATCTCATATGCCACAACTTAGTCAATTGTGACTGGTGAACCTCTAATGATGCAACAGCAGCAGAACCTGATACAGTAGACCCTTATAATAGGTACAATGTCCCATGCCTGATACCCTTTAGAATCACAAATAAACCTTTATAGACATTCACCACTCCACATTCACCTCTGAACTTGAACCCTTTGATGTCCAGTAGACTAAGTCATATCAAATTCTTGGTCATTTGTGGAACATGCCTAACCTCATTCAATGTGCAGAATTTACCATCGTGTGTCCTAAGTTGGATTGATCCAATCCCAACTATTTTCCAAACCTTGCAGTTGGCCATAGCAATATGACCTCTATCAACCTGCTGATAAGTTGAAAACGACTCCCTGTTTGGACACACATGATAAGATGCCCAGTGTCCAAAATCCACACATCTTCGTGCCCTACTGATATTGAAACTGCTAAGTCCAGATCTTCTTCAGAGTTGGTGTCTTGTTCTGCCAAAGCAACTATACCCTGTTGAGTACCCTGCTACTTCTTCCTCTTTGGACATTCATTTTTCCCATCTCCTTGCTCCTTGCAGTAATTACAGATATCCTTAGCTTTAGGACCCTTGGAATTCTTTTTGAATTTCTTCTTTCGAGAATTTCCTGGCCCCCTGCTGACTCCACCGGCCACCAACCCAGCAGACTGACTATCTGTTCCAGATCCAGATGCCTTATGGCGTAACTCTCGAGCATGGAGTGATGATCTTACATCCTCCAATGATACTGAGTCCTTTCCAACAATAAAGGACTGCACAAAGTTCTCATATGATGCTGGCAGTGACACAAGTAGAATCAATGCAGCATCCTCATCTTCAATCTTCACATCAATATTTCTTAAATCAAGCAATATTATGTTCAGCTGATCTAGATGATCCATCAGCTGAGTACCCTCATGTATCCTTAAACTGAACATATGTTGTTTCAACAACAAATTGTTGGTTAAGGACTTAGTCATATACAGACTCTCAAGTTTGGCCCACAACTTCTCAGCAGTGTCCTCCTCAGCAACCTCTGTGATAATATCATCTGACAAGCACAACATAATTGTTGAATGTGCTTTCTCCTCCAGACTGACTCTCTCAGCAGTACTTCCTTCTGTTGATTTAGACAAGGGACCCCATAATCCCTGCTGCTTCAACAAAGCACGCATCTTGATCTGCCACAGACTAAAACTGTTCCTTCCTGTAAACTTGTCAATCTTATCACTTAAAGCAGACATATTTCTCACCCGAAAAGCTTGTGCAGATCCCAAATCCTAGCGTCAATTATGACCTTGGTGCCAATCTACCTAAAACAGATAAACAAATTTCTTGATGAACCTCGACTCTCTGATACCAGTTTGTTATTACGGATCGATCAAGAAGTAATGGTGATTGTGAGTAAAGATAAAAGATAAACAAGCATCCAAACATAGAAACAAGAAGAACACAGATTTAACGTGGTTTCCGGCAATGTGCCGACTACTCCACGGACAAACGAGGATATTTTATTATCACCAGAAAGTTACATTCAGTTACAACTAATACATATGGTATTTATAGCCTTGGGAATCCAACCCTAACCGACTAAACAGCCAACCCAGTAAATGACTGAAATACCCCAGAAGTAACTCCACCAAAATAGGAAACCATGCAGACGTGTTCCTTAAGCCTACTGTGAATCAGCAGACTCTTACTCCACCGTTCACCAGAACCAACAGACTTCACTCTGCTGGTACCTTTGTACCAAAGAAACACAACCAAGCAGATCGATCAACTCTGCTGCTGCCCCAAACGAACACCAGACCATAGCTTTCATCCCAGACTTCAGTAGCATAGTTTAAGTCACCATTACAGTTTACACGGCTTAAAAATGAGATGCACGCAGGTCAAGGTACATTGCTAAGTTGTGGTTACATTGCTAAGCTTGCTACTTTGTAGTTCGTAGTTGTTTGCGTATTCGAAGCAGCTTCTTCTTCAATGCAGGTTGATAGCATACTTTGTGCTTGACATTTGATCATTCTTCTTATTCTCTAAGCCTGCTGGCTTAGCTATGTTCCTTAAAGTCTAGCTGCAGCTTGCTCCTCTTGAATCAATCCTACTGCTTCGTTTTCAACTGGCTTTGTAGCTATGTTGATTTTTAACAGTTCCTATCGAATAAATCAACAAGGACTCTTTTATTGAATATCACAAATGGTCATTTTTGTCTGAAGTTTTGCATTTAATATACTCGTTATCGAATATCCCTTGCATCTAGATTTTGCTTGGCCTCCAAGTCCGAATTCTCCGTTATAAAAAGCAACTCATGAAAAAAAAATAGTTTTAAATAAACTTTCTTCTTCATAAATATTTATGGTTCTTTTTGTGCTATTGTAATTAATTCTTTTCGTCCAACTTCCTCTTTGTCCGTATATGCTTTATTAATGTGAGACGAATTGAGTTAACTCGGACCGATGATTCGTTGATACTTGATGGCACGTTGATTTTGGTCCTATGGAAGGATGGTTTATTTTGTACACATAACAATGCATCAGATACACGTCGTAAAGGAACTTCACAGATCACCCGATGCTTTATACACAAGATTGTTCACTAATAAGCATGTTTTGCTTGGTCGAAATCAAATGAAAAAAAAGGTTAAAGGTTGTGAATGACAATTTTAAACTAAAATGGTTGAGAAGGACAGTTACTACATGTGTTACTACATTTTTGTATATGTGTTACTACATTTTCTTCAAAACATAATCCTTCTGTGCCTCAAGCTTTAAATCCATGGCAAAAACATGGATGGAGATCTGGCACAGGCTGCATCAATTGTGCATGTGTCATGACTTGAGAATACTCAGGATTCAGCCCTTTTAAAAACCTAACCACCTTTTCTGTCTCTGCATAACCAACAAAAATCTTGAGAACATCAGAAGTACACCTAGGCTCACATTTACAAACCGGTGTAGGCCTCATTAGATCAATCTCATCCCACAATGTCTTGACTATAGTAAAATAGCTAGTGATATCTAGTTCTCCTTGTTTCACAGTATGTACTTCTTCTAGTAGATCAGACACCCGAAAAACATCCAATCTTGAAAATCTGGACTCAAGATCCACCCAAATATCCCTAACTGTGGGTTTGAACATGATACTTTGTGCTATCAAAGGAATTACAACATTAACCAACCAAGCACTAACAAAAGCATTGCATTGTTGCCATACCTGGTAATTTGGATCATTAGGTGCAGGCTTAGGCAACGTACCATCTATGAAACCAAGTTTGTTCTTGGTAATCAATTGACTCTTCATCGACCAACTCCAATGATGGAAGTTCTTGTTATTAAGAGGAGGATGAACCAATACCAGTGAAGGATTTTCACTTGGATGAATGTATAGTTAGGCAAAATCACCTGATTCTGAGCTGTATCCATGGCTAAAACTCCAAGAACAGGCGCAGAAAACCAAAAACAGAAACCAGAAAATAGAGTCTCCAAGAAAACTGGAGAAAACCTCCAAGAAATCAGAGATAAAGCGCAAAATCTGCTACAACGAGCTTCGAATGCTCTGATACCATGTAAAATTCATAAACTAAAACACGAAATCGAAGAAAGATTGAAGAAAACTGGTAAACTTCATTGAAAGAAACAGGAAGAAAACGGATACAAAAAAGAATGCTTATTGTGTTCTCTCTAATCGAATTACATCAGAAACTCACTATTATTTTTGTTAACTCTAATCTAATGCTGCTGGTAGATATATATAGGGGATGATACTCTAGCTGATCAAGTGCAAACGGTTATAACAACCTCAACTAACTAGTGAGCTCAAGGTGTTTGATGTGTGTCTCAATGAACTCACATCTTGCATCTTGATCATTATGCCTTCTTATTCTAATCCAATAGCCCCCCTCAAGCTGAATGCCATGAAGCTTGAACATCTTGATCATTATGCCTTCTTATTCTCTTCCAAAACTGGAGCAGGTGAAGAGGATGGGAAAAAAATGGAATGGATTCTTATTTTGCTGGGAAAGTAATGGAAAAGTGGGGCATTTAGTGCTTTTGTGAGTATATCTGCTAACTAAAATTGTGTCCTGACTGGCATCAGCTTTAGAAAACCTGATTGTACATTGTCTCTTGTAATGTGACAATCCAACTCAATATGCTTTGTCCTTTCATGGAAGATAGGATTTTTGGCAATGTGTTTGGCACTTGCATTGTCACAAAAAAAGTAGGATTGTAAGGGCACTGGAATGTGTAGGTCTTTCATAATATAGACCAACCATTGCAATTCACATGTGGCACTTGCTATTGCCTTATATTCAGCCTCTGATGAACTTTTTGCTATAGTTGTTTGTTTCTTTGCTTTCCATGAGATGGGGGTTGACCCTATAAACATGATATATCCAGAGATGGATCTTCTGGAATCTTCACAGCCTGCCCAATTTGAATCTGTGTACCCCTTTAGTTCTAGTTTGTTATGTGCAGGAAAGAGTAGTCCTTGAGCAGGATTCCTTTTGATGTACCTAAGTAACATGTGTGCAGCTTGCATGTGATTCACAGTAGGCCTTGACAGATACTGACTTAATTGTTGTATTGCAAATGCTATGTCTGGCCTTGTGAAGGATAAATATATGAGCTTGCCTACTAATGTTCTGTATGCTGTGTTATCAGATAGCAATTCAGAGTCTCCTGCAGATAACTTCTATTTGGAATTGAGAGGTGTATTAACTGGTTTTGATTCTGTAAAACCATATTCTTCTAATAGATTAAGAGCATACTTTCTCTAATTAATAGAAATGCCTTCATCTGTTCTGGCCACCTCAACACCTAGAAAGTATCTTAGTGTGCCAATGTCCTTGATTTGAAATCTTGTGTGTAACACTTGCTTGACTTCATTATTTGGTGTCATGGATGCACTTGCAGCTATAATATCATCCACATAAACCAATAATGCTATGAAATTGTCTCCTTCTCCCCTAGTAAACATGCTATGATCATGTTTTGACTGTTGGAAACTAATGTCGACCCGTGCCGAAGTCAGTTTTGTGTTCCACTATCTGCTTGCTTGTTTTAGGCCATATAAGGACTTTGTGAGTTTGCAAACCGGATTAGAAATGTCATTGTGAAACCCTAGTGGTATATCCATATAGACTTCTTCATCAAGATCACCATGTAGGAAAGCATTGTTAACATCCATTTGGTGGATATGCCAGTTCTTTGATGCAGCCAGGGTTAACAATGTTCTGATTGTGGTGACTTTGGCAACAGGTGAAAAAGTCTCCTCATAATCTATGCCATGTCTGTGTATATCCTTTAGCAACTAGCCTTGCTTTGTATCTTTCAATGGAACCATCTGCATGGTATTTAACCTTGTACACCCATTTGCAGCCTATTGTCCTTTTTCTAGGAGGTAGAGTGACAACCTGCCATGTATGTGTTGCTTGTAGGGCATCCAGTTCTTTTTGCATTGCCTCCTTCCAACATTCATTTTTAATGGCTTGGTTGTAAGTCCTTGGTTCTGTCACTGCATCTATTAAACAAACAAAGCTTTTGTAGCCATTTGCTAAATGTTGATAACTCAGCACATTCTTGATGGTATGTGGAGATTTGTTCTGTGGACAGACAAATTCTGTTAAGTATGATGGTTGATGTCTGGTTCTTGTAGACCTTCTAACTGGTGGTTGTTGAGGCACTTGTTGTTGTGCAGTATGATCATGTACAGGAGGATCAGGAACATGTATATCATCATCAGGATTTGCAGAAGCCTCATGAACAGGAGGTGTAGAAATATGCATATCTGTACCAGACACATAAGGTACTGGCAAGGGCACATTGCTACTAGAAGTACATGTGTCTATAACTTGTAAAGGAAAAATAGTTTCATAAAATTTCACATCCCTGGAAATAAAAATGTCCCTAGTGGACTTATCAAGCAAAATATGACATTTTGTATTGTGGTATACCAAGATATATGCATTCTCTAGCCCTAGGATCAAATTTTGACATATTATGAGTTGAAGTGGAGGCATAAACAAGACAACCAAATACTTTCAAGTCATCATAAACTGGTTCTTTATCATACATTAGTTGAAATGGTGTCTCATTGCCTATGACTGGGGACGGGGTCATGTTGCTTAGGGTTACAGCATGTGTAACACAATAGCCCCAATATTTTAGAGGCACACATTAAGTATGTGTTGATGCTTTCTCTCAACAATCCCATTTTGTTGAGGAGTATCAACACAAGATGTTTGGTGTATGATGTCTTTTTCTTTATAGAATTCTGGCATGTTAAACTCATGACCATTATCTGTTCTTAAAACCTTTGTATGTCCGATAAACTGTACAAATACAAATTGACAAAAATATTTAACTAAGTCTCTAGCTTCTGACTTGCATTTCATCAGAAATATCCAAGTGAATCTAGAGTAATCATCAACAATAGTGAGAAAATAAGATTGAGCATGAACAGTTTGTTGTCTATATGGTCCCCATATATCAATATGAACCAATTCAAAAACTTTAACAGAAGAAACACTCAGGGGAAAGGGATTCTTTTATGTTTTGCCAAATGACAAATGTGGCATACATTGTGCACATAATTAGAACTAGAAACAAGATGCAAATCAGTCAATCTTTTATGAGAAAGTTGTCCTAGTCTATAATGCCAAAGATCTTTATTATATATTCTACTTTCAACAGCAGAAACTTTGTGAGCATCAACCATAAGCTGTGTATCAGGGCTGTCCAGCACATACATGCCTTTTGACTTGCTAGCTGATCCAATCAGACTCCCAAGTCTCTTGTCTTGAATCAAACACTTGTTAAGAGCAAAAACTATAGACATAGCAGGATTAACAGTTAACTTTGCCAAAAAGATAAGATTGAACTTAAAGTCAGGTATGCATAATACATCATATAAGACTAGTCCATTATACAACAAAACCTGCCCTATGTGTGAACCTGAAACACTAGATCCATTAGGCAAACCTACCTTTATATGATTAATAGGCCTTGCATTAACAAGAATATTTGACCTATTAACAATATGATCAGTGGCTCCTGAATCTATTACCCAAGACATTGTGTTTTTAGGCATACCTGCTGTATCAGGAGTAGGAGCAAAATTAGCAGTCAAAACTGTAGCCTGGTTAGCCATGTGGTCAAACCTATCTGTCTTTTGAGTGTCTAGAAGCTTGAGGAGTTGCTGATACTGTGCCTTATTCAAAGTGAAGGACTCATCATCCAATGCAGAGGGCATAGGATTAACACCAGCATTAAAAACAGAATTTACTGTGTTATCATCACCACTACCAGAAGCAGATTCAACCATATTGACTCAGCCTCTTGGTTTAAAACCTGGTGGGAAACCATGTTTTTTGTAACACTTGTCCACTGTGTGGCCAGTAAATCCACAGAATGTACACTGAAGCTTCTTTCTGTCTTGGCCAGGATTTCCTCTCTTAAAATTGGTATTACTAGAATTTGCATTAGGCCTTTGCAGCTGTTGTTGCTTGTTTTGAACAGGACCATTAGCAGATTGACTAAAAGACCTATTGTAGAAAACCTGAGCTTGAGTAGGATGAGTCAAAACATAATCCTTCTGTGCCTCAAGCTTTAAAGTCATGGCAAAAACAGTGTGGAGATCTGGCACAGCCTGCATCAATTGTGCATGTGTCATGACCTGAGAATACTCAGGATTCAACCCTTTTAAAAACCTAACCACCTTTTCTGTCTCTGCATAACCAGCAAAAATCTTGAGAACATCACAAGTACACCTAGGCTCACATTTACAAACCGGTGTAGGCCTCATAAGATCAGTCTCATCCCATAATGTCTTGACTCTAGTAAAATAGCTAGTGATATCTGTTAGGAAATCTATGCGGGAACGCAGCGGAATTCAAAAATTTATTTCCTTTGACCAGGATCGACTTTGTTTAAGCAACAAACATATAAAGCTAGTAGACGGTGGTTACCTTGCTTGATCTAAAAGATCGACGCTTTGACCGTCTAAGGAGAGTAGCGATGCACGCAGCCGCCCAAGTGTTCGGCCTCGACCGCTAGTCCACACGAACAACCCGCCGGAATCCACCATTGGATTGCTACTAGAAAAATCATGTTGCTAGACCGGCATTTTCTCTCTCTCAAAACTCTCTCTAAGAAGCTCTCTATTTTTCACAAGAACTATTAGCTCTTGGAGTTATGTTGTACAAAAGAGCTTGACACCCACCTCTTATTTATAGTCAAAAATGGCACCTGATGATGTATAAATCGTCACAGGCGTCCTTGCGGTGTATAGATGGTGGATATCCTGGTCAGATTAAGGTGGTGTGATACTCTCCAGTGGTGTCGGTATGGAGGAATAGAAAATGGATGAGCTTTGGCTTGCAAGTGTCATGTATATTTCATCCCCTCTAGTTTACAATGACCACACCTTTTATAGAGGTGGGTAACTTAGAAATAAGTAATCTATTAGGCATTCCACTAATAGTTAGGTTTAACTTAGATATTTAAGTAAGACGAAATATCTAAGATACAAGTGGGGAAAAGATGCTGATCAACCGGCGACCATCTCTCGAGGTCGCAAGGAGAAGCAAGCTTTCTCTGCCTCGTCCCTTGGCGCCCTTCTGACTTGCCTCGGATGAGATCCACAGGACTGCTGCACTTGCACAGGGCCGCAAATGCTTTGGTCGCGGCGGGTGAGACACGATGGCGCCTCTTTGCGATCTCTTCATCATGCCGGAGGATGGCGCGATGGGTTGTCTCCCACCGCTGAGGTGGTGGAATTATTTATACCCATCAATGGCCCTACTCCGTGCTTTAATGATATTCCCGAGGATATGAAGGATGGAGTAATTATCAACACCTTTTATGACCTCGTTGTCGGATGCGACTTGTACACTTAGGGCGTGCTTTTAAAGCATCGCGCCTTCAAGCAACTCTGGGCTGCTTTTGCGACCTCGTCGTCGACTTGTTCACTAAGTGCCGTGCTTTCAAAGCATCGCGCCTTGAAGCAACTCTGGGCCTGTTTTTGCGACCTTGTCGTCTGATGCGACTTGTTCACTAAGGGCCGTGCTTTTAAAGCATCGCGACCTTCAAGCAACTCTGGGCTGTTTGGCGGGCGAGATCGTCAATCGTGGTGACGTCGATCCTCCAGGTACCGATTCTGTTGAGTAATGCGGCGCTTTGCAATCTGCTGGCAGCAGTTGCACGCGAGCATTGATGGGGCGCCTTCCGAATTTGGCCGATAATCGCCGCCTAATCTGAATCGAAGGGTTCCCAACCGTTCGATCGTGGCCCCCCTTGCCTATATAAGGCTTTCACCCTCAACCTCCTCACACTTTTAGCATTCCTTATTTCCTTCATTTGTTTATCGATCGAATTTTAAGGTTTCTTGGCGGAGCTTTGAAGGTTAGTGGCGTTTCTTTGGTGGTTTTAGGATTTCAAGGTGGTTCTTTTGAAGATTCCGCCACTTTCTTGAGCATTTCCTAGTCTTCACGCTGGATTTCCTCTTTTCCTCCAAAGAAATTGGGTAAGAATTCCTCTCTTTTAACTCTTTTATTCATCCATCCCTGCGTTATTTTTCCATAGGCATCATTTTCATCTTTCTTTCTGCAACGGGGATGCAACCTCGATTTGTTTCTGATTTATAATGGGGGTTTTTCCTGGGGAGAGATTATAGTTTTCCTGGGAAAATTGGGGCTTCACCCGCTCCCCTGCTTTCCTATGTAATTTTATTTGCCATCTCTCTTTGCAAAACGGGAGGAGGCGGCATTGAAGTGGGTGCGATCACCTTCCTGGGCTAATTTATTATTATACCAGGTCCGAAAGCTCCACCTTTTTCCTCCCTTGTTTTTGCAGGATGTCGGGAATGATTATTCTGGCGATGATTCTGCGGAAAGGGAGATTTATGATTATGCTGAGGATGACCCCATATTATCTGCGGCCTCAGTCGGCGATCTACTGGACGAGGTGGAAGTGGAAAGTACTCGCGCAGGTGTTGGCGAGATTACTGCTGATGAGGTCGCTACTATGGATGCCGACCCTTTTGAGTTGGAGGCCTTTATCTCTGCCGCCGAAATCCGCGCGTAGAGAGCCTTAAAGAGAAAGCGGGCTCAAAATCTCCAACTGCTCACGGGGGTGAAAAAATCGCGTCCCGGGTGAAGGACAAATCTGCGGTCCCAAGTACTAGCGGCGCTCCCGACCACGACCGAAGCTTATGTTCGGGACGCGCGGCTTCGCGGGAGTTAATGGGGTCGGTGAGGATGAAAATGCTGAATTGCCTCGGAAGGATATCTCGGTGCCCGCAAAAAGCCGAAGAAGAAGAAAGTTGCGAGCCAAACCATGACGATCGGTGAAGCCGCCGCGCGGCCACCCACCAAGAACTCTCGACCTAACAATCCACGAAGCTATCGCGGGAGTTTGCGACCATGACGGCGTATGAGAAGGATGTTGAGAAGAAATGGTCCCGGCGTGTAAGCGGCGATCTCAATAGGACCATAAATCGTATATTTGGAATCGACACCGGTGTGTATCGGTTTTCTTTTTCGATTATGAGAAGGAGGCCGACAAATTTAAGCCCGGGGATCACAAGGATTACGTATGTGCGCGCCGCTCCGAGGACACCTTTATCCTCCACTTCCATCATTTGCATGCGGGTCTGAGACCGCCTTTTCGATCCTTTCTTTGTGAAGATCTGCAAGGAGATGCAGCGCTTCCTTCTGATTTTGCCGTCGGGGCTATTATCCAGTTGATGGCTTTCACAGTTATGTGCCGGATTCTGAAGATTGAGCCGACTTTACTGGGGTAATTTTATTTTTTCTGTGGGACGACTGTTCCTGGACAAATCTCCCTGAGGACGAGGACTCCCCGCCTACTATTCCCGCTTCCCAATAAGTTTCACAAATGGGGCGCGGGTAATGCAAAGTCGAGTCGAAGGTAGGTTGCCTTTTCCTGGGATTCCGCGGAGGCAAATCCACGCTTTTAATCCTTGACCCCCGCAGTGAGTGGCGCGCTATGTAAAGTGGGGTCGATGGCGTTAATTTGGATGGGGCGGCGCCATCTCGGAGAAATGTTGCCTGGTTGAACTTCTTGACCTGGCCGAGCCTTTTGTATGTATGAGCGGGCCTAGTAGGTAGGGGAATGCCGTGCCTTGGTGCGAATGGGTCCTGAGTTGCGATCCGGACTGGATTGGGGATTGCCATATCAACAAATGTTTTCCTCCGAGTGTCCAGAATGCGGGGCGATCCTTTACTTAGGCCGCTTTGTAACTTTCTTTGTCCACTTGTATTTATTTGTATATGTTCATTTTGTTTTGTTGGGTTCTAAACCGCTTTCCTTTTGTAGGTATGGATCCAAATGCTCGCGAGGCTCAAAGAAACAAGCTTAATGCGGAGGCGACCAAAGCGCGCATAAATGCTCGACGGAGGCTCAAGAAAACTCTAGGAAAAGTGCCCCAACTGTGGATGCCTCGGTTGTCGCCGAGACATATAACCGGAAGCTGCGACCTCTTACGCCGCTTGTTGCGACTTCCTCTCGCCTTTTGTTGCGAGCCCAGTCGGTGGGTGCCTCAAAAAAAAGACTCATCCCCTGCTAAAGAGTCGCAAGGTGTAAAGCGACCTCAACCAGAGAAGCGAAGAATGATCGCCCACCCAAACGGCCCGGCTCACGGCCGGTGCATCTTGAAGAGGTTGAAGCTCCGGTGGAAGAAGAGCGCGCCCACCGAGACACTTGCCACAAAAACCTTGCCTCGAGGTTACTGCGGGAAAGAGGCCCTATGGTTGGATCCGAGCTTTACCAGGCTCTTGACCTATCCAAAGCTCGCGGGTTGGTGAAGCAATTCTTGATGTGATTCCTCTTGGGCGATTCCTTTTGACTATCTGATCATGTTCAAGTGGAGATTGGTCGGGCATACTAGCCCGCCATGCTCTCAGATAATACTCCGCCTCAAGATGAGATCGCCAAATCGTAGATTTGAGCGCCGCCTTGGGATTCTTTGCTTCATGGTAAGACCACCTCTTTCTTCTCTTCTTCCTTTTTTTTTTTTTTTTTTTTTGGCTCAACTCCCTTGCTTTCCCATTTCGCTTTCGTTTGAATAGGTGCTCGAGGCCACTGAGGCGCGAGGCGAGATGATAAAGGTGACGGCGCAGTAGAGGCGGCGACCAGGCAAGAGTTTGCCGCCAAAAGAAAGCTAGGCACGCAGTCAAGTGGCGAGGTGGAAAAGATGAGATCAATCTTGGAGGAGCACTCTAAACTTGATCTTTGAAATCAATGAGAAAGTTTCCACTTTGACCAAGGATTTTACGGGGCGCGAGGAGAGAGATCGCTAAGTTGAGGGGTAAGCTCATTTGAGGCGGATCTGATTGCTAAAGAGAGGCTTTGAAAGCTCTTGAAGAAGCTGCGAGAGAGCTGCAGAGGAAGTCAGAAGAAAAGCGCCGAGGCCGTTGAGGAGGCCAAGTCTGGGGCCGTCGCCGCTACAAGAATTGGGATGACTTCCTTGACCTCATGGAGCATAGCTTTGATCGGGGTTTTAGTCACTTAGCTCATTGCATCTGGGTGACCGAGGCAGAGCACATTACTCTGGAAGATATCTTTGCGGTGGGTGAATATGCACCAAGGTCATCCTGATTTAGTGGTTTTTCACCCGAGATTCCTATGCCAATGAGCTTATTACCTCGTCTGGTCGAACGACTTAGTCGCGGCGAGCCTGTTTGGGATCCTGCTCCTGTTAATCCTGTGAACTTTGAGGCGTTGAAGAAGCCGCCCTCCTCGAGAGCAAGACGATGAGTTCATCGCCGCCCACCTACCCCTCATGATCTCTAGATTTTTGGATTTTCCTGCGAGCCCTTTTAAAAATTTGACTTGTAACCTTGACTATTTATCTTTGTGCTTTGCACTGAATTTTGAGTTGTAATATCTTGACAATTTACTCTCTGCATTTTCTATTTATAAGATTTGGTTTTTTCCGTCCACGATTTGTGTTGACTATCTCGTGGTCTTTAGCGAGGCCGTGATAGGCATTACTTTATCCTCTCAGATGCGGTCCTCTTGATTTGTGCGAGGTCTTTTACATAATTTGTTGGAGTCTTGGCAGTCACGAAACGTCATTTGTCTTGTCCTAACCATGGTCATTTATCACGGTGTCAATTGTCAAGATTTCCGCGCCCTATGAAAGCGGTGTTGTCGAAAATTTAGCCTCTCAGAGCGACCTTTGACCATGTCATTAACGCAGAGTTATGACCCTAATAAATAGGTGTCAGGTGTAACTGTAGCCATAAATTTTGTTCCTGCTGCCTTGGTCATATCCCCCTTTTAGTATAAAAAAGGGGAGTACCTTGGAACTCATTCTGCCTCTTGCCTTATACTGAATTTGCTTTCTTTCTTCTGCAATTTGTTCATTATCCTCTTTATTGTTTTATCCCCTTTTTTACTTTACGCTATGTCCCACCTGTGGAAAGCAAATGGTTCGGATATGGAAAGCTCGTCTATTCGTGATGTATCCCCTTTCTTCTTTATCGCCTCGACGTTGCTAAAGATCATTTCGACGCTATTTTGAGTGGGTTGAGCTGCGAAGAGAGGGGTTTAGATCGAGCAAGGTCGAGGTGACGGTTCTCTTCTCTGCGGCGTCGTTTTTCGGGTGGGCGATTTTGTTGCACCACCTTCGTCAATACTTCCCAATCTTTCAATAGTGAGGAGTTCTATTCCATCTTGTCCGGTTGCTTCGAGGGGATCGCCACCAGCATTACCCTTCGTGGCGTCGCGGTCATTTTACTCCGAATCCATCAATGGTGCCTGGGTATACCATGCTTATCGACCCTCATCCCATTATGAGCTCGCTTGGAACCTTGCCGATGAGTCAAGTAGACAATCTTGCTTGCGACGAGCCCCTCGCGAGCTCTTTCCCGATTATGAGCGACCTCGTGTCTCGGGACTGCGTCGATCTTTCTCGCGGCAATCGCGAGTGGAAAAGTTTCATCAACTCGCGCGCCTCTTGTCCACGGATAACGAGGTCATTAGTGAAGCCGAAGCTTTGCTTTTGCACGCTATTCGCGATCATCGCGTTGATATTGATTGGGGATCTTGATTCATCGGGAAGCGATTAATTTTGCGGTTTCTATGGACCGACATCGTCGCTTCCTTTTGCTTCATTAATAACGAAGCTATGCAGCTTAGCGAGGGTGCCGAAGCATTCACTGGATCGTTATAGGTACACTCATTAGATAGAGTGTAACCCGTTTTTTTTTTTTTTTTTTTTTTTTTGAGATCGCAAAGCATGGTAGGCCGCAGATTTGCCGAAACAATTGTATTTCTTAATAAACGAAGATGGCTCTTCTTTTCGATTTCCTTTCCATATGCCCTGTTCGTACGCGGGCATACATACGCTTTACATATAATATTTTTTCAGATTGTCCGCATGCCAGGGTCGGTTGTACTCGCGACCTTGGTTGTCACTTAGTACGTAAGTTCCTTTTTTGACTATCCGGCGATCCTCTCGGTCCTTCCCGCTTTTCCGATAGTTTTCCTTCTTGGCCTCGTGGCGGTGGCTTGTCTCTTTCGCAAAACATAATCTCCACGGCGGTGATGCCCGCGAATACGTTTGTCGTGATGACGCTTCGCCGCTTGTTTATAATTGACTAAACGGTCAGATGCCTGGATGCGCCGCTCTCTACTAGATCAAGCTCGAGTTTACGTGCGCGGTATTATTGACCTCGTTATAAAAGCGACCACTAGGGCTTGGTAAGGCCATTTCCACCGCGCCATAGCCTCGAGATCCATAAGTTAAGGCAAAAGGAGTTTCCTCGTTGTGATTTTTAGCGACGTCTGAGTGCCATGCCAGAGCCGCGGAAGGTGATCCGGCCCGATGACACGCTTTCTCACCCAGGCTCTTCTTTAGTACACTTAGGACTGTTTTGTTGGCATTTTCACTTGCCCAATTCCTTGTGGGTAACACACGGATGATTGCCAATGTTTAACATTGTTTTCTTCACAAAATTTGTCGAATTCGTCTACGAATTGAGGTCCGTGATCGGAAACCACAACTCTCGAACTCCGAATCTTGTCCATATTTGATCGAGCAAAAGTATGTTATATCCCTGGTGTTGGTTTTACCAAGGCCTTAGCCTCGACCCATTTAGTAAAATAATCCATCGCGATTTACCACATACTCGCATCCCGAGCGACCCTCCTCAAAGGTCCGATGAGGTCAATTGCCCACATGTCGAAGGCGGCCAGCCGCTACAACTATGCTTTGTTCGATGAGGTAGCCTGGGGATCTTGGCGAACCTTTGGCAAACATCACATGCCTGGTATATGCTTTGGCGTCTTCGCTAATTTCGCCAATAGTATCCGGCTAGAGTACTTTCTACGTGCTAGCGTTCGATTGGCGGGATGGCGCGCCAGACATTCCTCGTGTAGTTCTCGTTAGAATGCCCGTTACCTCTCGGTCGCACGCATCGCGAAGGGGTTTTGAGAATGAATGACGGTAAAGCACATCGTCCATAATCATATATCTTGCGACCACTTTTACTAAGGCCTTAGCCGCGCGGATCACTGTGAAGCTCCCCAGCTCAATGTAAGATTTCATGATGTCGACCCAACAAGTATTCCCGGGTTGAAGTCCATGACCTCGACTTGAGAAATGGCGGGCTCAAAGAGATGCTCGACCATGATGCTAGGATCGTGACGACGCATCTTCATTGGTCAATTTGGATAAATAGTCTCCTCAATGATTATCCTCTCGGGGATGTTTTTGAACCGGCAATATGCGAAAGTCGCTGAGTTTTTGACGAGGTTGATATACCTTTGTAATATTTCGCAATGAATGCCGAAAGAGCCATTGATTTGATTCACAACCAAGCGTGAGTCGCAAAATACCCGTATATTTTCGACTTTCATGGCTTTGGCGAGCTTTAAACCCGGCGATGACGGCCTCATACTCTGCTGGTTATTAGAGCGGTGAAATCGAATCTCGAGCACACTCGCCGATTTCCTCTCGATGTGCCCGGCTCTAACAGATTATCCTGCGCCGCACCCTTTGTGATTGGCGGCCCCATCGACGTAGAGTTGCCAATGGTGACTTGGCCTAAAAGGCTCGTCCTCCGTGGCTATCTTATCCTGGTTGCATTTGGGGCAAACTCGCTCCGTTGTTTCTTCGTTGAAGCTTGTTTCTACTATGAAATGCGGAGAGCCAGGCTTTTATAGCCTTCCGAGGCTCATAACGGATGTCGACTGCAGAAGTTCGATAGCCCACCGGAGCGATCGACCGGACAAGTCTGGTTTATGAAGAACTGTCTTAGCGATGCATTCGATAGGACTACGATGGTGTGCGATGAGAAGTAAGCCCTTAATTTGCGGGCAAATATATAACAACACAATAAGCTAACTTTTCAATATTAAAATAACGACTTTCTACGGGCTTAGAGCCTTGAAACATAAAAAGCGGCTTCTGCGAGCCCTCCTCTTCTTTTACAATCTGCGACTACGGCCCTATCTCGAGGTTGCCAAATACAAAAACAAAATATCCCCAGTTTTGGGTTTTTAGTTAACAACGGGCGGGCTTGACAAGTATTCTTTAAGGTCTTTAAAAGCCTGAGAGCATTCCATTTGTCCAGAGAAGGTACCCGCCCTTTCAAAATTTTGAAGAAAGGCGGACTTCTTCTGCAGATTTTGAGACAAACCTACCCAAGGCCGTGATTACGCGTTTAGCTTAGCCATGCTTTTCCTTGACACTGGTGGGCTCGCTCATGTTGATTAGGGCTTGATTTTTTCGATTTGCCTCGATCCCTTCTCGACTCACCATGAAGCCCGTAAATTTTCCTGCTGGACTCCAAAAATACATTTCGCAGGTTTAGTTTCATTGAGTGGTCTCTTATATTGGCGAAGGTTTCGCGAAGGTCCACCAGGTGATCTGGCGACTTGATTTTACGACCATATCATCAATGTAGGCCTCATGTTCACCGCTTTATTTGCGTGCTAAAAACTCGCTCACCATTCTCTCGATAGGTCGAACTCTGCGTTCTTCAGCCGAAAGGCATCATCTCGTAGTAATAGAGTCCACCTCTTTGCCTAAAAGCGTCATCTCTTTGTCTTCATCTCGCCATTTTGACTTGGTGATAACCGAATATGCATCCGTAAAACTCGGCGTTTGAATCCGGCGATCCGTCGACCATTTTGTCAATTCGAGGCGCCAGCTAAGTCTTTGGGGCAAGCTTTGTTCAGTCTGCAGAAGTCGACACACATCCGCCACTTGCCATTATGTTTCTTTACCATTACTACGCTTGCCAACCAGGTGGGATCTCAAGCTCCTTGATTATGCTGCTTTGCCGAAGTTTTTTGATCTCGCTTTTATTGCGATCTCTTTTCCATAGAAGCTGCAGCGCTCTTTCTTTGTCAGACGGCTGAAGTTGGGGTCGGCACTTAGATAGTGCAAAGCGACCTCGACTCTACGCCCTCATATCTGTTACCTCCCACGCCGGCGCGCCATGTTGGCTTTGAAGCCCGATCAATTCTTCCTTTCTCTCTCGGTGGTCCGCGATCCTATTTTTATCCTTTGATCGGGATATTTGCCGTTTATTATGACCTCGACCAACTCGTCCTCGGCAGGTGAAGTCGGGCTCGTCTCGAACTTGCAATGTTTCAACCTCCACCGCTTCTTTCCGGCATTTCATTCAACGTGGCGACATGATCCCGAACCAGGCAAAAACCATCCACTGGGTCGCTTGAGTCGACCACATTTCTTTGTCATATAATCGAGGAAAGATCCGGATCGGTGATGGCGACCCCAATCTCCTCCCCTATGTGAAATTTGACCTTTGATGGGAACGGACGCCACCATTTGAATTTTTTCATGGTCGATCCCCAAGATAATGTTGTAGTATGAGGGAGATCAATGACTAAAATGTGATCATCTCGGTTCTGCATGGCTCGTAGTCACCCAAAGTGATGCCGAGGTCGACCGCCTTTAACCCGCACACGATGTCGTTGGTAAAACCTCGAGCACCCGAGGTAGGGTTTCAACTTAGCCTCTCCAAATCCGATCTGCTTTTAAACGATAAATAGATGACGTCGCGACCAAATTACCATGTGTCGATCATTACTCTGCTGACACCATGCTTGTCGTTTATTCCGATTTTGAGAATAAGAGGTACTTCCATGGGGCCTCGCTTGGCCAATTCGCTTTTAGTGAACATGATTCCTTCTCGTTCTCCCCAATACTACCCGCCAAAGCCGCGTGATTAACTGGTGCATCCGAGATTTCGCTTGATTGTTGCTTTGGGGATATCCCCATGGATAACCTGGACCTCCTTCGATAGACGCGGGGTGGCGACCTTGTCCGTACCAGTGTTCCCGTCTCGCTTATACTTGGTCGGTCCTTCGCGGATTAACCTTTCTATCTCTCGCCTTAACGTGAAACATTCGTCTGCGTGATGTGACCGTGGTCCTTGTGATAGTCGCAGATTTGGATTTGTCGCGACTATCGGGATCACCTCATAGGTTTGGGCTTGTCAAAATGTTCGCGGATTTCAACAATATTTGAGATGCTTTAGTGTTGGCGAGGGTAAAATTGTCCTCGAATTTATAGGGCTTTTTGTCTCGCGGTCGTGGTTAGCATCTCGCCTTTTTTCCTTCTTACGCTCCTCTGCGCGATCCTCTTTTTTGTGAAGGCTCGTTTCGCTTGGGCTTCGCCCTCCAGAGGCGGCGCCACCGACTCCCATCATTCGAGCCCTTTCCAACATTTCCACGAGACCCGCTTTAGGGGCGCAGTTGAACTTCGATTTTCATTGGACCATGGCGATCCTCTGTGAGGAAGCATGTGACAACCGCATCATCCGAATGTTTCTTGTCTCGATCGTATATTCCGATGAAACGCTCATAATATTCTTTTCGGACTCATGTCCTCCCATGCGAACTTCAGATAGTCCTCTATAGTTTTCTTTGGTCTACTCGCCGATTCAAACTCTCTCGACGAATTTCTCCGAGAGATCCTCCCACTTTTTTATGAGCCACGGGAAGTCCACGATATCAAGAGGCGGCCCTATCCTGCATGCTTCCGACTAAGAGACGCACCAGCAGATTTATTTTGGGTCGCCAGGTGATGCGACCTTGGAAAGCGGTGAGCCGATCGTTTGGGCAAGAATTTCCATTGTAGTAATTATAGCCGGGATAGCTAACCTTTTCGTGACCGGTAGGCAATGTTTACGTAATTCTCTTGGCGAGCACGTCGATTCCTCGAGATTGGGGCGGCTCTCGGCCGGCCTTGACTTTTTCAAATCGGCGAGCTCATTTTTCATTATCTCCATCTGCTTACGCCCAAACAGGGTCGGCCGGGTCGCAAAAGCGCTGTGTATTAGCCTCTTCGCTGCGCTCGACTCCCAGCCTTCCGACTCCTCCCGACGAGCTCTTTTCACGGATAATTATGCGGGCGTCCGGTGCGCCCCTGTCTTGTCGGGAAGAAATCCTCCTCGGGAAGGCCGAGACGACTTGGGGCCGAGGCCTTGTCCTTCTCACCCAACCTTTGAAAGCCGAACATTTTTCGTGTGATTTTTCCTCCCGATGATCGCGATCCGGAGAACCGAAATCGCACAACGCGTTTTCTGGGTCCTTGCGGCTGATGAGCGCCTGCTTTCTTCTATCTCGATCCCGTGAATCGCTCGCGACCCTTATTCACCGCCGCGGGAGCGATTTCATCTGGGGGGGATTTGGGGTCGATCGACATTGGAGCTTGGCCTTTGCTACCAGACGGGTACATAGTTTCCGCATACCTCGTGTATTCCTTATTTCCGCAATCTCCGGATCTTCTTGAGATCCGGCTCGCCAGGGGTTGATCTATGGCTTTGCTGCGCGATCGAGATGATCCTCGATTTTCCCATCCAATCTTTGCTACGACCTCTCTTGACTTAGCCTTCGATTTATCAAATTTCGGGCATCGCTAGGGCGAGAACTCCCTTTGTGATCCATCCCCACCCGCTATGTAATCTCGTGTCACTACCGCGACATCGCCTTGTATATGTGTTTGTACAACGCCTCGCAGGAGTTTGGGGTTCGATTGTTCTTTGCTTCCAAATATAGGTTATGACTATACTTGTGATTAGGACTCGCCTTGAGTCGGACTTCCTGGCAATATGATATGTGATTTCTATATGATGGAGCCGGTCAGGTGAACTGCCGTTTTTGATTTTGTGTGGAGTTATGAAATGATGAAGCTTTCGTTTCCCGGTAACGGAGCCAACTGATGATGTATAAATCGTCACAGGCGTCCTTGCGGTGTATAGATGGTGGATATCTGGCTGTATTAAGGTGGTGTGATACTCCGGCGGGTGGCGGTATGGAGGAATAGAAAATGGACAGAGCTTTGGCTTGCAAGTGTCATGTATATTTCATCCCCCTCTAGTTTACAATGACCACACCTTTTATAGAGGTGGGTAACTTAGGAAATAAGTAATCTATTAGACATTCCACTAATAGTTAGGTTTAACTTAGATATTTAAGTAAGACGAAATATCTAAGATACAAGTGGGGAAAAGATCTGGATCAACCGGCGACCATCTCTCTGAGGTCGCAAGGAGCAAGCCTTTTCCTGCCTCGTCCCCTTGGCGCCCCTTCTTGACTTGCCTGGATGAGATCCACAGGACCTGTTGCACTTGCCTGGGGCCGCAAATGCTTTGGTCGCGGCGAGGTGAGACACAAAGGGTCGCCTCTTTGCGATCTCTTCACATCATGCCGGAGGATGGCATGATGGGTTGTCTCCCACTGCTGAGGTGGTGGAATTATTTATACCCATCAAACCCTAATAGAGTGGAGGAGAAGAAAACATTTTACTAGTAAAATAAGAAAAATATCTTTGATTGATTTTTCTCATTAATATTCAATATCTTATATTAAATATATTACCAAGATATATATTGAATATATCTTATATTGAATATATCTTTATCTTATTACCATAAATCTATTTTTTCAAAATCAATTAATATCTAATATTAATATTATGGTAATCTTATTAATTAAAGTGCACAATCCAAGTGTATATTGTACACTTCAATGTGGCGTCCCATATAGCCAATTATTGGCTTCTAGAATATTTTTTAATTAATATAATTTATGTATAATTAATATATTGTATTTTATTTATTCATAATAAATAAATACCACCATATTAATTTACCACTATAACCTTTATAGTCTAGAGATAACTTTCCTTATTTGGTTATCAACTATAACCGCATTTTAATCCGACTCGATGTTCATATGTGTGTGACCCGATAGACTTCTGAATATGTTGGCCATAGACACAAAGTGTAAATTACGAAAATGCCATTCATGCCTAACGATCACGGGATAGCGTCTAGCAACACACCGTGACCCTCAATCATCGGAAGAGTCAAAAGCAATGACTACTACCTTTCATGTGAAACAGTTGCCGTGTAACTTACAATCCTATCGCTGTAATAATATCCATACGATCGTATCTCGAGTGTCAATACATTAACGATCGTATCTTATAATATGGATATCATGCTCTCTCGGAATAACACACTTACTCCCACTTTGCAAAGATTCACGAGAGCTAGACATTCCTTATAATAAGGCCATTTCGGATATTCAATCACAATCATAGGATACGCGATTCCCAGACGAACTAACATGTATACCCCGCATGCTTCAATATCATACCCAATCACTACCTCATGATCGCCCTATGGTTAGGGGAAACCTCAATAGTGTCAAAGCATGACAATCCACACCGTGATGCCATGAAGACTCCGGTCTTAAGGATAATTACACAATTGCCACATAATGCGACACTTAATGTAAGTGGGTCAGTCTAACATACGCATTCTCTAATACACGTCCACGTACAGTCCAAGTGTCTCTACACTTCGATAGACTAGATCTATCAATGCCTTTAAAGATAGAAGTCATCTAATACATGCTAGCATGTTCGTACTATCAATGTCCTGTTTAATAGTACATCAGCCTAGAGACATTTAAGTATCAAACTGATTAAAGTGATTAGATATCTCATCAACCATAATCTCCTATCATGGTTTCTCTATCACAGTTTGACACTAGGGACGTTATCTTATAACAATTCATAATTGGTTCTTTAAATGAACAAATATATGACAACAGAAAATCCATCTAATATATGTATAAACACAAAGAAATAGTATAAATGATCCGACCCGGTCGGATCCGGTCCAACCCGATTGGGTGTAGGACACTATTTCAACAATATCTAGTTCTCCTTGTTTCACAGTATGCACTTCTTCTAGTAGATCGATACACTCGAAAAACATCCAATCTTGAAAATCTGGACTCAAGATCCACCCAAATATCCCTAGATGTTGGTTTGAACATGATACTTTGTACTATCGAAGGAATTACAGCATTAACCAACCAAGCACTAACAAAAGCATTGCATTGTTGCCATACCTGGTAATTTGGATCATTAGGTGCAGGCTTAGGCAACGTACCATCTATGAAACCAAGTTTGTTCTTGGTAATCAATTGACTCTTCATCGACCAACTCCAATGATGGAAGTTCTTGTTATTAAGAGGAGGATGAACCAATACCAGTGAAGGATTTTCACTTGGATGAATGTATAGTTAGGCAAAATCACCTGATTCTGAGCTGCGTCCATGGCTAAAACTCCAAGAACATGCGCAGAAAACCAAAAACAGAAACCAGAAAACAGAGTCTCCAAGAAAACTGGAGAAAACCTCAAAGAAATCAGAGATAAAGCGCAAAATCTGCTACAACGAGCTTCGAATGCTCTGATACCATGTAGAATTCATAAACTAAAACACGAAATCGAAGAAAGATTGAAGAAAACTGGTAAACTTCATTGAAAGAAACAGGAAGAAAACGGTTACAAAAAAGAATGCTTATTGTGTTCTCTCTAATCGAATTACATCAGAAACTCCCTATTATTTTTGTTAACTCTAATCTAATGCTGCTAGTAGATATATATAGGAGTTGATACTCGAGCTGCTCAAGTGAAAACGGTTATAACAACCTCAACTAACTCTTCAACTAACTAGTGAGCTCAAGGTGTTTGATGTGTGTCTCAATGAACTCACATCTTGCATCTTGATCATTATGCATTCTTATTATCATCCAATAATGTCCTCATCATTTTGATCAATCGGATGATGCCATCATTTATTATTGATCAAAATGATGCATTGATAGAGTTATTGATGAAGATGATATGGAAGATGGTGTACATAAATAGAGTTATTGATCAATATGACATGGAAGATGCCTTATCAATAGAGAATGATAATCAGAGGTTTTTTTTCAGGCTGATCGATTTGCCGTCGAGTCATTAAAGATCGAAACATACGAATCTGCTATATTTGAGATGCCAACATGTAGGGTATGCTAGGATCTTCATCAATAACTATATCCATGTCCTCATCATCTTGATCAATAGCTTACACGATGTCATCGTCCGATTGTTATGATCTTGTTAATCATTTATTATATATGTAGATGACCAAGTCAAAATATTCACATGAAAGAGAATTTTTCAAGGCGGCTTTACGAGAATCGAAATATTCATGTGGAAGAGCAAAACTTTCAAGGCAGTGTTGCCAGGATCGTTTAACCAAGAAATTGTAATTCTTTCCACTTGATTTCAAATTTTGATATTATACCAAGCGGATCATGCTTATTAGTGAAAAATCTAGATAGATCATCGGGTGATCTGTGAAGTTTGCCCATGTCGTGTATCTGATGCATTAGAGATGATTTCTCCACTGAAATCTGGTGAAATTGTATGCCGCATTAGAGATGATTTCTCCTAGAGAGAGTAATTCTTGAAGTTACTTGTTACTTCGTATAGAATAAACAACCCTTCTGTAGGAACAAAATCATCGCCATCAGGTTCAAGGGATCATCGCACCGAGTCACCTCAAATTCAGACAGGAAGTCCTACATTAATTCAACACGGAGGGACTTGTCCCTTCCAATGGAGTTGGACGAAAAGAATTAATTAGATGAGCATGGAAAGAATGATGAGAAATTTATGAGGAAGAAAAAAAGCTTATTTAAAAGTAATATTTTTTTTGTGAGTTGATTTTTATAGCGGAGATTTCGGACATGGAGGCCAAAGCAAAATGCAGATGTAACGGACATTCGAGTAAATTTTATGCGGAACTTTTGACCGTTTCTGAACAATATAACGGACAACAAATTTTGAGTTATGCAACAATAACAAATCCAGTAGCCCTCTTGATTATCCTTTATCCAAGATCATAACGAATATGCTATGAACATTTACAAAGACATATCAAAACATAATGGGGGATCTCAATTCGGTAATAGCGGTTGTGGTAAAATCTCTAAATGATGTTAAATATGTATTTTATGAGGTTAGCTCTTCAGAATTATGTATGATAAAACTGCATTCGAATCTGTCTATTGAATCTAAGATATAAATTGTGTGGTTCTAATCACTCCACCGGTCAATTTACTTCATGTATAGTAACCGACTAAAAATCACCCCTCTGGAATTTTTTTAGCCTAGTTGGAGTTAAAGATGTTAATAAGCCGAGGCGAATTAAGTATTTGCTGTTAAAGTTTGTGTTAGTTTAGGTCACGAGCTTGTTCGTGATCGCTCGTTTTATAAACGAACAAAAAATTATGTTCAGGTTTGGAAACAAGTTGTCCCCTCCTCTAAATAGAACACCTTATTCTCTGGATACAACATCCAAGAGCGAGTCCCCGATAATCTCGTTTCTCGAGATTACGTGAATAAGAGTTGGCAAAGAGATTTCTCACGGGATTTGGTTTTGGTACTCATCTATTTTAGTTAGAATAGAATCAGACTTGATAGTAACTAGTAAGCTAGTGTGTTTATTTATTTATTAATTTTTTTTATATATGTATCACGTCCGTAAATAATGTGGGTTTAACGTCGTTATTATAAATCTGTATGCAGCCAAGAACCATCCTCTGGTATTCCGAATCCATCCCCGGGAGGAGACGGTGATAGCAACAGCAGAAATAACAATAGTTACTATTTGCCGTATGTCAACGGCACGGTGGGATACGACGGGGCAACGAATGTGAATAGTGGTGGAGCAAGCACTTGCATCCATGTTTTAAGATCTCAGCTCATTGCCGTCGCCGTCGCCGTCGCAACAACAGTGTGGCGGTTGTGTCAGCACTTCTAACTTTTAGGCCATTCACAATAGAGGGTTTGAAAATTTTACCAAGGGTTTGTTTGGAAGTGATGAACAAAGCCATGGCCTAAGGTCTCTATAAAAAATGTAAAATTGTAGTATATTATGCAAGTAATTTTAATTAATGTAAATGATTTTTACGGTGCCCGTTGAGTCATAACATGCAATTATCATTGCAATTGTATAATTATTAATTATTGTGTATGACTCGGCAATTGATATTTTTTAAAAGGTAAAAGTAATTTATTCAAGGTCCATTGATAAATGTTAAAATGGTAACCAACCAGCAAAGGGCAGGGGACTGATTCCATGGAAAGTTATTGGGTGGTCTCTAACACATAATAGTAATGTGTAGGGGTGATGTGGATGCATCATAAACTTTCACTTGTTACAACCTATAAACCATCATTGTACATCAAGTTTTCCCTTCATTATTGTAAAATTGGTGGCTCTTCCCCTGATTAATTTTAGGATAATCCAGATGTAAATATTGAACTACAAAATTATTAATTCAAGAAAATTTATCGGTCGAAAGTTTTTACGGATGAGACCCAATTTAAAAAGTTTAATTGCTATTGATTTTGGACAACCAAGTGAAATTTGACTGACGTAAAATTTGTGCTTACCTCGACATTGATTTAGCATTGACGAGTGCCATTTCCCAGTCAAAAACTTCTCTCCACCTTTTTCTTGATCTCCAAAATAATCAATAGGAAAAATGCTTTTTCCTTCCTCACCTTCTCCTCCTCTTTCTGTTTTTACTTCTTCTTCATTCTCTTTCACATATATGAACGGCCCATCTGATAAAATCATTCGTCATCCAGAATGATTCGACTCTGTTTACTCGCTCTGATTATAGCATTAGCAAACGACCAAATTATACCCGGTAAGATTATATCTTAGCAGTCTTTTTTTTTTTCTAATTGTTAACATATGCTATTTCTTTGTGTGTTTCTGATTGAAAATAAAATGCCCAAAGATGCAAGCTTTTTCCACTGTAAAGCCTTCAAAATTACTATTGTTTTTCTGTTTTTTCGACTGTAACCCTTCAATTTCACTGTTTTTCTGATTAGCAGTAGTGGACGCATCAGGATCTTTCACTTTTGTGAACAAGTGCGATTACACTGTATGGCCCGTAATTTTATCGAGGACCGGTAGTGAGCCGCTTTCCACCACCGGCTTTGTCCTTCAGCAAGGTGGTTTAAAGACAATTCAAGCGGTCAAATCGTGGGGCGGCCAATTCTGGGCTCGCACTCAATGCTCCCAAGACTCCACCGGGAAATTCACTTGTCTAACCGGCGATTGTGGTTCTGGGAAGATAGAATGCAACGGAGGTAGGGGTAATAGCTCTCTCCCCGTTACACTAGTCGAGTTCAAGTTAGGAGGTTTCGAGGGCTTGGATTTCTATGACGTCAGCCTCGTCGATGGTTACAACCTACCTTTGCTGGTGGTTCCACAAGGTGGGTCTGGAGCAAAGTGCTTAACAACGGGATGTACGGTGGATTTGAACGACGGCGGCTCGTGTCCATCGGAGTTGAAGGTGAAGAATGCACAAGGGGATGGAGTCGCATGTCAGAGCGCGTGTGAGGTTTTCAACACGGACGAGTACTGCTGTAGAGGTGCTTATAGCAATCCAGATACCTGCAAGCCCACTGATTTGTCAAGGGTCTTCAAGAACGCGTGCCCACGAGCCTACAGTTACGCTGACGATGATGCAACCAGTACCTTCACTTGCCTGGGTTCTCCCGATTACATTATCACATTCTGCCCTTCACCTGCCACCAGGTACCATTCTTGAAATGCCCCTTTGCTTTGGTTCCCATTACCTTTGTTTCATTTAGTTTAGCCGTTTAGAGTTTATACCGGTCTAGTATATAATTTTCAACATGAGTTTCCTTTTGTTGAAATTCAGCTACTAAACTTCAAGAACTAGAATCTAGAAAACAGGATTTGAGTAGCAGAACTGCAGAACATGACAGAACTTTAATCATTGAAAATTGAAGAGTTCAATGTGGTTACACAGCTTAAGTACAAGATGTAAGGCAGTTCTAAGTACATTGCTAAGCTTGCTATTTCATAAGTGTTTGCTTATTTGAAGCAGCTTCTTCTTCAATGCAGGCTGATAGCATTCTTGTGCTTGACATTTGATCCTTCTTCTTATTCTATCAGCCTGCTGGCTTAGCTATAAGTTCCGTAAAGTCTAGCTAGCTCGCTTAAATGAACTGCAGCTTGCTCCTCTTGAATCGATCCTACTGTATTGTGTTCAACTTGCTTTGTAACTATCTTGATTTTTAACGGTTCCTGACGAATAAATCAAACAAGGACTCTTTTATTGAATATCAGAAACGGTCATTTCTTTTTGAAGCGTCTTGGTAGTAAGCTAGTGTGTTTCAAAAATCTGGATAAATCATTGGGTGATAAGACGTTTCAAAAAGAAATGACCGTTTCTGATATTCAATATCACCCAATGATTTATCCGTAAAAACAAAATTATCGCCATCAGGTTTATGAATCATCGCACCGAGTCACCTCAAATTAAGACAGAAGTCCTACATTAATTCAACAACGGAGGGACTTGTCCCTTCCAATGGAGTTGGACGAAAAGAACTAATTAGATTACCATGGAAAGAATGATGGAGATATATATGAGGAAGAAAAAAAAGTTGATTTAAAAGTAATATTTTTTTATGAGTTGTTTTATTATAGCAGAGATTTCTGACTTGGAGGCCTAGCAAAATGCAGATGTAACGGACATTCGAGTAAATTTTTTGCGGAACTTCAATAAAAAAAAATTTGGGACCATTTCCGAACAATATTACGGACAACAAATTTCGATTTATGCAACAATAACAAATCCAGTAGCTCTCTTGATTGTCCTTTATCCAAGATCATAACGAATGTGCTATGAACATTTTCAAAGACATTACAAAACATAATGGGGGATCTCAATTCGGTAATAGCGGTTGCGGTAAAATCATTAAATGATGTTAAATCTGTATTTATGAGGTTAGCTCTTCAGATTTACGTATAATAAAACTGCATTCGAATCTGTCTATTGAATCTAAGATATAAATTGTGTGGTTCTAATCACTCTACCCGTCAATTTACTTCATGTAGAGTAACCGACTAAAAATCACCCCTTTGGAATTTTTTAGCCTAGTTGGAGTTAAAGATGTTAACAAGCCGAGCCGAATTAAGTATCTGCTGTTAAAGTTTGTGTTAGTTTAGGTCACGAGGTTGTTCGTGATCGCTCGTTTTATAAACGAACAAAAAATTATGTTCTGGTTTGGAAACAAGTTGTCCCCTCCTCTAAATAGAACACCTTATTCTCTGGATACAACATCCAAGAGTCGGTCCCCGATAATCTCGTTTCTCGAGATTACGTGAATAAGAGTTGGCAGTATATCTTCAGAGGGATTTCTCATGGGATTTGGTTTTGGTACTCATCTATTTTAATTAGAATAGAATCAGACTTGATAGTAAGCTAGTGTGTTTATTTTTATTTTTATTATTATTATTATTTCTTCTTATATTTTGTATCACGTCTGTAAATAATGTGAGCTTAACGTCGTTATTATAAATCTGTATGCAGCCAAAAATCACCGTCTGGTAGTCCGAATGCATCACCGGGAGGAGATGGTGATAGCAACAGCAGAAATAGCAATAGTTACTATTTGCCGTTTGTCAACGGCACAGTGGGATACGACGGGGCAACGGATGTGAATAGTGGTGGAGCAAGCACGTGCATCCACGTTTTAAGATCTCAGCTCATTGCCGGAGCCGTCGCAGTTGCAACAACAGTGTGGCGGTTGTGTCAGCACTTCTGACTTTTAAGCCATTCACAATGGAAGATTTGAAAATTTACCAAGGGTTTGGCCGTCCTTTGGGAGTGATCAACAAAGCCATGGCCTAAGGTCTCCCCGAAAAATGTAAAATTGTAGAGCCTCAGTTTATTATATACGTATGGTAGTATGTTATGTATAGGTAATTTTAGTTAATGTAAATGATTTTTACGGTGCTCGTTGAGTCATAACATTTGTTATTGTAATTGTATAATAATTAGTTATTGTGTATGACTCATCAATTGATATATTTTTTTTTAGGGGTAAAGGTAATTTATTATACAATCAACCAGAGTGAGCAACACAGGCCGAGATTGAATAAAAGGGAGGCGCGGGTCCCTAAACCACACACTCATTAAGATTTAAACATTTATTTGTCAAAAGATGGGCAGGGATATTTATGTCTCTACGCAAAGGAGAACGAGAAAGAAACAAAATAAAAAAGTAAGCGATGAATGTCATCTATTATACTCCCAATCGAAGATTGATCTTTAGAAACTTTTAAGAGCCGATGATAAATGTTAAGAGAGCCTCTTTAAAAAATGAGATGAAAATGGCCTCAGTAAATAAGCATAGAACGCTGCATGATAGATTGTCAATTCGGATTCTGACAGACATTTGACAACCGAATTCTCTGAAACATTGCTACTATTCCATTTGAAAGGCTGTTTCCTCTGCCTATATAACCCCAATGCACCGAATGAAAACAACACAAAACTTTTCTACATATCGAAATTCTGCCTAAATAAAAACAAGGTAAACTGTTGTATCTTGAGAGACGTGTTGTCGTATCATGTGTGCACATACTCGGGACAATAATGTTTTAATGACAGAGTTCTAAATTTGCCTTAGTCTGAAAAAGTTTTCGTTTAACATTTGCTTTCTGCATTTCTGATTCTATATGTGATTTATCTGTTCATATGAATAAAAGTCATTTTGCATATTTAAGTTCTTGTTCAGAACTGTCTGTTTTTCTAGTTGTGCAATTGATTCATGTGAAATTATCCAGTTTAAGCAAAGCAGTACTATTTTTCTAACAACAATATATGTTATATGTGTGGATACATGTAGGTATATTATATGAATATTTGAATAGATAATTATGAAAACAAAAGTAAAAGCATTAACTTTGGGTAACTGACCACGTTGATTTACATGTGCTTAGTAGATATGCTTATAGGCCACGGCTGCTCTTTCGGTGGCATGTTAATAGTTTGCTTGGTGGCATACCTAACGACTCATATTTTAATTTCATAGGCTATGTTACACACCCGATGTGTTATTGAGACACGACTAATGTTCGCCAATATCACTGTGAGATTTCTATTTGTTAATATATTGTAATATGTGTTGTTTATTATTATAGTAGATTTATCAAACCTATATTTGTAGATCCATATGTTCATTGTTGTCATTTATCATTATAATTGCTTTATAAGTTCTACTAAAACTTGTAAAATGTGTAATTTTATTACGTGGTTTGTGATTTATCTCTTATGTGCTCCTTGTGTTACTCTCATTGTGACACTGATATTGCTTTTGTGCCTTCTTGGCTACTGGTTGTGATGCCATATTGGCTACTGACTGTTACTATGACGCCTTTATGACTACTGAATAAATATATGATACAGTGTGTCAATATCGACACGTAACCGTCACTGGGGCCCTCAAGCGAGGATTTGATCGGTTGGGAAATTGGGTTGACAACTTGGTCATTTTCAAATTCTAATTCACCTTGGTCAAGTGTGGTTAGGAGGTTTGGCCATATGAGACTGAAGACTCTGGCGGATGTTCCGGACATCTGCATTCTGACTGGTCGTTTATTTCGGCTTTGGACTGTGAAGTAGCTTCATATGATTCTAGGGGGTTACAAAGTTGGTATCTAGTTATATCTACTGTTTGGTATGATCACTGACCCTTATGTGGCCATGACTGCTTACATTCATATTATTGTATATATGAAAGTGCTTAACTGCTCTGTGTAGTTTCAACTATTGCTTTGTGAAAGCTACACATTATGCACACACCGAACCTCATTGAGTTTAAAAACTCACACCTCTTACGAAAACCTTTCAGTGTACAAGTTTGGATAGATACCGAGAGTGGCTTCTAAGTGTTTGGTCAGAGGAGAAGAAGGAGAGATGAATGATGTCATCAACTAATGATTAGATCGTGGTGTGCGTGTTAAGTTGGTCAGACGTTTTGTCTTTTACTCGTTGTAATCTTTTGATGGAATCAATAATTGTCACATTCTGATTTATCAGTAAAATGATTCATGATGCGTCAGTCAGTGGGACACAACCACTATACCATGACATAACGACTGTCACAATCAGATCCGTCGGTAAGATGACTCATGACGTGTCAGTGGGACACGTATTTAAGTAGATGTCACATCATGAGAGGTTCCATTGGGAATTTCCTTGCATCAACAACACTAGATAAAAGGAAGTCAAGTGGAGATGGTCGACGAAGCAAGTTCGTGATGTCAATGTAAACTAAAGGTGTAAATGATACGATCTGAGTCGAGTATTGAGCTTATTGAGTTGAACGTACTTCAAATTTTACGAACTTGAGTCCAAACATGAACTTGACAAAACTATCAAATTCGAGCCCAATCACGAGCACCTTCGAGCTCGAGGTGTATTTGATCTTATTTTGAATTTCAAAAAACATGTGCTTGTAATTGAAATTAGTACGACAAATAGACAATATGTGCTTGTTGTGTGTGATGGGGTGATTGGTAGGTAATGAAGTGTGAGTATAATAGGGTAGAGTGGTGTGGTGGGTAAAGTGGGTGGTGGGGTAAGGCTACCCCGTCCCTTACCACATCTCTCCACTTTACTCTACCATACCTTACACCTTCCTCCTTATGTACCATACCCTACCCTACCCCATCCACCAAACCTCAATCCACCATCTTGCCTACTTTCAATCAATGTGACACATTTTAGATAATTTGTTTTATTCCGTTCTTTTTTATTCGAAACACAGTAATAGAATGAGTGTATTTCATTCCATTTCATTTCTATGATTTTATTTCATTCCATTCAATTCTATTCCTGCGTAATTAACATGTCATAAGTCAATGGATTTCTAGGGAAAAAAAATATGTTCAGAGCATGTGCGGATCTATGTTGAGAATGGTGGGTGATGATAGCCGACCCGAACTACGCCATGTGTCGTACTTTCAGGACATGTAATAAATGATTAGCCCATAAATGAAGGGTATTAAGGGCCAAGAGCCCCAAAAGATATACCAGGGCAGGTCCCTAACCCCAGGTGGGAGATCGTCATACGCTCCTCCTCCAGCCACTGCAGGTCGGCTAAGGCTTGGTGAAGAGGAATTGCCTAGTTCGGCCATAATGGCCTTGGGGGCTCAGCGCAGGACGCTCAGAGAAACCCCAATTGTTATTCCACACGATGGGAACCTAGAGATAAATGAGGAAAGAATTCTTAGTCATAAAGACTGCAATCTTGACATTAATTATGTCCATAATTATCCCTAAATCATAGGGATTTAGGCGTGTATATCCTTAGGGAAATAATAATGATAATTATTGCAATTCCTTGCAGGACAAGGAAAGGATAAATCATCCCCTATATAAACAACCCTATTGAACTACGAAAGACTTGATTCCAATTAAAATATTGAATACGTAGGAAACTCGAGAGAAATAACTCATGAGCCCAGTCTAAAATACACAAAAACACATCCTCGTTAAAGATGATTTAGGGTTCATAGGGTCCAAGGTCATTATCACAAAGGAATCGGCCCGGATTTATTCACAGATGAGATTCAGCATCGTCAATTGGTGCTAGAAGGAAGGTCTCTTCCTGATAAATTGATATAGAAATCCCAGAATCCTAGTGTTCAACGATGGCCAAGAACACCGGCAAGAAAACTGCAGATCCTGCGGATCTAACTCAACAGGGTGGAACAGCTGCTACCACCCAAAGAGAAGGCCAATCTACGGCCGCTCAGAAAAAAGCTGCAAATATTGCCGAGGATCAGACTCACCAACCTAATCCGGCCCTTCAGGATCCGGCCAACTAGGCGTTGGTCGAAGCCTTGAAAAACATGGATAATTCTACCCTCAAGGTTATCTTCGAAAAAACACTGAAAGGGAGAGACCCTCCAGAGGGCTCAAAAACAACTCTCTCTCTCAGGAAACTTACCCGAAACATGAGGCTGAATCCAGCCTCAATACGGTGAAAAGGAACGCTCAAAACCCTAACGACACGGCTAAGGCCGAATTGGATGCTCTGCTCGGGAGACGATTAGATGAGCTGCTCTGTGCATCACCTTTTACCAAGTACATTGACAACTACCCCCGACCAGCTGGGTTCAAGATTCCGAAAATTGAATCTTATGATGGATCTAAGGATCCTTACGATCATATGCATCAATATATCTTACATATGAACCTGTATAACGCCTCAGACGAGAGGAAGTGCAAAGCTTTCCCTGCACTGTTAACAGGAAGGACCAGAGAATGGTTCAATAAAATCCATCCCAGTCGATCTCCGACTTCAGAACCTTAACTCGGAAGTTCGTTCATGCCTTCATCACAGCTCGTCCTTTTCAGAGAAATCAGACTCACCTTCTCACTTTGAAGCAAAGGCATTATGAGTCCGTTCTGCACTTTATAAAGCCTTTCAACGAAGAATCAACACAAGTGCGTGATGCTGATGATCGACTGTTGGTCGCCTCTTTCGTAGCAGGTCTGCGAGAGGGACGGCTGCACACCAAGTTGAATAGTAAACTTCCTCAGACGATGGAAGAGTTCTTAGATGTTCCCTATAAACATTGCCAGGGGAAGAGGCAAATAGGCTCAAAAGAGATATGGAACGAGGCGAGGGAAAGAAAAGCAAGTCTTAAGACAAGTCTGATAAAAAGAGAAAGTCAGTTTGGGATAGAGTAACTGCACCAGTCTCAGATCGGCTGGGAAAGAAAGGAGCTCTGCAGGACAGAGACTTCATCCCTTTAAACAAATCTCGCGAGCAGGTCCTCGCAATTATGGAGAGAAAGAGCATAGCTAAGGTCCCACCTCCAATGAGGGGGCCCTGAAAAAAGAGAGACCCTAACAAATTTTTTAAATACCACAAAGATGTTGGTAATGATTCAGAGCAATGTCGAGATCTTATCAGAGACATCGATGCAGCAGTAATGGAAGGAAAGCCTGATGAAGTCGTAGATAGGCCTCATCAGGCCGAACCACGTGGACGGCGTGAGTTCAAGCGTCGGAATATTAATGACAGAGATAACAGAGATGAGTATCGAAGAAGAAGAGATCACTCACAAGATCCTGATGGTCAGATGGATAACCGCCCAATGAATACGATCAACACGATCTCAGGGGGACCGAACAACCCGGGCAGAGCTGAAGACTCAGGCAGTAGCAGGTCTACTGCTCCCCCTCAATCGAGTAAAAGATAGAGACTTGTGGGAGAAGTGACTTACGGTCCAAGGGATTCCTTCCCTCTAGTGATCAATAATAAAGGGTTAGTGATAGAAGCGGTAATCAACAAGTATCTGACAAGGCGAATATGTGTAGACACCGGCAGTGCCGTGAATGTTCAATATTACAACGTGTTCAGAGTGATGGGGTTAAAAGATGCCGAGCTTACCCCTGTATCGGCTCCTCTGTTCGGTTTTTCCGGACCCCCAGTTCATCCACAGGGTATGATCAAACTCCCTACTACTTTCGGAGAAGGAACCAAGGGCAGGACCCTGATGGTGAATTATGTAGTGGTGAAGGCACCTTCGGCATACAATGTAATTATGGGAAGACCATCGCTTATCAATCTCCGAGCTGTGATCTCAACAGCTCATATTAGCATGAAATTCCCTACGAGGGAAGGTTCTATAGAAATCAAACGCGATGTGGAAACGGCCAGGAGCTGCTACACAGCAACAGTAAACTGGAAAATGATGGTTCAGCAAGTGAGCATCGAAGGGCTGCTTCCTGAAGATGAAGAGAACTGGTCATCTGAAGATCAGACTGAGGCTGTTCGTCTATGGGACGAACAGGTAGACTCAACGGTTAGTGTGTGGACATGGATTTTCAGCCTCACATAAGGAATCTCCGATAAATCTTCTGAAAGAATACATGGATGTGTTCGCATGGAAAGCCGAAGATATGCCAAGGCTATCTCCAGATATAGCAGTTCACAGGTTGAACATTGATCCAAACAGGAGACTTGTTCATCAAAAGAAAAGGCACTTCGCCTCTTAGCGCATCTCAGCAATTAAGCAGGAAGTGACCGAATTGTTGCAGGCCAACATTATTAAAGAAGTTGTGTATCCAGACTGGTTAGCGAACCCAGTACTGGTCAAGAAGCCAGATGGGAGTTGGAGGATGTGCGTTGACTTCACTGATCTCAACAAAGCATGTCCAAAAGATTGTTATGCTCTACCCAAGATTGATCGTCTAGTGGACTCAACAGTGGGGTTTGAAGTGTTTGCATTTCTAGATGCTTACAAAGGATATCACCAGATCACAATGGATCCTTAAGATGCAGAAAAGACTTCCTTCATAACAGAGTTTGGGACGTACTGCTACGTTATTATGCCCTTTGGCCTGAAGAATGCCGGGGCAACATATCAATGGGCTGTAAATTCAATTTTTACCGAACATATTGGGAAGTGTATGGAGGTGTATGTGGATGACCTCCTAATCAAGAGTAGGTCTCTTGATCAATAAATAATGGATGTCAGAGAAGTATTCGAACTTTTGAGGAAAACTCGATGAAACTTAACCCCAAGAAATGCACTTTCAGGGTCAAATCAGGAAAATTCCTAGGATACATGATATCCAAAGACGGAATTAGAGCAAATCCAGATAAGATCGATGCGTTAAAGACTATGTCACCGCCGAGAAATATCAAAGATGTGCAACGGCTAACATGACGAATAGCAGCGTTGAACAGGTTCCTCTCCAGATCGGCACAGCATGCCTTACCCTTTTTCAAAATTTTAAGGAGAGCAAGTCCTTTCCAGTGGGATGAGGAAAGTCAAAAAGCCCTCGAAGAACTGAAGTTATACTAGGTCGAACTGCCGACGTTAACAGCTCCTCGGGAAGGAGAACCTTCATATGTCTACTTAGCAGTATTTGAAGAAGCATTGAGCGATGTACTGATTAAAGAACATGATGGATAGCTGATAGGAACCAACTTTACAGTACATTTCTTTACAGTTCAGCCCACGATTATCACATTTTTGGCATGTTTCGGGTGAGTTTAGACCCTATTTTGAGTATTAAATGAGGTTTTATTGTACGGCGAGTGACTGTCGGTTTTCCGTAAACTCGACCTTATTTTAGCATTTTATACTCATTTTTCCCGAGCACCCGTAGTTTGCGGGGTTATGCGTTTGCTTGTCGTTTTCATATGGATGAAGGACTAGGGTGTCTCGAGAGCCCGAAAGGCGAGAAGTGAAAGTTTAGACGTGCCTGCCCGGGCGAAACACGGAGGTTGAAGGTGAAAAATGAAGATTTTGGGTCACACATAGGTCGGACGCCCGTCTGGACACCTTGGACGTCGCGTTCGATGGCTGTCCGGACGGACAAAAACCTCTCATCCGACGGCTAACTCTCTGGAAAATGGATTCTTGGCTGCAAAAGTTTGTCCGGACGGACAAGGTGTTGTGTCCGGATGGCTAACTCACTGGAAATTGGGAAAACTTTGATGAAGAATTCGTCCGGACGGATAGAGCCAGCATCCGGACGGACAGAACCAGCATCCGTCCGGACAAGAGCATTTCATCCGACGGACATCCATGCATCCGTCCGGACACTGAAAGTCAAGAAACGATCCGGCCGGACATGGCGAGATATCCGTGCAGACGATGTAAAGGTCGCTCTATATAAAGTCGCTCATTTCACACACATGATGAGACAGAGTTGAAGTTGAAGAAGTAGATAGCAAGTTTCCACTTTTTAGTTTTTTGGAGATTTTGGGCGATTTTCTTCATCTTTTAGAGTTAGAATAAGTATTTTATATCATTAGAATCCTCATTTAATCCTCTCTTTGATCTACTAACTTTTAGCTTCGATCCGTAACTTTTCACTTGACAAAAATTCGATCTTTTGTAAGCACATTTGGCACCTCCTTCAAGTTGAGTAAAGTAAGTATGTTATTTTGTTATTTTATTGTTGTTGTGATGTTTTTCTTCCGTTTTTATTGCTTAGATTCGATTATGAGTAGCTAGATTCTTCGTATGGTTGAACTATGTGAAAGCGGGTGAAACGCCGTTAGATTGATGAACCGGGAGGTAGTGTAGTGCGTAAATAAACGTTCTAATTGATAATCCGTATCTCGAAACTTGTTTGAATCGTTTTTGAGCTAGATTGATCACCTAGTTCACCATTGCACACACTTAGATTATAAATGTATGTTGCGGCGACGCGTGGGAATGGGGTTTCGGGACCGTAGAAGTTTTGGGCTTGAAAGGTAGTCTGACACCTACCCGTGTACTAGATTGACGCCTTAGTCATCGAGTCCAGTTCCATTACGGGGTTTGTCCTATGAGTTATCGTTAGACGACAAGGTAGAGTAAGGCACACTCCCGGGGCAATCTTTCTGAGGGTAAAGTAATCCGCTGAAACGTAGTTCGGCCATACCTCTTTTAATTGTTTAGAATTCCGAGTAGTGTAATCTTTCTTTTTACAATAGTATAACTTCACACCTATCTGCTTGACTGAATCGAGTGCTAAGTCAATTGTGGTACTCAAAAACCAATCTCTGTGGGTTCGACCTCGGACTCCTCAAGCACTATCCTACAATCGACCCGGTCCACTGCCGGTTAGAAAGTAGATTTTGCTAAGGTTTCGAGTTTTTACTTGATCGACCGGACCTAGAAAATCCGCTTATCAATAGCAGATTCCAGTTTTCTTTGTAAGCAAAGCACTCCATGGACCAGAGGTTAGATATTCAAATGCAGAGAAATTAGCATTGGCTTTGGTGCATGCCTCTGGGAAGTTAAGACCTTACTTCCAGGCACATCCAATCACGGTTATCACCGATCAGCCTTTAAGGCTAATCTTAGGTCGACCAGACACCTCAGGAAGGTTAGCGAAGTGGGCCGTCGAACTGGCAGAGTACGACATTGATTTTTGTCCCAGAACTGACATCAAGCACAAGCCTTAGCAGACTTTCTTGCGGAAGGGGTTGTTGTTCGCCTAGAAGACGATCAGCCCAAACAGGAAGAGAGAAAGTGGAAGTTATATGTGGATGGTGCAGCAAGCAAAGATGGGGCAGGGGCAGATCTCCTGCTTGTCAGTCCAAAAGGGGAAGATTTCCATTACGCCTTACGGTTGGATTTCAAGAAACAAACAATGAAGCAGAGTATGAAGCCCTAATTACAGGGCTCAAATTAGCAAGCAAGATTGGAGCAGATAGTCTACAAGTCTACAGTGACTCGCAACTCGTGGTAAACCACATAAATGGGGAGTATGAAGCTAAAGAGGAGCCCATGAAAAAATACTTTCCAGTGGCTCGAGCTCTGCTGGAAAAATTTCAACAGGTCCGGGTCGACCGGTTACCCCGAGCGGAGAATAGAAGAGCAGACACTTTATCAAAGCTCGTCGAACTTCGTGTCAGATAGAAAAGTGCTGGTGGAACTCCTAAAAGAAAGAATTTACGATCAACAGCTTGTTCAGCCGATCAGGAAAGCCTGTACTTGGATGGACCCCATTGTGTCCTATCTCAGAGATAACATCTAGCCTCAAGACCAAGTCCAGGCAAGAAAGATGAAACTCCTATCAACGAGGTACTCCATGTTCGAGAACATCCATTATCGCAGGTCGTACATTGCACCATGGCTTAGGTGCGCAACAAGTGAAGAAGGGAACTACATTCTTAGAGAGATACACTTGGGAGTTTGTGAGAATCATCCAGAAGCTCGGACCTTAGCAAGAAAATGCCGGCTATTCGGCTATTATTGGCCGACAATGTTGGAAGATGCTAAAGAGTTAGTGGAAAAGAGTAAATCATTCCAGGTGCACGATAATCTGTAACATCAGCCATCTCAAGACATGGTAGTGGTTTCCCCATGGCCTTTCAATCAGTTGGGCGTAGATCTAGTGGGACCACTTCCACGAGCTCCGGGTAACGTCCGATTTTTAATTGTAGTAGTGGACTATTTGACCAAGTGGGTGGAAGCCGAACCACTGACCACCATAACTGGGAAGCAGATACACAAATTTCTATGGAAGAACATAGTATGCAAGTATGGAATCCCAAAGACTTTAATCTCAGACAATGGGACTCAGTTTGAAGACAAAATTGTCAAGGAATGTGTGTCGAACTACACATAACTCAACACTTTACGTCTTTTGGTCATCCTCAAACTAATGGGCAGGTCGAACAGGCCAACAGACAGATTAAAACTGGTCTGAATAAATGCCTAGAAAGAGAAGGACAAAGCTGGACTGAGAATTTTCTCAATATCCTATGGGCATACATAACAACACCCAACTCGGCCATAGGAGAAACTCCGTTCAGCTTAGCATACGGGTGCGAGGCAGTGATTCCGGCCGAGATTGGCCTACCATCCCCACGAGCAGCGCTCTATTCTGAAGAACAGCATATAACTGAGCTTAGGCATTCGAAAGACGACCTAAAAGAAGCTCAGAATGTGGCATTCATCAGGATGGCCAAGTATAAACAACACATATCTCAATACTATAACTCCCGGGTTAAGCACTCATATTTTAAGGAGGGATATGTGGCTCAGAAAGAATGAGGTCAGCAGACAAGGACCTCACGGAAAACTTGACCCAAAATGGGAAGGCCCGTACAGAGTGGTCAAGGTGCATGGCAAAGGAGAATCAACTGGCTGATGCGGTTGGCATGACCATACCACACAGCTGGAATGCAACCAATCTGAGGAAATTGTATGTCTAGGATAGGTTCCAGACTTTATTTATGGCTTATTTATGTCCAAATAAGATGTATTTAAACATCAATTATTATAATAAATTATTATTTTGCACATGTGCATTAGTTATTTTATGCAGTTGATAAAAGTTTGCAAAGGACAAACTCTACTAGTCTGCAGGACAGACCACGCGAACTGCGCCGGGCTTAGAAAAAGTTTGCAAAGGACAAACACAATTGGTCTGTAGGACAGACCCCATGAACTGAGCTATAGGTCAGACTCAGAAAAAGTTTGCAAAAGACAAACTCGACTAGTCTGCAGGACAGACCACACGAACTGAGCCGTAGGTCGGACTCAGAAAAGTTTGCAAATGACAAACACAATTGGTCTACAGGACAGACTCTTTGAACTGAGCTCAGGTCAGACTCAGAAATAGTTTGCAAAAGTGCAAACTCAATACGCCTGCAGGACATGAAACACGAATTGAGCCGCAGGTCGGACTGAGAAAAGATTTGCTAAGGAAAACTCAGCAACTCCGCAAGACAAACCATACGAACTTAGCTACAAGGCAGAGTCAGAAATGGGTACAAACCATTGTTAACTGCAAAGCAGATGATCAGAACTTATAAACTTAGAAAATCAACAAATTTTCTATGTTTGCAAGACATAACAATCAAAACTGATATACGCTCAGAACTGAGATGCATTATAAACTCAGAAACTTGAAATAATCAAGCTTTCTAAGTCTGCAGGACAGACGATCAAAGCTTACACTAAAGTACATCATTCAAAAAGCAAAACTTGTAAATGATGTACTTCATGAGGGTAAAGGACCCAAAGTTACGCTTGAATAAAAGCAAAGGCTAAGACAAAAGCCAGAAAAAGAACAAAAAAACAAAGGGCTAAAAGCCAAAAAAGTCATTACAAAACAAGTGCCTAAGAGGCATAAAAGTTAAGAGTTATTCATGTTTTTCAAAAAAGGAAAAACAAATGCCAAAGCCTAAGAGTCAGCAACAGGATCTTGTTGAGAAGGCTGATCAGAAGAAGCACCAGAAAGTTGAGCTGAAGACGCACTGGCTTGCCGAGCAGCAGGTCTGCAGGCATACTTCTTGGCTAGGTCTTCACCGGCCTGAAACTCCTTAAGCCTAGCCTCATAGAGCTTGTTACCACCAGGCTTGAGGAGCCCCCCATGGGAAAGACTCACGATGACCAGCTGAGGACACTGCTCATTGGCCTGTTCCACACCCAAGGTGTACCCATGAGTTAAGATTGAGCCAAGTAGAACTTTTAAGGCCCTAGTAAGGTGAGCACAGCTCTTGTACTCGTGGATATCTTGGGCGATCCGCGTAGGTATCGCCGCCTCAAGTCTCTCATGATCAGCTCGAAGTTTGGCCAGGGCCTCCTCCCATTCAGCACCTGCAGTTCGTAGCTCTTTTATCTAGGCCTGTTGGGTATGCATAATATTCTCTAGATCAGCGATCTGCTAATCTTTGGACAGAGACTCGTCCTTGTGCTTTTGTCGGCTGGATGAAAGGTCAATGATCCGTTTTTCTAGAGAGCTCTTCTGGGAAGAGAAGCCGCCCACTCTGTGCAAAACTTCCTTCCCTGCCTTAACAACCAGGCAGAAGATAAACAGGGTCAGTACGGCAAAAGGTGACAGCAAAAAGAAGCAACAGATATAAAGGCACGAAAAAACATACAATAGCAGCCAGATCTTTATCTGGAAGTTCTGAGAGAAAGTCAGCTTGGGAAGTGGAACCCCCTCAGAGACATCCTGGTCAGCTCGACCAGGCCTAGTCCTCTTCCGCCGAGTTCAGGGGCGCACTTGCAGTTGCCTCTCCCCCACCGCAGACTCAGTGACATCTAAGATGATCAGGCTATCGTCTTACAGATCTGTACGCTGTGTAGGAGCAACCAATTCATCTTGTTGAAGACCTTCCTCAGCGTGAAGGCCCTCAGGGTTAAGCTCAGGGTTCACATGAGGAGCCCCCAAATCGCCAGCAGCCCTAGAAGCATCTGGGTTTATAACCTGCTCATTTTGCTCAGGCACAACTGACGGACCTTTTCTATGCTATCAATCCTTACGGCGGTGTACCGGGTCAAATTGTAGTGATAGAGTGATGAGTCAGTGTCGATCCTCGTGGAAAACTTGGTAATTCACCGTGTGATTAAACACCAAGAAACTCATTATTATCTCAATCTAAGTCGCAATTTTATCATCCAACCAAACTCTAAACTAACAAAGCATAAATCAAAGATATATATATAAGTATATAAATATATATATAGATATATAGCAATACATATATATATATAGATATAAGTATATATAGGTACCAAAACAATATCTAAGGGAGGAGATAGATATTATAATTATAGACTAGCCAAGAATATGTTATTGAATCCTTATATCTTTTAGTGGAATTGGATGTGCTCGATCTTTATTTTAAGTTAAATCAATTATACTAAACGGTGCACTCCTAAGCTAAACAATTCATTCTCACACGAGCATCCTAAATTGTCATATGTCCAATCATTTGTCCAAGGTCATCCTCAAGCATGGGTCACTTCCGTTTTGTCATTCGGCCAATTTTAAGGTATGTCAATTAAACAAATGAATTAAACGTAATAATCTCTCGAGTACATCTTTCAATAAGAGTTTGTTTCTCCCGAACAAATCTACCCCGGTTTAGAAATCGGATTCCGTTGTCACGCTTTCACTCGCCAATTTTACCTCTCGGTCTTTCTATTAACGAGTTCACAACCTAACTACGAGGCGTCAATTCATAATTAGATTATGAATTCTTTCATATCAAGTAGCTAATTCAATACGAATACGAAAGAGATTCATTATAACCGATTTTTATCCAATTTTAGTATAGTCATCATCCATTTCCCTAAAAGATAATACTAATCCAATTTCATATCTTGGCTAGATACTAAGTTAGCCTAATATCATTATAAGTAAGATACTAATAACAACATAAATACATTAGAAAAGTTACCAGATTACAATCGAAGCTTCAGAGTTGTATCCTCCGGAAATAGCAACTCCTTTACATCAATGAGCCTTGATACATCTTCTAAGCATTATAACGATACTTTATACTACAGCATTATTCCGGCAGAGTGCCGTTTACAGCTTTTATTTAACTAAAAACAACAAAACGAAACTATATATAGATATAGAAGAGAGATATATGCATTGGTACACTCCAAAATGGTTGCATTTGAGGTCTATTTATAGACCATATCACCAGGCAGCGCGCGCGGACCACCACCGGCGCGTGCCGGCTACACAGTATATATTCTCTTGTCAGAGATTTGTGGGCCCAGTTTCAGAGATTTTTCTGCAATATTCGGCCTTCTCCGGCGCGTGCCGGATATACAACATATCTGATGTTTGTAAAAACCTATCTCGAGCTGTAGACCTCAGATTGACATGATTTGATATTCGTTGGAAAGCTCTTTTGAAGGCCTACAACTTTCATCAAGAACTTTTTCTCTGAAAATGCCTCTAAGTTAGATCAAATGTCCGTTGAAGATGAGTTACGGTAGAAACATTAAAGACAGTTGATCTGTTCAAAGTTGTTAGATTTTGGCATAATCTTTTATCCCACAAAAACTCATGATTTATACTTCAAAGTATGTCATAATTTTGGGATCTTGGTAAACATCTGATCCTGCAACAAACTCAACGAAACACCAAACGTAAATCTGACAAAAAACTATCATTTTTATCGTTTTTATAACTTATGCATCTAATTATAACTAACTATGATTTTTATAAGTTTTTAATGCATTTATATGAAATTATACTAAAATATCATAAATATAATAATAAAAAGTCTTATAATTTGATCATATATTTTTCATACATCACAACTCCCCACTTAGCTTTTGATCGTCTCTTAGCAAAATAAGCGATAATATAATTCTTCTGATTAAATTCCTAACTTAGTAACGTATCTCACAACATTATAATTATATTAATTTCATCTATCTAAGATATTTAAGAAGATAAAAAGTGTATATAATTTAATAAACTAGTTATAAAATATTATTTAAATGAAATTTTCATGAATCACTTTATAAGTATAAATAAAATATTTAGAACAACTTTTAATCTCCAATGTATGATTTATCGTAATCAATGACTAAGTCAAGTAGTTGGCAAATTGGCTTGTAACGCTCGTGCTCGGGGTAGTTGGCTAATCGAAAAGGATAACAAAGGGAAATCAAAAGAAAATAGAAGCAAGTCGTACGTACTTACACCTTCATCTTCTGATCAAAAATTTCTAAATCAGTAACACTCCTGACACTGTTTTCAATTTTTAACTTTAATAACTTCCAAAATATGGTTTTTTTTTTTTTTTTTTTTTTTTTTTTTTAATAACAACATAAATAAGAACTTAAGAACATAGGCATTGCTTTATCAAGATTGATCGGAGTACTACTCTTTCGATCGAAAATCACGAATCCGGTTTCCTTAAACTCGTGATAATTCTTGATAGTTTTGATTCGACTTTTTCTTTTCATCGATTTATAGCATATACCTTCATTCCCAAAGAATAGGACATTTCGTGATAATACTCCTAGTGGACTACTATCATCAGCGACTTTATCTCGATATTTTATTTTTGGGTTGTCGATCAAAAATGTAAAAAGATACCTATAATACTGTTCTTAGATTTTTATTTTTTTTTTTTTTTTTTTTTTTTTCGAGAATAACCATATTTGATAATAAATTGCCTTTCGAATAACATTCATTTCAATCTCAAAGATATACCAAATTTCATGTCATCACCGCTATCCATAAATACATACTAAACTTGCGGGATTTTCAAAGAAATGTAGACCATTATTAAGTTAGGGTTGTAATTTCTAGTTAATAATAATGGCTATTTCGAGTGAGGTCTTGATCACTCTACAAAGTGAGTGTGGGACAAAAATGGAAATTATGTTCGAGTAGGCTTATTTGGCTATAGTTTATCAAAGTTATGCCAAAAATCTCATCATCCCTAATCCGATTCCAATTTCATACTTTGTTTTGAAAAGAAAATTATTCTAAAATTTCATTATAATTATAAGTAACTTTTGTCTAATTTCATAAAAAATATTTCATAATATTTATCAAGATATATATACTTAAAATCTTATTAAAAATCTAAAATAGACATAATTAATATAAGAATAATATATCAAGATTACTTTACTTAATTAAAAATTTATTCTATCCAAATATATCATTTTATCAAATAATTATATATTATTGCTTATTAAACTAAGTGTATAAGTATTTGATGTATTAAATTCAATTTATTTACTAACCAATCTCTACTCCCCACTTATGAATTGGCATCGTCCCGATGTCTAATGAGTAGTAAAAATTTGGATTAGAAAATAAAATGAATTCTATCATGGTTAGATTATTTTAGGTGTCAAATAGAGCAGCGTTTATATAATATAAAAGAAAAACATTTAAAAACATAAATTAAAAACATGCAAATATATTACAATACTAAAACACAACTTAAAACTACTAGAATGTTAAACTAGAAAACCATAAATTAAGTTAAACTAATTTCTTAAACTAAGTTATTTTAATTTATTGTGACTTATACTAACGTACCGTACTACTTTTATTAATTTGTTATTCCTTCTTTTCTACCAACAAAGTTATCTAATTTTCACCACTTGACGATCCTCCCGGAATATCGACTGGTAAAAGCCCAACACGAGGAATACGAGTGGAAAAATATTCATCTGTCGCTCTTTCCGAACCCTTGCCAAACGAACACATAACCTAGAAATCAACCATCCAAATGGTAAAGGATGATAATTCGGTCTTCTCCCGAACGCAAAAACTCACAAATGATTTACGAATCGGCCTCCCAATCTATAACAAACCATTAGTAATCGCATATAGAAGCATCAATTCATCATCACTAACTTCCGAGAAATTAACAGTTGGATAAACACGTGAATTGATGAATCGCTTCCACGTTCTAAGATGGGGAAGTAAAGCAGTCGTAGAGACATTTTGATCAATATCATAATTGTAGAACAAGAGTGGACAAGCTTCCGAATATTTTGTAATAAAACCGTTAAGCGGTATCCAATCTCCATTGGTACTCAAAATGACTGGATGAAGTTTGACCGGTGGAATTAAGAAAATTTGATTTATGTTGGTAGAGGTGAAAGGAACAAAGAACTCCTCTCACAAGAATGTGATTGTGTTAATGACACAATATTAGCTTCGACAAGATCTTGAATAGAATTCTCTTACCACAAGAACATTAATCCTACCTCTCGGCATCGACAAAAATAGTCCCACCCATCTATATCCATCCTCGTGAACGCCCAGCTTGTCAACCTTTCAAATTTAAACCTCTCTCAATCAACACCGGTGATTGATTGAAATTACTTATATAAGGGTTGTGAACCGAAGCATACATAGGCTCGTAAGGGACTTGATGAAAAATGTATTTGGAATGACAGAATTTGGTGTATGTGGAGGTGAATAATCATTTCTCGATGAACGATCGGACATTTTAAACTTTTTATAGCAAGAGAATTAAAGGTAAAGGAAGGAAATGAGCATTTTAGGAATCTCGCATCTGCTTCCTTATATAGACAAAGTTTGGATCGAAATGGAAATATCCCGAAGATCCTGCAGCTTACTACTACACCGCGCTGCGGACACCAACCGGCGCGCGCGGTCAAATAGTGCTCGATCAAAGATATTTCAATTTCTAGCTTGATCCGAGATTTATTTTCGACAAACAATTCACGCAAATTTCTAAAACGTGGGAAAAGATCCAAAAACATCCGAAAACTACGATAAAAATACAGAATAACAAAGTGCACTACCCCGAGAGTGCATCAAACGTTTAACGTACAAAACAAACATAACAAAAACTAAGTCAAACCAAAAAGTAGATAGTTAAATAACAAAGAAAAGAAATCACTCGTCCTCATCATAGTTAAGATCAATGTCATCGGTAGGTCGCATCGAGATGATGATGATCCAAATGTAGATAGAAACGAAGTAAAATCGGCTCCTGCGATCGCGTCGTCATGCATACCATAATCGAATACTTTGTGGATCCGATACGAAGTTCGAATGATGCTTCAGTCCTCATCGTCGACATAGAAACTGATCCCTGAAGTCCAAATGAACCCAATCCTGCTGTCACATCTGCCACAGAAGTCACTCCTCCCATGCCCAAGGATGTCCCTGGTGTACCTGTAAACATACCACCCTGTCCTATGGATGACGGCATATAGTCCTGATAAATAACAGGTGGCGGAATCGGCGGAATCAATCGGCATAGTATACGGGTAAGGCCGACTATAGGGGTGTCTAGCGATATCTCAAAGAAATCTAGGATCAAACTCACTCATAGCATCTCGAAATCCTCTCTGACCAACTCTAATGTCCTCAGCCCAATGTCTATTCTGCTCACAGGCTAAAGCTATATTAGCATCAGTTCTAGCCTGAGCTTGAACTAAATGCTGAAACATAGCCTCAACTTGACTCTGCTGTGGCTGATGTGACTGTCTAGGTGGTGTAGGTACTTGAGTGTGAATAGGAGGTGGAGGTTGCTGTTGCTGACGATTAGGATTATTGTAATTTATTACTCCAGTAGGTAAGGCTCTCGCTTTAAGACCAATGGGAGGAATGTAGGAGAGACAGCTTCTATCCGAGGGTAAGACAGGGGACTTCTCGCAGCTCACACAAGGCGAGAAATGAGACTAGGGAACGGGAGACGTCCCCTCGATAACGAGTCCTTGCAAACTCACATGCCTTAGAAAAGATCAATTTCCCAGTTTATAGGAATATCATTAACCATGGCCCAAGCAATAACTACTTCCTCTCGACCAAATGCACAAACATGTGTGGAAGGACATACATTATGGCCTAAGAACTGTTTTATTGCCCGTATGTCCCTAATACAATTCCCATAAGCAAACCTATTTTCTATCCATTCAGCAGTGGGGTCAAAGGCTTGCTGGGCTTCATAAGCTTTGGTTTGTAGGGCCATAGGATGTTCTAAACCCCACACATTATGATAATCCTCCTCTTCTGGTATATCATTTAAGCCATAGAATACATTAATCATAGCAGGGTAAAAAGTAACATTAACACTTCTTAGAGGGATATAAGTCATCTCCTCAACCGTATCAGCATCATAAGTAGATAATACTGAATAAAACTCTGATACCATAGAAACGTTAATCTTATCTTTCCTATCCATAGCTACATCCAACCATCCTCTATCCTTGAAAATTTCTTTCACTTCTTTCCCAATCTTTGAAAAATCAATCCCTCGTTCTAACCAAACCTTACTTTTACTAAAGTACTCATCATGCGCCCGCTTAGCTTCTTCACTAGCGGTTTTCTCAAAGGTTAAACTTTTCTCCTTTTTGGTTAAAGGTCTAGTTTGAACTACCGGTACTACGATTGGTACTTCAGTCTTTTTCCTCTTAGGATTACTTCTAGACGATGAGGCCATCTACGATAGTGATACGACAAAACAACAACACAAACAAACAACACCAACAACAAGAACAAACAATTACTTAGGCTATAAATTCAAAATAAATTCAAAATAAATTCAGAAAATTAACTAAAATTTGAAATATTTGAAATATATATATATTATTACCTTAAGAAGCTAGAATGAAAAGCTAGGTCGCCGGAATTAATGGGGTCGCCGGAATGAGAGAAAAAAGAGCCTTGAGGTTGCCAAGCTTCAACTTTTTCCAAAGGGTATCTTCTCTTTATGATTAAGTTGAAGAGAAGAAGAGAGATTAATACTTATGTGATGTTTGAGTGAAGAAAATTGATGGAAAATTGTTGATTTTTGAGGAGAAGAGAGGGAGAAGTCGGGCTGTTCTTCAATTCAAATTGAGGGTATGAGAAATGAGGAAAGGGGCGCATTTTTTAGGTTTAGGTGTGTACACACCGGCGCGTGCCGGTAGTGTGTACGCGCGTGCGGTCACATGGCCCAAAAAAGCGGAATTTTTATCATTTTTGTGTAATAAGCTCTAATTATATCACATAAAAATCATTTGATGTTAATCCTATGATTTATGTTATATAATTTAAGTTTAATACGATTTTTCTATATAAAACTTGATAAAATATAAAAACTAATATAATATTGAAATCACATGTTTTTTATATAATATACCTACTTTACATGATAAAATAGGTTTATTATAAATTTTTCATAAAAATATTTTTCTTTTTAAGTTTAGAGAAATAACTTTAAAAATACGAAATTTAATTAAAATTTGAAAAATTAAAACACACACCGAAATTCTTAGGATTTTTGCTAACTCCTCAATCTCGATTCTCAAGATTGTTATCATAACGGTCCTTAACCTTTCTCCTAGAGTGATGCGTTTGAATTATCTCTTTGTATTCCTCGGGATTTTCGGATAACCACCTAATCGTTCCTCTTCTTAATAACATTCAAACACTCATCCCGGGATATGGTTGTATTTCTTCCACAATCATTCAAAGATGTTCCATTTTTCCACAGATTCTACACTTCATTAAAAACCTTGCTCTTCTTTTTTATTGCACTCCTTGAATTTCCATTACAAAGTTCTCTTTCTCTGACTTCGATTAATAATTCCTTATTTAATTTAGAAACTAAGGCTTCTATCTTAAAGGCGACATCCTTATCTAGACCTAATCTTAAAAGTAAAATAAAAACTTCTATTCTATCTATGAAAGGCATCCAGCTTTTTTTACGCCTATCCGGTAAAAGACGAAACTACTTTAAAATGCATATTAAAAGGTAAATTAGAAAGATAGTACATGGTAATTGGTGAGTTTAAAATTCGCTTCTCAATTCGTTGGAGGGTCGATAAGTAATAATACTTCTTCTGTTTGAGGTATCCTTCACTTCCACGAACAATTTCACCTCCTGTCCATTGGCTATAAAAGTTGTTTTTCCATCGCTTAGTTCAACGACTCCAGACTTATAGATTTTTGTTACGCCATATGGACTGTCCCATCTAGATTTAAGCTTTCCGAAACAACTTCAAACGTGAATTATATAAAAGTACTCGATCACCTATATGGAACTCACGACTATAGATTTTCTTATCATGAAAAGCTTTCATGCGTTCTTGTAGATTCGAGCATTTTCATAAGAATCGAGTCGAAATTCTTCTAGTTCATTAATCAAGTAATCTATGATCACCGATGACTTTAGGATCAAAGTTTAGAAATTTAATAGCCCATAAAGCTCGGTGTTCTAATTCAACAGGAGATGACAAGATTTTCCAAATACTAATTTGTAAGGAGAACAACCAATCGGTGTTTTAAAAGTCGCTCAGATGCCCATAATGCATCATCAAGTCTTTCGCTTGAGCTTTTACGATTCGAGTCCACTGCCTTCTCCACGATTCTTTTAATTTCTCTATTAGATACCTCTACCCGTCCCACTAGTTTGTGGATGATAGGGTGTTCCAAGTTTATGAGTTACACCATATTTCTCAATTATCTTAGTAAATGGTCGGTTACAAAAATGTGAACCTCTATCACTAATGATAGCCCTTGGAATGCCATATCGTGTGAATATATTCTTTTAAGGAACCTTAGCACTACTCGGTATCATTAGTAGGAGAGCTTCAAATTTCTACCCATTTAGAAACATAATCAACCATTACTAGAATAAATCTTTTTCCAAAAGATATAGGAAAGGTCCCATGAAATCTATACCCCACACATCAAATAGTTCACATTCTAAAATCGGTTGCATAGGCATTTCATGTTTTTTCGATATATTTCCCCATTTTTGACATGATTCACAAGATTTTGCATATTTATATGCATCTCTATATAGTGTAGGCCAATAGAAACCACATTGTAAAACTTTGAAAGCGAGCTTTCCATCCTCCATGATGACCTCCTCGCCTCACGATCATGACAAAATGATAATACACTTAAAATTTCACTATCGTGAATACATTTCCTAATTATTCCATCCGAGCATCTTCGGAAAAGATCCGGTTTATCCCAATAATAAAACTTTAAGTCATAAAAGAACTTCTTTTCATTTGCCAAGTCCAATGAGGTGGGATGTACTTACGAGTGTAATGTAGTTAACAATTTCCCCAAACCATGGCGAATCTTCCTTTGATGGTATTCTAGTTTTTAATAATCGCATGGTTGAAGGAGTATCTATCTTAAACAGTTTCTCATCTGGAAACGAATCCTGAATTTCTTTTCCTTTTCCTTCATCATTATCCATCCTGCTTAGATGATCTGCTACTACATTTTCACTTCCTTTTTTATCCTTAATTTCAATATCGAATTCCTGAAGTAACAGAATCCACCTAAGAAGACGCGGTTTGGCATCTTTCTTACTTAAAAGATACTTCAGAGCTGAATGGTCTGTGTAGATTATTACCTTAGAACCAACAATATATGATCGAAACTTATCTAAGGCAAATATTACAGCCAACAGTTCTTTCTCAGTAGTTGCATAATTAAGCTGAGCTGCGTTTAATGTGTGAGAAGCATAGTAGATAGCTTTGAGAATTTTGTTATACCGTTGACCTAGAACAGCTCCTACAGCTAAATCACTAGCATCACACATAATTTCAAACGGCAAATCCCAATCTGGTGCTACTAGTACTGGTGCAGTAGTTAATTTCGCTTTTAGGGTCTTAAAGGCTTCCATACATTTATCATCAAAGTTAAAAGGTACTTCTTTTTCTAGCAAATGACTCAGAGGCTTTGCTATTTTTGAGAAATCTGCAATAAACCTTCTATAAAATCCTGCATGTCCAAGAAATCCTCTTAACGTTTTCAAATTAATTGGTGGAGGTAATTTTTCAATTACTTCGACTTTAGCTTTATCAACTTCAATTCCTTCTTCGTGAGATTCTATGACCTAGTACAATTCCTTCAGATACCATCAAATGACATTTTTCCCGCTTTAGAACCAAGTTGGTATCTTCACAAATGTAAAAACGCTTTCTAAGTGTGATAAGCATTTATCAAAAGAATCTCCATAAACACTAAAGTCATCCATAAAGATTTCTAAGAATTTCTCAACCATATCGTAAAAATATTGCCATCATACATCATTTGAAATGTAGCAGTGCATTACACAAACCAAACGGCATTCTTTTATAAGCAAAAGTTCCATAGGGACAAGTGAAAGTAGTTTTTCTCTATCTCCTGCTTTGCAATGAATATCTCAGAATAACCCGAATAACCATCTAAAAGCGATAATACTTATGTCCACTCAATCTTTCCAACATCCGAACGATGAATGGAAGTGGATGATGATCCTTTTAGTATGATCATTCGATTTCCGAAAGTCAATACACATTCGATATCCTGTAATTTCCCTTGTCGGAATCCATTCATTTTTATCATTTTCTTTTACCGTGAAACCTCCTTTCTTTGGAACTACTTGAGTCGGACTTACCCATTCACTATCGATATGGGAAAGATTATTCCCATTTCTAATAGCTTAATGACCTCTTTCTTAACGATTGTTTGCAAATTCGGGTTGAGGCGGCGTTGTGGTCAATACAAGGTTTAGCTTCTTCATTCAAAATAATCTTGTGAACACAAATTTCGTATAATTCCTTTGATATCTCGCCATTGTCCATCCAAAAGCTTTCTTATGTTGTCTTAACATTCTTAATAATTGATCCTCTTGTTCTTTTGTTAAGGTTGATGAAATGATAATAGGTAACAGATTATCATTTTTAAGAAAAGCATATTTCAAATTCGAAGGAAGTGGTTTCAACTCCGCATTCCTTGGTGGATCTTCTAATGATGGTTTTAAAACTGGGTCCTTCCATTTCCAATTTCAAATTTTGATGCCATGGATGTTTAACAAACCCTCCTTTATCTAAATAAAGGATTACTTCTTTCATTTCAGTATCATTTTCATCTTCTTTATAGATAGAAAATGCCAAACATTCTTCTAATTTATTTTCATAACCTTTAGATTTGGCATCCCGGATAGTAGAATATTCATCTATAAAAGAACATGATTACGGTTCTTTGTATGGATGGTTTATAGCTTTGAAGATATTGAATGAAACTTTATCCTCATTAACTCTCGAAGATTAGTTCACCTTTTGAACATCTATCAAAGTCCTTCCTCAGTAGCTAGAAATGGTCGACCTAGAATAATTGGCGCCGAATATCCTTCTTCCATTTCCATTATTACAAAGTCTCATCTGGAAGTAAAATTTATCAATTTTAACCAACACGTCCTCGATTATTCCCTTAGGATGTTTAATTGATCTATCCGCCATCCAAGGGTCATTTCAAGATTCGTAAACTCTCCTATTCCTAGTTTCTTATAATCCTCAAAAGACATGAGATTGATACTTGCTCCTAGATCACACAATACTTTCTTAAATGTAAATCCTCCAATTTCACATGGTATAGTGAAACCGCCAGATCTTTAAGTTTAGGTGGTAGTCGATCTTTGAAGTATTGCGAACATTCTTCATTAAGGCAAATATTCTCATATTCTTCTAATCGCTTTTTATTAGATAGGATATCTTTAAGAAACTTTCCATAGGCGGGCATGTTGACTAAAGCTTCTATAACGGGATATTGACATGAATATGACGAAAAGTGTCAAGAAAACGAGCATATTTCTTATCGCTTTTATCTTTTAATTTGATCTTTTGGTGGATAAGGCAAAGATTCTAAATCTATAACCTTTGGTTCAAGTCATTTTCTCTTTTCCTTTTCCTTGAATCTTTGAGCATTACTTGATCGCCAAGTTTCATTATCTTGAGATTTTTCCTTTAAAACATCCCCTCAGTATCAACTTTATCCTTCTCGATTACTTTTAAATCTTCCTGTTTTTCCCCGATTTTCTCCGACATGTTCCTTAAATAGGGTTCTCAGTGTCCTTATCCATAGGATCTTTCGAATTCTATGGACTTTACCCATTTTTCGCCTTCAATTTCGGTTCAATATTATTCTGCTTTTAAGAATTCTTCGATAATTTCTTCCTCTTCATCAAGAAATTCAAGTTCGTCCCTTTCCTTTACGATTTTACCATTCAAATCTTTTTCTACCTCATTGTTTCCTGCGTTCTCCGCTTTCTAGTATCTTCACAATATTTCCTACTTCTCGTAATCACAACTTTTACCTCTCTCGGGTTCTTTCAAGATTACTTGGTAATCCTCCGGAGGTCTCACATTTGTTACGCTCTCCTTCTCTACTCAAATGATCTTCCATATTCCTTAACGATGCTTCTATAGTTCTCATTCTCGTATCATGTCCACCCACGATGTTTTCAACATAGTCATATCCTTAGAGACCGAACCTATAGAAGTTATCATAGTTTCTATATTCTCGAGCTTGAGTAGATACTACACCCATCATTTTTTCCATTAATTTATCCCATTTATCAACTCCTTCAAAGTTGGGTTGAACTTTGGGTGACTGGTATAGTTTGAGTAGTATGTTGTGGATAAGATTTAGGTAACGATTGTAGGTTCTCGATTTGATGTATTTCCTGATGAACTTGATTACTATATGGATTCTTATAATCGAATCGATATGGCGGTTGTCCTGGCTTATTAGGGTTTTCAGACCATCTAAAAGTTGGGTGCTCTCTTTTAATAGCATTAAAGGAGTTTGAATACGCGTTGTTCAAATTCCTATGCTGTTGTAAAAAACTCACCTCTTCCCTTGAGTATCCTTCTGGTTCTTCTATCCCTAATGACACATTATCATGATTTGAGTAGTCATTTGGTATGATAGTTTCTGATTTTACAGTCCTACTAGCCTGTAGGCTGTCAAACTTCCTACCCAAATTCTCCAAGTGTGCTAGAACTTCCATATTCGATGTGCATTCTCCTGCAAATGCTACTTTCCTGGTGCTAGAACCGGTTTCCCACATTCTGTTATTTTTGGAAATCTTTTCTATAGCATCGTAAACTATTTGAGCTTCACTCATCATTAATGAACCACCACATGCATGATCTACATCTGCACGTGAATCTTTCCTTAATTTACGACAGAAAAGTTGGATTTGCATTTCTAAGGAATAACCATGATCGGGACAAGATCTTAGCAACTTTTTAAATCTCTCCCACGCATTCCCAAGCGCTTTCTTGAGATCCTTGTCTAAAGTTGGCAATTTCGACTTTTAATTCCAAATTTCTACCCGGAGTAAAATACTGCTTTAAGAACTCGGTTTGAATCTCCTCCCAACTAGTCAATGAATGATGTGGAAGTGACATAAACCAATCTCGTGCTCTTCCTTTTAAAGAAAAAGGAAACATAGACATCCTTGTTAATTCACGATGAGCACCTTGACTTTTGGCTGTATTGCACAATTCTTCGAAAAGATAGAGGTGATGATGTGGATCCTCATCATCCTCTCCTAGAAATTGGGCTCTTGCGTCAATTAGACCAAAAAGATGAGATTTTATTTCAAAATTATTTGCTCCTTCATTGGGTAAACGAACTGGATTATTAGTCTGGTTTATTCTTAAGGTCTGATCACAAATAGGTCTCGGATTTGGTGGGTTATTATTACGATTGTTCTGGTTCCGATTTTGATTATTTCTATTCTGGTTATTTGGTATTGGTAGATCCTGATTAAGATTTTGGCCATGCCCTTGAGCATGATCTAGCCCTTGTTCAGGTGTTTCATCACTGTTTTCAGCCATTTTCGTATTTTGATTTGATGATGATTCTCCGTCAGGATTTCCCTGACCAGTTGATGGGAATCAACTTTACGTGATTCCGGTGCATTTTCTACCCCGCTTTACCACACTTTTAGCATGTTTCTTGGTAATTTAGACCGCTTTAGGGGTAATATCGTGAGTTTATAGCACGGGAGTAAATCCGTCACTTTGATGGTTTACTACCTCCTTTTATTGATATTGACCCTATTCCGAGCACTTTTACCCTCCGAATGTTTTGGTTGTTTTTGGTTGTTGTGATGATGTAGGGTATTGGTGTCTCGAGAACCCGGAAGGCGAAGATTTATGATGATAAGTGTGATCAAGGTGCAAGAATGAGCCAAGAAAGAAGAAAGAATAGGAAAAGGAAGAGAAAGAGTTGGTGCCCGAGTGACTGTTCTGATTCAGAAGCATTTTGACCAATGATGGAGGCATTTTCTGGTCACGACTTCTTCATGAAAGTTGTAGAGAATTGAAAGAGCTTTCCAACGCATCTTGAATCACCCAAATCGGAGCTCGGACGAAGAAGTTATGAAGGTTTTACTGCAGCAGAAAACAGCAGCATTTCAAACGCGCGTTTGGAGCTTTCAAACGCGCGTTTGGGACTGTTTTTTCATGTACAGAGAGTTGGGGACTGAAACGCGCGTTTGGGGACCTCCAAACGCGCGCGTTTGGGTCATTTTCTGCAGATTTTGACCTATAAAAACACACAAGAACAGGAGAGACGGGAAGGGGGGCGAGTTTAGGGTAATTTTGGGCGCATTTCTTCGCTTTTAGGAGTTAGAATTAGTGTAATATACCGTTAGAATCGTCTTTCAATCCTCTCTTTGATTCTCTAACTCTTAGCTTCGATTTATAACATTTCATTGGGCAAAATTCGATCTTTTGTATTCAACTTTTGTGCTCTTCTTCTCCAAACTCAATTTCTACACTTTAATGGTACATTTCTTCTCTCTTTTACTTATTATGTCTTTAATTCATTGTTTCTTTCATGTTTTAATTAGTATAATGAGTAGTTAATTCCTCCCCATAGCCGGGTCATGTGATATGTGATGAAATCACCCTTTGGGTGATGAAATTGGGAGTGGGTAGTGTGTTTTATTGTTGTTTCTTGCATGTTTCACGCCTTAGAACTTGTTATAACGGATTTGAGCTAGATTAGCTACCTAGGTCAAATATCACACACATCACTCTTGAGAGTTGTTCGAGAGAGAGGGTGTGGGAAAAGGGTTTTAGGATCGTGGTGTAGTCTCGGTTTAGTTGTTAAACCGAGCTCATCGTGAGGTTACTCGCTTATACGCTTAAGCGGCTCGAGTGCAAAACATGACTTGTTAGAGAGAGTTGTTCAGACCTTAACATGGCATAAGGTGTTAGAAGAGAGTTGTTCGAGGCCTAGCACCGGGTTTAGAGTTCGCACCCGTGAAATTGAATGCAAGAGTTCGCTTTATTATATTGCACACTCCCGGTTTTGTCTATCCTTGGGGTTGAAATTAGTCATTTTGATCATGGTTCGGCTATGTCCCTTTCTCCCTTTAGACTTGTTAGTTTAATTTACTTTAGTTTAATTGAAGTGCACAAACATTCCAACAGCTTGTTTGCCTAGACTAAGCAATAAGTTCACTTTGGTACTTACAAGCACATCTTCTCTGTGGATCGACCTCGACTCTCGTAGCTTTACTGCAGAATCGACCCGGTACACTTTGCGGTTAGAGAGCTTGTTTAGTCACCGTTGTCTTGAGTATTTTATAAATTTGTTTGGTGAAATAACACTCATCAAAATGGCGCCGTTGCCGGGGAACGGTGTGTGTTATTTGTGATATCTTGTAAGTGAACCGAAGGCTTGGGCCTAGGTTTTGTTTTATTGTTTTCTTGTTGTTTTTTCGAGATTTTGCAGTTGTGCTTAAATGGAAGGATTTTTCAATCAATGGTACTCACCGAACAACAATACCCTTACCAACCTCGAGCACTGAGCGATATTATCAACAACGAGCTCATGCCTCATCCTCAATATCGCAGCAGAGTAACCAAAGTTCATGGGCTTATCGGTGCCTAGTGGCATACCAAAGTCAAAATTATGGTTATTCGAGCTATGAGCCACAACATTATGAGGATTTTCAAGTATGACCAGCTTCCTCCATGCCACAAGAAGAATTCACTGACAATCAAATGGAGCAGTTGTCAAATCAATTGCAAGAGTTCGAGAAAGAGTTCAAGAAGGATATGCAAGAGGTCGACAAAAGATTTGACTCCGACATAAGCAATCTTGGAGACCGGATGGGGAAATTGCTTGAACTGATGAGGCACGAGAAAGTGGAAGAGACTTGTGCAATAGAGGTGGTTAAGGAGGATGAGGTGCTTATTGAAGAAGTTCGGGTTGAGAGTGAGATTGATGATTCATTCCTTCACTATGACGAGGTTTCTCGAGCGCACATTGATTTGGGGTCATTCATCACACCATCACATTCTATTGAAATATCTAATGATACCTTGGAAGAGTGTGTGGTGGAGCCAACCATTGTTATGATGAGCAAGAATTCTTTGGTGATGAAACCCTCTGGATCAAGAAGAATCGCAAGATTTTGAGATGGAAGCGGCGCAATTGTTGTCTACTACACCACCTTCCCATGATGTGCAAAATGATGAATTGACAGAGAGTGTGGTGGATTCGATTGCGGTTGTTGATTTTGTGGAGATAGAGCCGAAAGAGAAGACGGATCGCCCATTTCACCATCACTCCCGATTGAAGTGCATGATGATGCAATTTTGGAGTGTGTGATGAAATCTAATGAGCTTGGTATGACATCCATGGTAGAGCTACCGGAAGAAGTGGAGATTATTGACATGCCGGTCCCGGACTACTACACTCTTCCACAATGTGTTGAGGAGTATTATTCGATCGAGTTTGTGTACTCCCCGGTAGATGAAACTCACAAGATTCTTGAAAATGGACGACTACCATGGGATGGCAACTTCAAGAAGAAGAAGATAAAAGACTTTGAAAGGAAGGGACTCCCGAGTTGGCAAGAGGTGGCCTCGAGAGCCATGCGAGGTAAGTTCCTTGTGAACTCGTTTTCCCTATGCTTGCTATTTTTGTTCTTCTGAAGTTGTTGATCTTTTTGAGTTCGGATTTCGGTTGATGGTGTTTGGTGTTACTTGTTTGAAATGAAAATGTTGGCATGTTGTTTTGAGTCTTTTGTGGTTTGAGTCCATTTTAAGTGCCACTTGGTCGAGCCAACGACGTAAAACAAAGGCGCTTTGTGGGAGGCAACCCACCTTTTGGTAATAATTATGTTTTTGAAGTGGTTTTTGGTTGGAAGAGGGTGAGTTTTGTCTTGAAAAAGAGAGGTTGGGGTGAGAGCTCCATGTTGGTTCTTGCTTTTGTATGTGTAGACGGGGATGTTTTTTTGTGAGCCTCTGTGGCCTTATTTTATGCGTGGATGCTCTGTGTTTCTTTTGATTATCTTTACATCCAGTTGCACTTCCTGCCTAGTATGGTTGATATGCTTTGATACCTTGATTGTGGCATGGCTTCTATTTTTATATATCTCGTATCTATCACCATCTTTTGGCACGTGGATTTTTTCCGTGCATGTGTTTCTGCTGTTTTCTGCTTACATGGTGTTCAGTACTCGAGATGAAGCTTACTAGAAGATGTCACGTGGGCTAAAGTGCGCTTTTCTGCGGGTTTTGGTCAAGCAAATAAGTCTTTTTACTCTTTTATCTCTCACACACATGAGGACAGTGTTTCGTTTAAGTGTGGGGTGGGAGACTTAGCTGCTTTCTTGTTTTCGTTGTTAAATGTGCTATAAATGTGGTATGCTTAGCCTATGATCGGGCTCGAGTCGATTTTTGGGTAATTTTAAAATTTTTCAAGGGTCTTAACACCGTGTTGTATGTGTTATTTTCACATTTGAGTGGTGATCACCTTAGTCGGGACCCCAACATGTGCATTGCGGTTTGATATTATCTTGAGAATGAAGTTTATTACTTTCACGAAAGCTACACTTTGTGCACAATTTGATTGCTACCACCTTCATATCACTAGCCTTGAGACGAAATGTCATAGGTTTACCTAAGTAGGACATGGGATGACGGTTTTGGCGTTCTCTTGACCTCTACCATAGCCAAATAAGCCTTAACCGAACATTTTCCCTTCGTAGCCCTCTCAACCTTGATAGAATGGTCTCACCACCATTCGCTTATAGCCGTTTTTGTTACTTAGTCGAAACCTACCCTTGAGCCTTATTATGGTCACATTTCCTTCATTTTATACCCTACGAGTGGACTTAGTCTTACATTAGACCACACTTGCTAAGGCGAGTGTGGGGTGGAGAGAGATGATGTTTTGATTGGGTTGTTGTTTCTCGCTTTGAGCTATAAAGTGTTGAGGAGCTCGCTTTGGGCTTGGTGTTCGGCTCTTGGGCCAAAAGAAAAGAAAATCTCTTCTTCTATCTCTTCCTTAAAAAAAAAAAAAAAAAAAAAAAAAAAAAAAAAAAAAAAAAAAAAGAGGATGTACATAGAAATAAAGGCGTGGAGTCAAAGTAAGGAGCTCAATGATAAATTTTATGATGTTAGAGTTGGGATAGTGAGATAGGTGCTAGTGTGCTTGAACTCACCTCACGACACTTGAAACATAGTCGAGTTTGGCAATGAGTTCGGGTGCACTGGTAACCTATGGTTCCCAAAATGTCAAAGTTGATCAAAAGGAGTTTTGGGTGGTTTGCATGATAAAGATGAGTTTGTACTTGTTTGATTAGGTTCACTCATTCTTTTCTCCGCCTCCCAAAATACCCTTTCGATTAACCGAAATTTCCCTAGCCTAACGTTATAACCGCTCAAGTCCTGCCCGATCGTGTCCAAACTTAGTAAACTAGATTAGTGGAGAGGCTCGTGATTATGAAACGGTTGGTAGATTTTTGGTTGGGATTCAAGCCCCGACAATCATTTTGAGCATTTGGTTTTAGCTTGGCACCACACACACTCCATTTTCTTGATAATGTTGTACCAATGTGTTTATGTTCGTGTTTCTTACTTTGGGGCCACCTCGAGAGTGTGAGTAGTAGCACCTACATCATAAAGTTGAATCCCTTGGTTTGTTTTAAAACGCCTATTTTACTCGAGGACGAGCAAAGGCTAAGTGTGGGGGTGATGGGAATCAACTTTACGTGATTCCGGTGCATTTTCTACCCCGTTTACCACACTTTTAGCATGTTTCTTGGTAATTTAGACCGTTTTAGGGGTAATATCGTGAGTTTATAGCACGGGAGTAAATCCGTCACTTTGATGGTTTACTACCTCCTTTATTGATATTGACCCTATTCCGAGCACTTTTACCCTCCGAATGTTTTGGTTGTTTTTGGTTGTTGTGATGATGGAGGGTATTGGTGTCTCGAGAACCCGGAAGGCGAAGATTTATGATGATAAGTGTGATCAAGGTGCAAGAATGAGCCAAGAAAGAAGAAAGAATAGGAAAAGGAAGAGAAAGAGTTGGTGCCCGAGTGACTGTTCTGATTCAGAAGCATTTTGACCAATGATGGAGGCATTTTCTGGTCACGACTTCTTCATGAAAGTTGTAGAGAATTGAAAGAGCTTTCCAACGCATCTTGAATCACCCAAATCGGAGCTCGGACGAAGAAGTTATGAAGGTTTTACTGCAGCAGAAAAAAAAGCAGCATTTCAAACGCGCGTTTGGAGCTTTCAAACGCGCGTTTGGGACTGTTTTTTTCATGTACAGAGAGTTGGGGACTGAAACGCGCGCGTTTGGGGACCTCCAAACGCGCGTTTGGGTCATTTTTCTGCAGATTTTGACCTATAAAAACACACAAGAACAGGAGAGACGGGAAGGGGGACGAGTTTAGGTAATTTTGGGCGCATTTCTTCGTTTTAGGAGTTAGAATTAGTGTAATATACCGTTAGAATCGTCTTTCAATCCTCTCTTTGATTCTCTAACTCTTAGCTTCGATTTATAACATTTCATTGGGCAAAATTCGATCTTTTGTATTCAACTTTTGTGCTCTTCTTCTCCAAACTCGAATTTCTACACTTTAATGGTACATTTCTTCTCTCTTTTACTTATTATGTCTTTAATTCATTGTTTCTTTCATGTTTTAATTAGTATAATGAGTAGTTAATTCCTCCCCATAGCCGGGTCATGTGATATGTGATGAAATCACCCTTTGGGTGATGAAATTGGGAGTGGGTAGTGTGTTTTATTGTTGTTTCTTGCATGTTTCACGTCTTAGAACTTGTTATAACGGATTTGAGCTAGATTAGCTACCTAGGTCAAATATCACACACATCACTCTTGAGAGTTGTTCGAGAGAGAGGGTGTGGAAAAGGGTTTTAGGATCGTGGTGTAGTCTCGGTTTAGTTGTTAAACCGAGCTCATCGTGAGGTTACTCGTTTATACGTTTAAGCGGCTCGAGTGCAAAACATGACTTGTTAGAGAGAGTTGTTCAGACCTTAACATGGCATAAGGTGTTAGAAGAGAGTTGTTCAGACGCTAGCACCGGGTTTAGGAGTTCGCACCCGTGAAATTGAATGCAAGAGTTCGTTTATTATATTGCACACTCCCGGTTTTGTCTATCCTTGGGGTTGAAATTAGTCATTTTGATCATGGTTCGGCTATGTCCCTTTCTCCTTTAGACTTGTTAGTTTAATTTACTTTAGTTTAATTGAAGTGCACAAACATTCCAACAAACTTGTTTGCCTGCACTAAGCAATAAGTTCACTTTGGTACTTACAAGCACATCTTCTCTGTGGGATCGACCTCGGACTCCTGTAGCTTTACTCGCAATCGACCCGGTACACTGCCGGTTAGAGAGCTTGTTTAGTCACCGTTGTCTTGAGTATTTTATAAATTTGTTTGGTGAAATAACAGCTCATCACCAGTATGACCTTGTTTCCTTTCTGCTCTTAACTGCCTTTCGTAAGTATCTATGTTAGGCTTATAAGGAATAAGTGGGGCCTTACTCTTTCTGGTCATCAACTAACGAAAACCGAAAATAGTTGAAATCGATAAAAGTAAAGATTGATAACTTACTTATTAGGTAAGTACCAACGAAAAAGAAAATAGAAATGGGGTAAGAAAAGTGTTGACTTATCCTCGAGACTTTTGAGTTAATATAAGTAGAAATCATTCGAACACAATGAATTAGCGTCGTTCCCGGCAACGGCGCCATTTAAAACGACGGACCTTTTCTATGCTATCAATCCTTACCGGCGCAGTACCGGGTCAAATTGTAGTGATAGAGTGATGAGTCGTGTCGATCCTCGGGGAAAACTTGGTAATTCACCGTGTGATTAAACACCAAGAAACTGTTATTATCTCAATCTAAGTCGCAATTTTATCATCCAACCAAACTCTAAACTAACAAAGCATAAATCAAACAGATATATATAAGTATATAAATATATATATAGATATATAGCAATACATATATATATATAGATATAAGTATATATAGTACCAAAACAATATCTAAGGAGAGGAGATAGATATTATAATTATAGACTAGCCAAGAATATGTTATTGAATCCTTATATCTTTTAGTGGAATTGGATGTGCTCGATCTTTATTTTAAGTTAAATCAATTATACTGAAACGGTGCACTCCTAAGCTAAACAATTCATTCTCACACGAGCATCCTAAATTGTCATATGTCCAATCATTTGTCCAAGGTCATCCTCAAGCATGGGTCACTTCCGTTTTGTCATTCGGCCAATTTTAAGGTATGTCAATTAAACAAATGAATTAAACGTAATAATCTCTCGAGTACATCTTTCAATAAGAGTTTGTTTCTCCCGAAACAAATCTACCCCGGTTTAGAAATCGGATTCCGTTGTCACGCTTTCACTCGGCCAATTTTACCCTCCGGTCTTTCTATTAACGAGTTCACAACCTAACTACGAGGCGCGCCAATTCATAATTAGATTATGAATTCTTTCATATCAAGTAGCTAATTCAATACGAATACTGAAAGAGATTCATTATAACCGATTTTTATCCAATTTTAGTATAGTCATCATCCATTTCCTAAAAAGATAATACTAATCCAATTTCATATCTTGGCTAGATACTAAGTTAGCCTAATATCATTATAAGTAAGATACTAATAACAACATAAATACATTAGAAAAGTTACAGATTACAATCGAAGCTTCAGAGTTGTATCCTCCGAAATAGCAACTCCTTTACATCAATGAGCCTTGATACATCTTCTAAGCATTATAACGATACTTTATACTACAAAGATTATTCGGCAGAGTGCCGTTTACTGACTTTTATTTAACTAAAAACAACAAAACGAAACTATATATAGATATAGAAGAGAGATATATGCATTGGTACACTCCAAAATGGTTGCATTTGAGGTCTATTTATAGACCATATCACCAGGCAGCGCGCTGCGACCACCACCCAGCGCGTGCGGCTACACAAGATATATATTCTCTTGTCGAGATTTGTGGGCCCGATTTGAGAGATTTTTACGCAATATTCGCCTTCTCCGGCGCGTGCGGATATACAACATATCGATGTTTGTAAAACCTATCTCGAGCTGTAGACCTCAGATTGACATGATTTGATATTCGTTGGAAAGCTCTTTTGAAGGCCTACAACTTTCATCAAGAACTTTTTCTCTGAAAATGCCTCTAAGTTAGATCAAATGTCCGTTGAAGATGAGTTACGGTAGAAACATTAAAGACAGTTGATCTGTTCAAAGTTGTTAGATTTTGGCATAATCTTTTATCCCACAAAACTCATGATTTATACTTCAAAGTATGTCATAATTTTGGGATCTTGGTAAACATCCGATCCTCGCAACAAACTCAACGAAACACCAAACGTAAATCGACAAAAACTATCATTTTTATCGTTTTATAACTTATGCATCTAATTATAACTAACTATGATTTTTATAAGTTTTTAATGCATTTATATGAAATTATACTAAAATATCATAAATATAATAATAAAAAGTCTTATAATTTGATCATATATTTTTCATACATCAACAACCTCCTCCTCGAATGCTTCATCGAAGATAGCTGCAAAGTCGGCCACTGAAGAGATAAAGAAGAGCATCGTTATATACGAGCAGAGAAAATCTCAAAAGCAGTAAATAATACACAGAAAAGACTTAAAGAAATGAAAGCAAGAACGAATTCCTACGGTTGTGCTACTCCACTTGAGTAAACCTCAGATATGGCTCAGGCCCAAAATCGGCCAGACGAGATACCTCGATTAGTTTGGGAGGCCACTCTTCGACGTCTAGATGGACGCCCGATCCGGCAATGTCGTTCAACAATTGATCATTGACCCCAGTAGGACATACGTCGGCCGGAAGTTGGTGGTAATTCCAAAGACTTAGTTCGGGATTCCCCTGGTGGCAAATGAAGAAGAAGTGGGTCTTCCACCCATGGATGGGAGTTTTCCCCTTAGAAAGTATGAGAATACCCATTCGGTGGTCTGTTCGGCGTGGAAAGTAGTACCACCCGCTATGGTTTCTAACCTTCTTATATTGATAGAAGGTCCTAAATAGCTCTACGGAGAATTCGGTATCTACACATCGGCAGAAGATCGCAAAGCCGATGATCGCCCTAACCCTACTAGGGGCGATCTGGGCAGATCCCAGTTGGTAATGCCTCAGAACGGCCAAGAAAGCCGGGCAGAAAGGGACCCTAAGGCCACAGACAAATTGCTCTATGTACACAGTACAATACCCCTCAGGGGGCTGACGAGCATACAGGTTTACACCCCCAGGCAGACGGGGAGAATATTGGTCCATATCGATGTTATACTGGGTACAGATCTGCAGGATATCATCCTGTGTAAGTTTGGATCTGACCCTAAAACAACCTATGGATGACCTAGCAGTCATATGTGCCTTAATTCTTTGATTCTAAGAGGTAGATCCAAAAGAGGAACGGGGCCTAGATGGGTTGGCAGGCTGTGGATTTACAACGAACTGCTCAGTTTCACCATGATCAGAAACAAGATTAAAGGCTGGGTGTCTATTTGAGCCCTAGATTGATGAATTTCTATTTTAGATTCAGACTGGGATTCGAATTCCCTCTCGATTGAACTATTAGATGCAGTTCTATCCCTCAATAACTGGGAGAAACAGGAAATGAAGATGCAGAGAAATGTAAACTCAAAGAAAAAGATTTGCTTACTTGAGAAAGTGCAAAGTATTTTGAGGGTTTGAAATCTTCGAATTAATAGCAGAACTGAAGAAGTGAGAGAGTCTGATGTGAAAAGACAGGGTTATAACCCCCAGACGAATAAATGACGTCAGTTATGGGAAAGAGGGCAAGGCGCCTCGTTACCCACAAAAGCAATTATGACCTACTTAATAGGCTGCCAACTGGCAGCTAGTGAATTCAAAACGCGAGGTCGGATACATCGGCCGAACCGCCAACTAAAGCATATCTGACCAACTAAAAGCAAGATCAGATATGAGGGGCTTATGATGATAGCCGACCCGAACTACGCCACGTGTCGTCCTTTCAGGACATATAATAAATGATTAGCCCATAAATGAAGGGTATTAAGGGCCAAGAGCCCCAAAAGATATACCAGGGCAGGTCCCTAACCCCAGGTGAGAGATCGGCATACGCTCCTCCTCCAGCCACCGCAGGTCGGCTCAGACTTGGTAAAGAGGAACTGCCTAGTTCGGCCATAATGGCCTTGGGGGCTCAGCGCAGGACGCTTAGAGCAACCCCGGCTGTTATTCCACACGATGGGAACCCATAGATAAAAATGAAAGAATCCTTAGTCATAAAGACTGTGATCTTGACATTCGTTATGTCCATAATTTTCCCTAAATCATAGGGATTTAGGCTTGTATATCCTTAGGGAAATAATAATGATAATTACGTTGCAATTCCCTGCAGGACAAGGAAATGGATAAATCATCCCCTATATAAACAACCCTAAGGAATTACGAAAGACTTAATTCCAATTAAACTATTGGATATGTAGGCAAATCGAGAGAAATAACTCATGAGCTCAGTCTAAAATACACAAAAACACATCCTCGTTAAAGACGATTTAGGGTTCAAGGTCATTATCACAAAGGTAATCGGGCCGGATTTATTCACAGACGAGATCCAGCATCGTCAGTGGGGTTAGGTGGCTCCACTGAGATCCAGAGATTTTTTTTTTATTATTAAAATGATATAGTCTTGTATTTAAAAAATGTTGTATTGTAGTTTAAAAATATAATTTTAGATTTCGGTGACATCACACAAATTTCTAGATAAAAAATACTTTTCAAACGCCAATAACCCAGGCACATAATTTATCTTTTTCCTTAATCTGTTCTGACACTTGGTTTCAAACATTATAGTTTAGCTACTACTAGATCAAGTGGAGCTGTAATAATTTTTCAATGAGGATCCATAAATATTTAACACATTAAATAATTTTTTTCACAAGTCTAAAATATTTTTTATAGGTAAAATATATAGTATTTTTATTTTTAGCGGGGTCCGTAGACCCCATTACCCCTTCTTAGATCCGCCCCTGACTAGACCGATGCACTTTATGCTCCGGCGTATAAATTTTCAAGATCCGTATTCAGGGGAGTTTAGTCTGTAGCAATTCGAAAAGAGAGAAAGTAAGGGCAGAAATGGTAATAGAGAATAAGAATGTAGCCCTGGACTTAATATTATTGCCTTCCAAACCCTATTGCATATCTACTGCCTCGTTCCTCTTCTACACAGAGAGAGTGAAGGCAGAAGAAGAACAAGAAAAGCTTCGAAAATGGTTCAGCGCCTAACCTACCGCAAGCGTCACAGCTATGCCACCAAATCCAATCAGCATCGTGTTGTGAAAACCCCAGGTAATTGTTAGGGGATTCGATTCCGAAGCAGTTTCGTTGTGTTTTCTGATTTTGTTTTAGATGATTGACGATTCTTTTGCTGAATTTGGTTCTCATCGATTTTGAAATGGATGGATTAGGAGGAAAGCTGGTGTATCAGACCACGAAGAAGAGGGCTAGCGGACCGAAATGTCCGGTCACCGGAAAGAGGATCCAAGGGGTACGTTTTTAGCGTTTCTGTCTGCTGGAAGGAAAATTTATAGGTGTTCGATATGAATTTCGTGAATACTTATTATTACTATGCAAAGAATTGTGCTGATGAACTTTGATGTCTATGCAAAGAATTGTGCTGATGAATTTAGATGTCTTGTAATTTTCAGTTTTAACTATGGATCAAGGTCTGAATTTAGGTCTATTTGTTGAATAGCTACTCACCAAAGGTGGTATGCTAAAGAATATACATGCTTTTTGCACCTGATTGGATTATTATGATATTTTCATTTTATCCATAGAACTTGGATTTGGTGCACCTATTGAGCTGCAATATGATTTTGGTTAGGCACTGATGTTCTTTAACCTGAATACACCTGTTGCATCTGCTGAGCACTTGTATATTTTGAATCAACCTCATTTTTTATATGCAACTGTAATCGAAAATGTAAACACATTTGGCCATGTTTTGTACTCGTTATCAGACATTTAATCTCGGTTGGATGTAATAACACATTAAACCTTTGTCATATATAAATGAATCTGGACTGAATCTTTTTTGTTGGGATCGTATGTGTTCAAACGTAACAATGAGGAATGGGAAAAGAATCATTGTTTTTGGCCAAGAACATCATATAAATATTCTCAAAGTTATGAAGATAAGAATTTGATGTGTTTGGTTACCGTTGAATTTTGTTGCCTTCATCTACTTACGTGTTCTGCAAGTTTAAGAAAGAGAGAATTTGCTTTGCTAATGGATTAGATGAATGATTTATCTTTTGTATATTGTTTGGCTGATATCCATTCACTTGTGAATTTTTTTGCCCTGCCTTTAGATTCCACATTTGAGACCTACTGAATACAAAAGGTCTAGGTTGTCAAGGAACAGGAGGACTGTGAACCGTGCTTATGGTGGTGTCCTGTCTGGAAGCGCTGTCAGGGAAAGGTGTGACTATTTTGTCCGTATACATTTCTCGTGTTGATGATGTTGTGCTGCTGTATACTACTTTGCTTGCGCCTTACGGTTTGCTAAAATTTATCGTTGCTGCAGGATCATCAGAGCTTTTCTGGTCGAAGAACAGAAGATTGTGAAGAAGGTTTTGAAGATACAGAAGGCAAAGGAGAAGGTTGCTGCCAAGAGCTAAATGATTCGCGTTATTAATTCGACTAATTGGATTATTAGATATTTGCCTTTCATTTGGCTTGAACTTACTTCAATGTTCCAAGGCTTTTTGGTATTTTTCAATTGAATTTTGAGTAAATTTTGGATTCAACATGTGAGAGAGTGTAGTTTTTACTTTTCCTATCCATGTTTCTGTTGGAATTTATCATTGTGGATGTGGATATTATAGAGTTATACCATGTAAAGTGGTATGTATTGTATGACATTATAGTAAAGGGGTATACCTAGTATTTTAGAGGTGTATCTCTTGGGGTATGATGTATTATAATCCTCACACAGTAGGGTTGTATTATACATCAAGTCATAAAATAAAAATTAAAAACATAAACCACTAATTAATTAACTAATTAGTCAAACTACAATTTCATTCTTATCTCCCTTGGAGCAATTGTAATAGCTCTAAAATGGAAACCTTCTTATCACACGCTCTCTTAAAGCAATTGTAATAACTCTAAAATAGAAACCTTTTACATCAAAGTCGATCATTTGGGATGAGATCTATATTTTTGTTATGTAATAATAGCTCTAAAATAGATTTAAAAATACTTACTCCACCTTAATGCCTATCCAAATATAGGTTTATGTCTAGACTCTATTATTGTTTCTGTATTTTATCTAAATTTCTCTCATTTTCTCTAGGGGTGCCATCGGGTCGGGACCCGACCCGTAAATCTCTTATCCGAAACACGTCCCAATAAGATTCAATTTTTCTTCCCGAACCCGTACCCGATTAGCGTCGGGTTCCGACCCGACGGGATCCCGTATGTTCGGGATCCCGTAGGGTCGGGAATGAATGTCCCGAACACATTCATTTTAATATAGAAAAAAATGACAACAATTATTTGATCAAAACAATAATTCAAAAGGTGGGGCGGAGAAATGGGTTAACGGCGACAAAGTCGACGGCCGGTGGCTTTTGTGAGGAATAACATTCTGGAATATTAGAGTTTAGAAGAGATGTTCATAGAAATTGAGAAATGATGGAAGCAGAGAGTGTAGTATGTTTATGTTTTTAGTATTTAGGGATGTGTGTATATATATATATATATATATATATATATATATATATATATATATATGTGTGTGTGTGTGTGTGTGTGTGTGTGTGTGTGTGTGTGTGTGTGTGTGTGTCAGGTCTGGATCGGGAACCCGACGGGATTGAGTTTTATACCCGATCCCGTTCCTGTATTTTTCGGGTCGGGAAAAATCCCGAAATTTCGGGATCGGGATTTTTCAGGACTGGACCGGGATGGGATTTGGGACGGGTCGGGATTTTCGGAAATTTGCCACCCCTAATTTTCTCATGTTTCATATATAAATTTCATAATGTTGGGCAATATTGTTCCACGACAATTTTTTTCTTTGAGAAAATCTATCTTCTACATATATGTTTTAGAAGGTCTATAAAATCAATTACCCGACTGGAAACCTATACCCGGATTTTAACCCATTTATTAACAATTGCATTCCTTTACACAAATTTAAAAAAAAAAAAGTAGTCAAAATCTTTCTCACACCTCATTGATTACTACTTAAATCTAACGTATTACCATAATAACCGAATTCAAACATTCGAATTTTGAATATTCAAAAGTATGTAGCCTGCGTGTGAATCTTTTTTTTTTTTTTTGACAATTTCTTTGAACTTTCTTATATTGTAACAATGCCCAAATTGGGATGAATTTTATTTTTTATTTTGTAGCAATGGTTGAAACATCAATATAGGTAAGAAAAAATTCCCTCATTTGTTTGAAATGAGAGTTCTATTGTGTTTTACATATTTAGTTAATTTTTTTATGTTGATTTCTTTTTGTTATCAATTTATCATGTTGAAATTTCGATACCTCTTTGTGCCTAAAGGTGGCCGAGTTCAATGTGTTTTAAGTTGAGCAGAAACTACATTAATCTCTTGGCCCAATTGATTCTTCGGTTTGGTATTATATGTTGCATGAAATAGTACTATGCAACGGTAATGTGTTCTAGGTATTACATTGTTTCAAACCCGCTACCATGTGGTTACTACAGTAAGGTATATTTTTTTTTTCGATCCAAAGCCATATTTTCTCTAACAAATATGTTCTGTTTTCATGGTTCTTCAGCGGTTTTGTAGAAGTTTATATGAATTCTCATAACCATTTGTAGTTTTGGGATACACATATGAATTTGAGAATACAGGTTGGTGTACAAGAAAATGCGTTGTAGAACGAAGCTGAATTGACTTTATAATTAGTTGAGAAACGTGTGACAATGTAGGATTTTTTCAATTTAATTTTTTAGGTTCTTGAAATTTTGACGACCTTCGGAGTTCTTACCCACGATACTTGCAAGGACTTCAAGTATTTTACCAAATTCTCCTTGGCTTTGTGATTCCTTGAATGTAATTCTTTCTGCGTTTTTTAGTTTGAGTCTTTTAGAATGTCTACGGTGAAAGATTGACATCAAAGATTCGTATTCCTTTTTTTCACTTTATTTAAAAATATTTTTCCATATCTCAACCTTTTCCATTCGCCAACCTCATCCATTTTAAGGCGCACAAGCCAATTACATAGATATGATTCGCAAACCTCTTCCGTTCAAAGTTGTACTACTACTCCAAAAAATTTGGTTGTTATTATCTATGTTGGTTTTCAACAAATTAGTGTCGATGTTGCTTTTTTATAGTTTAGTCCATTGCTTTATTCTTGAAGGCAATGTATGAAATATGGTCGTTCTAGCAACATATTTTCATTTCTAACAACAATTCCCGTAGGTATTTTTTTGACCTAAAAAACAACAATTCCTTTCGTATATATATTACTGATTTGAAGTCATTGGCAATTTGAACCAATATAGCAAAGTGACTGCACAAATAATATATTTTCTACCAACAAAAAAATTTGTTTATAATTCTTTTTTAATTTTTGATTAAAGCCACTATAGTGGTTAACTTGATTTATTTTATCAATCACATCTATTTAGTGGAATCCACATCTAAATAGACTCCATAATTCTAAATTACTATTACATTTGCTCTTAGTGAGAAGAATCTATTACCTCTTAGAAACAAATGAGTTGAATCTAACCGTAAAACTAGAGAATCTCCTAAATTTAATACTATTGTTTCAGCCACTATAATTATTTTTACATAAAAAACGTCACAATCTGATTTGTCGGTAACACGACTCATTATGCGCCAGTCAGTGGGACACAACCACTATAAGCACCGTGACATAACGAATATCACAACCAGATCCCTGTGGGAATATCCTTGCATCAGCAACACTAGATAAAATGAAGTCAAATGGAGCTGGTCGACGAAGCAAGTTCATGATGTCAATGTAAACTAGGGGTGCAAATGATACGAGCAGTATTGAGCTTATTGAGTTGAACGTACTTCAAATTTTACGAACTAGAGTCCAAACACAAACTTGACAAGACTATCGAACTCAAACCCAATCTTGAGCACCTTCGAGCTTATTTTGAATTTAAAAATATATGTGCTTGTAGTTGAAATTAGTATAGTAAATAATCTCGATATGTTTTATGCACACAAACAAATTGCATTTCACCTCATATTATTCAACTTAATATAAATCACTCAGCAGTCCCCAAGACATGGCCTAGTGGTAAATGGATTGAGCCCTTTAAAAAGACAGTTGGACTTTAAGTTGGAGTGTGAATGTTCGAATCTCAGCGGACTTCTTTCAGTTCTTTGATATAATAGAAAATCTATGACTTTGAGTCGTTAGATTACCTGATTAACATCTCCACTGATCCCGTGGGATAAGAGGAATGAGGACCCTCATGCACATAACTCTGAACCACAAGGTTATATGATTAACAACTCTACTCATCCCATAAGACAGGGGATGGAGACCCTCATGGTTAGGGTTTACCAAAAAAAAACAATCAGCATAAAAGAAAGCACATTTTTATGCTTTGATGTGTTGTTTGGGTTTAATGATCGTTGATATGCACTTTTTTCTTTTTTTTTTGGAGAAACAACGTATTTATTTTAGCGCTATAAATTGCGCAAGCGTTATATACAGTGGACAAAAAGCAATGAAAACTCTTGTCTAGCTAAAATGTGTGCGGGTGGCTCTCGAGTGAGATGACCCGGGTTCGATCCCCCTCCCCCGTAGATTAAAAAAAAACTTTTGTCCAAGTGGAAAATGTGTGCGGGTATATTCCCCGATCTTTTAACAAATGAAAAAGATATAGTATTGGATAAAGGAAAGATTTCTTCGCACGCATAATTCCTCCCAACTCTGACAAGTCCTCGATGGGTGATATGAGTCGTTGATGAAAAAAGTGGAATTGATCCACTTTCTGTAATATGAACTAGGGTTTTGACCTTCTGAGAAGAAAGGGGACGAAAGGGGTAAAAATCTGATCAATTTTCTTATTTTTGACAAAGTCAACATAAAACCCTATTTATATTTTGGGTGGCCAGGCCCAGCTATACAAAAAAGCCCAATTATAACAAAAACAGACTACAACTATTACAAATAGAATATTTTAACTTCTTCTATTACATCTCAATGCATAATATGTAACACCCCCCCACAAGAAGGACTTGTGGAGCAGTAAATATCTTTCAATTGTAAACAGGCCAGCAATGAGTGGAAAAGAGGACTGTCTAGGGGCTTAGTGAAAATATCTGCAAGTTGGTAGAGAGTCGGAATGGAGATTAGCTTCACAAGGCCATCTTGAACTCTTTCTCGGATGACATGGCACACAATTTCGATGTGTTTTGTACGCTCGTGAAAAACTGGATTTTTGGCAAGGTTGATAGCACTAATGTTGTCACAGTATAGAGGAATTGGAGTAGAATAAGGAAATCCAAAATCCTGTGCTAAGTAACACAACCATTGTATTTCACAAGATGCTGACGCCAATGATCTATGTTCCGCTTCAGTAGAACTCCTGGAGACCGTAGTTTGCTTCTTGGTTTTTCAGGAAACAAGAGCCTCACCAATGAACATGCAATATCCAGTGACACTCCTTCTAGCTTCCTTTTGCCGTTATCTTCCCCCCAAAAGAATTGTCGACAAATCTTTTCAATGGCACTAGTAATGGCTTTTGGTAGTTTTGTCGTTTGCATTACATAATTCGGAAGGGTTGCCAGGAAGCTTTTGATAAGGATCGTTTTGCCGGATTTAGTTAACGCATTCATCTTCCATGTGAAGAGCTTTTTCGCCTTTTTTCCAGGATGCCATACGGCTTAATTTTCTGACGTGATAGAGATAACGGTACTCCCAAATATGTCCCAAAGTTAGTCGTATGAGCCATTTCAAGCTTTTGTGCAATGGCTCTCTGTTGGTTTGCAGGGACATTTTTCGAGATCATGAAATTCGACTTTACCACACCAATCCGCTACCCTGAAACCGTATAAAAAACCGCCAAACCTTGTGAATTACTAGAGCCTGATGTTTCGAGGCCTCCGCGAAGTGGAAGAGATCATCTGCAAAAAATAAATGAGAGATGTCAGGGCCATCCTTTTTTAGTCGGATTGGTCTCCAGTTACCCCTTTCAACAGCTGCTTCAATAAGTTGACTGAGCGTTTCCATGCAAAGGACAAAGAGGTATGGCGCAAGGGGGTCACCTTGACGGAGTCCTCTTTTCGGAGTTATCGGATCAAGTTTGTTCCATTCCCAAAATCGAAAGCCTGGATTAAGACAACCCAAACATAATGAGCTGCGTGAGTTTATCAGAAAAGCCCACCGTCTTGATCGTATATTCCATAAAATTCCAATTCACCCTGTCGTAGGCCTTTTCTAGGTTGATTTTCAGCATCATATATCCCTTCTTGCCCTTTTTTTTTTCCAGAAGGAGTGTAAGGCTTCTTGGACAATTAAAATATTACCGGTTCTACCCCGGCCAGGAATAAAAGCATTCTGCGATGGACTGATCAATTTGTCGAGAACGATACGCAGCTTGTTCGCAGGAGACTTTTAATTTTAAGGGAGAAACGCAAGGAACATTAGGTCGACAATAAAGGAGACGGATTAAAATGACTCTTCTGAGAAAATAAATAAGTAATTAAGGGCAATATAGGTATATAAAATAATGTTCTTGTCCTTGATGACTTACCAAATGTTAAATTGGACTATTAACTTAATGAAATTATGTAGATGTCTTTATTGACAATTAACATAATAAATAATATCTTGTAGACAAATTTATTATTTATCATATAAATAATATTGTTATATGTTTATAAGGACTGGTTGTGAGACTTAATAGTCACTTAGGACACGACTAAAAGATTATTGGTTATAAGGATACATTATGTTTAACTTTTCTAAATTACCCATTTCTTCTCCTCCGGATAAGCATAAGAAATCTAAGATGTCGTCTTCATCTTCACAAGATAAGGTCAGGCTTCTCATAATTTGATAGAGCATAAGGGTTCCCGCCACAAGGCTTCATGGAAAGATCCATAAAGTCGAATCGTCAACAATACCACCCGTGAAGATGCTGTTTCTCAGCTTAATTAAAGCTTTTCGTGAGGACATCGTCTCCGGCAAGGCGAAGTTCAAGGCCAAGCCCGGTGGTGATCTAGGTTCATTTGGAAGGAATCAGATGCAGAAACCATTTGAAGAAACAACATATGGACTGAAGCCACAACTTTAAAGTCCAATATAATGTCTCTGTCACAGATATCGAGTCTTTATGAACATTCGGCACGTGACTATTAGAGTAAACCGTACACCGAGTCCTTATGTACATTCGGCACGTGACTATTAGAGTAACCCGTAAATCTCACGTAAGCCTAATTTCATATCAGAAAGCGCACATAAACCTCATGTCATATCAGAAAGCGTGAAAGAAAAGAAACAATTGATAGACTTAGGAAAACCGATACTTAAAATCATCCATTAACAAACTTAACCGATTACTGATAACCAAAAATTATTACAACTCATCTTGACCAGAAAAGAAAGTGTTGGACACCAATTACTCTCTGACTTCATTCTTATATAATATTCTGTTTTGTGGACAAAGAGACTCACAACAACTAAATATGGCAGTACTGATCAAGTCTTATGAGGTTCCTTACATAGACAAACACCGGAGTGAACCTCCAGGGTAGGTGTGACCCCGTAATCTCTATTTTCTCAAAGGACTCATCTTGAGGATCCCACCACGACAACCAACCAGTTTTGCACAACAATCGCCTTTCACGATGTGGAAAATAAAAGATTGACCAACAATTAGTCTTGTATAATTTAGTCCAAGATGTTTCAACTCCATACTTTCTCATCACCCAAACACTATAGGATCCAACATCTTGACTCGAATCACAATTCGCACATAAAAGACCCCTGAAGACGTCGTCCTTTAATGATACCGGTCGATTCAAGTCCTTTGGACTCTTGGGGGGTAAAGGTAATGATCTGAAGGTTTCTGTAGCAAAATCAAATGCAACAATAAAATATGATGTGCAGGTAGGATTAAACCACACCCAATGCATAGCACTACTCACACAAACACCTCTATCGGTGCAAAAGAAACCTGGAGGAAATTTCCCTCTAAATATTCTCCATGAATCCTTTCTCAAACTGTAAATTTCCAAACCTATATCTTTTTGTTTGGTCTTGGACGACGTGGTCCGTAATAAGCGAGTAATTTTGTAATCATCATTAACATAATCATAACCAAGTGAGAAGGTTGCACCGTAGTTTTCACCAGAGAGTTTAACCGTATGTAACGAGCCATTAGAGGGATTCCATAAAACATAGTTTTGGTTCCCTTTCTTAAAACAAAAAATTCCATTGCAGCATCCGATTTCAAATCCTTTAGGTGGTAGGGTACAATCATCGAACTTTATTTCCTTAGCACGGCTGTTGACATCATTATCCTTCTCGGAGGAAAGATTCACGGAAAAGAAATGCTTGGCTTTCTTGATTATAATACTATAATCATCATCATCTGGGAGGGAATATCGATAATTATTATGATTTTTAACAAAATAAGGGCTATCAATCATTCCACGTATAGCTTTTGATACACAACGAAACCGGATCAAAGACTTCACAGGCAGTCTAAGAAATATCTGGTATACCAAATCATCTGGCAAATATTGGATTAATGATGAAGAAATTATTGATGAGTAGCAGCAAAGTTTTGCTTTTCGAGATGTAGTACCTGAATTTTCATCTCCTCCTTTGCCGCTGCCGGACATTAATGTCTGCAGATAGTAGTTTCTGGCGAGGTGGTATTCGATCGCCGACATAGCGCGAGTACTGCAGATAGGATTATTATTATTATTATTGTTATTATCCTAACCCTCCTCCCTTTAGGATATCTGAAATTAAGTTGCAACGGGGAATTTTTTTTTTTTTTTATTGGGCGGTTTCGACACCACGAAAAAACTATTGGTATCTTTTAATTTATTATTTTCCATTCACTTTTCCACACCTCATAATCAGTCAAGACACCACCTGAAATAATAACTTTTAAATACTGTATGCTTTAGTCCTTCATGCTGTAAAAATTAAACAATTTAGTCCCTAATGTTTAACTTTTACCTTTCCACTTTTTAAAAATCATTTAACTTCCCCTACATCTTCTAACTTCGCCGGAGTTCTCGTCGGAAAAGATGCCGGAGAAGATAAAATTGAGCCGGAAAACCGCAAGTGAAGCTAGGAACAACACCATCTTGAACCAAATCATGTAATTATCTTGTTTTGTTGCATTTCAGAGGTTTTCATTCCAATTTTTAATGTAGTAATTTGTTCCATTGAAATGTGTATTTGTTGTTGGTTAAAATCGGGTTGAAATCGGAGGTTTTTAAGGTGTTTTTCATTCAACCGGCCGTTTCCGATCCGAGGTTTGGGAAAGATGACCGGGTATTTAAAAGTCAGTGACAGTGACATTTTAATGCGGATAAAACATCAGCACGGCTAACGTTTAAGTCATACAAGCCCACTAGGATAACATGTTCCTTCGTCGGTGAGGGTGACGTTTATCTCGTACTCAGAACGTCGGAGTTGAGGACGTTCTATCTTAATGTCAACTTTGGTGACATCTTAGACTATTATGAACGTCTTAAACATAAACTCATTAAGTTCTGGAGTAAAAAACATCAGGAGTAGTGACGTTTATGTTTGGTTCCAATGTCAGAGTTGGTGGCATTATAGCACCAACAAAATATTCATTTCTGGACTACAAGACGTCACCAAGTCTGATGTTTATTATACATACGAACGTCACTTGTACTGACGTTGGGTTGGATGCCGGACGGAAAATCCAATGGCCGATCGGAAAACTCTAAAAAAAACTTCATTTTCCTCTAGTTAATGGTGTTTCAAGCCATGGAATATGAATTTTGATTCCATTTTGCTTCCATATTGTTTGAAAATGATATTTGGGTGTAAAAGATTGTAGTATATGAAATGAATTTTGATGAAGAATAATGTTGAAAAAGATGAAGATGAATTTTGATGATGAAGAAGGTTGAAGAAGATGAAAATGAATTTTGATGATGAAGAAACTTGTAGAGGATGAAGATGAAGATGAATGTTGTTTATGGTGGTGCCAATAAAGAAATAAATATAGATAATAATTTGGATGAAAATTAAGTTTGTGGTTGTTGTTGATATAAGTTAATAATATTGGATTATAATGTTTAATTTAAATAATCAAAGGACTAAATTGTATTTTTTTAAATTTGTTGTATAAGGAGTAATTTTTTTTATTTTTTTGGTTGTGTTTGAAGTAAAAAAAATAATACAAATAATATGGTGGTGCCAAAAGCAATTTATAGGGTGCCGGAAGTATTCGTGGTGCCGCAAGCGATTTCGTGGTGCCGATAGAAACCGCCTTTTTTTTTCCTCACGGAATTTGATCATAGTCTCCACGCTAAGTTATAGTCTAACTTACCATTAAACCAATACACCTTGTGCGCAACAGGGATATTTAAGAATAATGATAAAATAATAATTTAAATTTTAAAACAAATTATAATTTAGATTTAAACCAGTCTTTACAAACAAATACTAACACTTAAATAAATTGAGGCCACCGTGACTCGAACAGATGACCTATTGCCAAAAAACATTAAACTTAGATCTCATGCCTCCTTCAACCAAGCTGTTTTTCACTTTGATTAAAGAAAGGACCAAGTAAATTTTTTATTAAGACCATCTCTACCCTGGGCAGGTCAGTCCCTGCGTACAAGGATTTTATGAATCACTACTTAATTTTATATAAAAAAAGAAGAAGATAGTGATGGTGACGATACAGGGTTTCACCCCTCCACGTGTCGTATAATGGTTGGTCCCCACGTCAAGAATAAGTGTCAAGGCATGCATGTCGATTCCCAGGCTCGGGGATACGACGATCGACTTAAGCAGTGTAGGACGAGGGCCCTATCTCGACTACCGTAAGTCGGTTGAGTCGAGATAAAGGACAGAGTCCGCACCAGCTACGAAGACCCATTACCAGCATGGTAACTTGGGCAAGGGGCAAGGCCCATGAAGGTTAAATATGACAATAGCCTAAACCGACCTAATATTAAGGTTAGGGCATGCATTATCATTATAAATACCACGTTCCAGGAACTACGTAAGGCTTGATTCCTGGATAAATACAGGATACGTAGGCAATCTAATGCAAGCTCTTAGACTCAGCCGCAAATCATACAACCAACCATCTTGTTCTTAAGGCAGTAGGGTTTTGGGTGTTCATCGTTAGATTCATTTAGGCCCGGTTCAGTTAGGTGATATAATTTGTCATCGTCATTGGCGCTAGAAGGAGGGCCTTCTACTGTTGAATACACCAAGATCACGATGCCTCCCAAGGATAGGACCGCCAAGAAAACTACGTCCAAAACCACAGATCAACAGGGTTCGCAGATCAACGAGCATGTGGATCTGGATCCACAAGGGGCAAAGGATCCGGCGCTAGATCCTATCCACGAAGATCCCCGGAAGGAGAAGCAAGGTCTTGCTCCGGAACATCAAGTTATCGTGGATCAATTGGCAGCGGCCGATCGCGAATTGATGTCCAGAATTATAGCAGAGGCGTTCATGGCACAGAAACATGCGGACTGCGGCAACTATTTGTACTATTAGGAATTATATAGATAATACATTCATGTACTAACATATTTCTAGAAAGACTTTTACACTTTCTAGTGGTCTTTTCATTTTTCCATAAGTTTAATTCATGAATCTAGAAAATAATTTTTTTTTTCCTTCCCAAATTCAATTTATCCAACAGATATTTTTAGAGATAATACATCTCATGTACAAAAGCTTTGTTTCTCTCTAAAAATGTGTTTATAGTGACAAAGGTTATGTTGTTACATATTTCTAGAAAATGACTTTGGTGACACTTTTCTCTAAGTGGTCTTTTCATTTTTCCATAAGTTTGAATGAATCTGAAATCAAAATAATCTAAAAATATTATCAATATTATCAATCTCCGGAGATCGGTGGGTTCGGAAATAAACAAAAAACAATATTATTTTATAAGTCGAATCAATACTTAACAAGACAAGTTTGAAAATTTGATTTTTTTATGGCTCAATCAAGGTCGAGCATGACTTTTTATAGTCGATCGGGGCAAGTCGAGCCATAGAAAAGACTCAACTCGGCTCGAACACTGTATACATTTCAAAAAAAACTTCTAAAGTCTGTGGTACTTCATTGTTTCTAAAATAAAATAAAAATCATTCTAAACTTCGCTTGGTCTCCACCTTCTCGTTGCCCCGTCTCCTCGTTCCCTCGCTTTTCACTCACACAAACCTCCGGTGGTGGTTGCGGTGTTCCAAATTGGAAACGTTGATTAAAAGCATCGTGTTTATGGTGATCCAGGAAGAATTGTGTCCAATTAAATCGGTTGATTTGCGATCGTTGGTGGATCTCGGCGGTTGATCCCGAGCAAACCCCTCCTCTCACTCTTCAAAACCCTACAATTATTTCCTTTCTCCCACTAGTCGCGAATCGATTCATTATTGTGTCAAAGTGATCGCCGTTGATCGAGTCTCACATTCTCGATTCCTTGTATTAGAGTCTCAAATTATCTCCTTCCTCTTGAGGTATCGCTTCCAATTTTTAAATTTTTCTAGAACGTGAATTAGGAGATGGTTCAACCGTATGATTTTGAGAAGTTTATATTAGAAAGTGAACTATGAGATGAAGAAACATCTCGCTTATGGAATCGATTATGTCGTTCAAAGCTTGTGGCCTTCGGGTCACCTTAATCAAAATTGGTTTGTTTTCTGATTATTTGATTGATTTAAGTGCTCATCTTTTATTTATGTTTTCAAGTTTATTTGATTTTTTTTGTTCCAAGTCTTTGTGCTGGTTTGCTTTTGGTTGTTATCATGTTCAACTGTTCTTGTTGCTTCGCTTTTTCCTCTTTCAGTCTTTTGTATGACTTCCTCTCTAATTGCTCATCTCGTTAGCATGATCACTTGGTTTTATGTGGTTTTAATATTTCATTAATTTCTATCTCGATTTTGCTTGGTTGAATCCTACGATTTTAGATCCATATTTGAATACTCTAATCTTGGCACTATGTCCCCATTCCAACATGGTGAATTTTTCGTCTAGATGATGGGGGGAGAGGTACTCTTACACATCTTTTTCATCCCTAAATAAGTGTTTCTTTGTTTTTGAGTAGAACATTTCAATTAATGATAACGTTTAGAACATTAGAATCTTCATATAGGTTGATCTAGACACAGGCAATTATGAACATTCTTTGGACGTAACACTCACTAAAGATAATAACATCACACCTAGAAAGATATACTGTGTACATATATTTTTCTATTTTGATGCTATGATCTTGTTATTCATCATTTGTTTGAACATATTCTCTATTTTAACATCATTTTTTGCTTATATTCAGTCCGTAGTCTTACAATATGCTTTATTAGTCCAGTGTCTACTCTTTCTATGTAATATGTGTTCTTGTTTTGATTGCTTGAATGTGCTAAGTTCTGCTTTCTTGTTCTTAGCATCTTGCTCTGCTTAAGTGGTGGTCATCCAGCTTTGGCTTGCCATCTGCTCTTTTTAGAAGTGTATGCAATCTGTTTTGATTACGAATTCTAATGATTGTATGCTTTATAGGAAATGATATGACAGAGAACATATTGTAAGTATGTATGCGTGTAGATATTTTAACTAGTTCACTGAAGACATGCATACCATATTCTTAGTGGGCATGGCATACTACTTTTATGTCATTATTTAGCAATATCACATTCATGGTCGCTGCTATGGTCACTACAATAATAAGGCTTTTTCTTTTTCCAAAGGGACTCATTTATGTATATTTATAAATAGAGTAGACATTGGGCTCTTTCTTTCACTGATGAAACAATGAAAGGAACATTGTAGAATGTGGAAATACCTATCTTGAGTTAGTACTTGTCAATGTGAGAATTGGCCATATGAATGTAAGTAACATATGTAGGGTGCTTCCATAGGACATGCTTTTTTTCAAGATGCTACAGATTCATAATTAATAAATTTTTGGTGGCTTACAAGAACATAAAACATTGATCCTAAAGATATCATTTACGGGACTAAGGTTAGTATCTTAATCCTTGTCCTATTGGTTGTTTATAAGTTATCCTTGCATTTGCATTTTTGCATAGTTTATCTAATTATCTCATTTTCTTACTCATATTGAAGCTTGAGTATTGAAGAGGCTTTAGATTCTGAACATGTTGCGATGTGTGTTTGGTTCCTTCTTAGTGAACTTGAGGGAGGTATAACTTTCTTAGCTAGTACTGTTTGTTTATATCTTGAATGATGAGATATGTAATCGTGTTGCATTTTAATCCCTTTTTTATATTGTTGGCTACAGGATGTGATTGAAAATGTGTCTTTGAAGCGACAAATATTTGATGATTTACGGCCTTTTCGAGGTTAAGACGAATAATCTAAAGATCAATGGTTGTCTTTCGTCGCATTCTTGTAATAATTTGTAATTTTGTTAATGCAAATTATGCGATCCGTTGGCTTTGGTGTTGCAATTGCTACTCTTGGTGGGCAGCTTTGTTGTGAATTTTCCCGAGAGAACGTTACAAATAGATGCTTATTCTTCTTGCACCAGCTTTTTTGTCAGTATTTTCCATGACATTAAACATCATATATTGATGACGCTTAACAACTTCATCTTGGTGGTTGTTTATTTGTTCAGAGAGGAATTTTGTTTTGGGCTGATACCTTGGGTTCCAAGTATATATACTCAAGATTGATGGAATGGTCAAATTTGCATGAAGGGTTTTTCAAGCCTTGTGCATACTCGGCCGACAGAGTCTGCAAGGAGGCTCTCTCTAGTAAGCCTTTTTCTTCAACGATATCGCGCCACCTCCTTATAAAGCTTTACAAACTCCATTCTTGGTGACCACTTATCCCCTGTGCCGCATTGCTATTTCTTTGACTAAAACTCTTATATTTGTCCATCTAATCGATTCTCAAAAACTGTAACAATCAAGTTGTTCACTTTCATTAATGAAGTTCGAAGCTATTTCTTGTTCCTGCATTTTGTGGAAGACTGAACTTTATGTATCCTCAAATAACACATTACCAACCTCACATTAATGATCCAATTTGTGATTTTGTCATCTTGATATTTTTTTTGTGAGTGACTGCAATTATGCTTTAACCTTTTGATTCTGCATATACTTATATTTTGTCTATGGGTGTGTGTATTTGTGATTTTGATTGCCTGGTGTGTGTATTTGTGATTTTGATTTACCGTCTCTGATCCCAACTTGTTATGCAATTCAAATTGAAAACGGCATTTGTATCAAAAGCTATCCGGATGATGAAATGATCTTTGGTTGTCCATCCGCTTTGAAAACATAATGTGTTCACAACTTACACTTTAATGTTGAAAACCACTTATTTGCAAATGAAAGATTGCCGTGTAATCTTGCTCACTCTTTAACCCAAGAATCTTGGTGTTGTTCCATGCCGTTGATGGAATGATTGATAGCCCATTTTTGTTAGAACATTCACATTAAAAATCATATTACGTAATATGTTTTACATAGCCTGGTTTTTATAGATTCATGTACCTCGATTTTGCAAATGTTCCAGACAAATTGGATGATTCAAAGATTCAAGATGATTTGGAATCCATTACGCAGCCAAAGTGAATATTTTTATAGGTTGTATTGTATTATTATTATTATTTAATTAAAATTTTCAATAATAATAATAATATTATATATTATTAGGAAACCATTAATCGTGTTTATACCTTTTGGTGATAATTTAGATCATGAAAAGCTCCCCGAAAATCAGATGATGATGATTATAGTATTATAATCCAGGAAAACCAACCATTTCTTATCCGTGAATCTTTCCCCCGAGAAGGATAATGATGTCAACAACCGTGCTAAGGAAATAAAGTTCAATGATTGTACCCTAATACCTAAAGGATACATATTTGAAATCGGATGCTGCAATGGAATTTTTTGTTTTAAGAAAGGGAACCAAAACTATGTTTTATGGAACCCCTCTAATTAATGGCTCGTTACATACGATTAAATGCTCTGGTGAAAACTACGGTGCAACCTTCTCACCTTGGTTATGACTATGTTAATGACGATTACAAAATTACTCGCTTTGTACGTACCACGTCCAAGATCATACAAGAATATATAAGTTTGGAAATTTACAGCGTAAGAAGAGATTCTTGGAGAATATCTAGTTGGAAATTTCCTCCAGGTTTCTTTTGCACTGATAGAGGTGTTTGTGTGAGTAGTGCTATGCATTGGTGTGGTTTATTCCTACCCGCACATCAAATTTTATTGCTGCATTTGATTTTGCAAAAGAAACCTTTAGATCATTACCTTTACTCCAAGAGGCCAAAGGACTTGAACAGATATCATTAAAGGACGACTTCAGGGGTCGTTTATGCGTGAATTGTCGTCCGGAAGGTCTTGCGTATACTGTTTGGGTGATGGAAAAGTATGGATTTGAAAAATCTTGGGCAAAATTATACGAAACTAACTGTAGGTCAATTTTTTATTTTCCAAATCGGGAAAGGCGATTGTTATGCAGAAATGATTAATTGGTTGTCATGGTGAGATCCTCAAGACGAGTCCTTTGAGAAAATAGAGATTATGGGGTCACACCTACCCTGTAGGTTCACTCCGGTGTTTGTCTATGTAAAGAACCTCGTAAGACTTGATCAGTACCGTCATATTCATATTTAGTTGTTGTGAGTATCTTTGTCCACAAAACAGAATATCTTATAAGAATGAAGTCAGGGAGTTATTGGTGTCCAACGGTTTCTTTTCTGGTAATAATTTTGTGTCAAGATGGGTTGTAATAAATGTTAGTAGCGATTTATATTTTAATATGAAAGCATTTGTAATCGGTTAAGTTTGTTAACGGATGATCTTAAGTATTAGTTTTCCCAAGTCTATCAATTGTTTCTTTTCTTTCACGCTTTTTGATATGACGTGAGGTTTACGTGCGCTTTCTGATATGAAATTAGGCTTACGTGAGATTTACGGGTTACTCTAGTAGTCACGTGCCGAATGTCCATAAGGACTCGGTGTACGGTTTACTCTAATAGTCACGTGCCGAATGTCCATAAAGACTCGATATCTGGGACATGGACGATACATTGGCGTTAAATTAAAGACTTTTCACACCTTAAAAAAATCTTAATAGACATAATTTTTATTTGTAGGTTTATCATTTAATTTTTCCATTAATTGATTCGGATTCAATTTTAGACAGGATATTGATTAGTTTCCGGATCGAATTTCAGTCACAAAGTATCAACTAAAAATTATTTACTGACTTAAATTCGGTTGGTGGGATGTTGATTAATTTACGGACCGAATTTCAGTAAGGAAGTATCAATTGTGCTTTCTGACCAATATTGAATCTAGAAAAAAGGCACACCATTAAGGCTTACACGAAGAAGAAATTTTCGTAAATCTTCAAGCTTCGGCCTATAATCAAGAAATGGAGTCACCAAATGCATTGAGAAAAGGCATTGCAATTTGTTGCATTTTTTTCCCTTGAAATTTAAAAAAGCAGAGTTACCCTTATTTTGTGACAACGAACCCAACCTCTTCGGAATATATAAGCATCCGTTACCGCTGTCACAATAAATTTCGAAGGGAGAATGTCCTATGCAAAAAAGAAAGAGGATCGTCCTCAATGACGATCGAGGAAGAAACATCCTAAACATGTGCACAAACCGCCAGCAATCAAAACAATGATTTTGGAGGGAGAATGCCCTGTCCATGAAAAGGAGGATTTTCCTCCATGACGATAGAGGAAGACAACGTTTAAAGACGAGCACAAATGCCGGCAATAATCAAAACGACCACGAAACCATAAGGACAACAAGTCACCAACCACTTGACGACCTTACAAATGAATGGATACCTTAATAAATTACCTTTGTCTCAAAATATTAGTCATTATAGGAGTTTTGACATATAATAAGAAAATTGATAAACGTCATGAATACTAAAAAGTAATGACTAAAATTCAAATCAAACTCAGAATGTTTAAACAGGGGAGGAGGACATGTCTCAGAATTTGGTTAAAAGAGAAAAATACCACTAACCTTCAGCAATTGGCAATTCAGCCTCAGCCCCCATAGATACCTTACTCGCAAACTCTTTATCAACAGCATCAATTTCCACTGCATAAGACGCACCGCATAATTAAGACCATTTTACCGTAGCCTTAAAAGAACTATAACAACATATGTCTATTAGAAAAATGCCTAAAAAGAAACAAGTAAATGATTAGAAAAAAAATGAAAGATAAACGCACAACAGAAAATGCAGACAACACACAAAATCCAGGGCCATAACCAAGAAAAGACTGAACAGACACACTGAGGGGATTATTAATTCACACAATAAACACAAACCTCTGCTTACACAAAATTCAAAATAAAAAATCCCAATAGATGACGAGGTGTGACACAGCCATAAATTCCTGTTCCATTCAAATCAAACCCAGAATGTTTAACCAAATTCTGAGACATGTCGAATCATGCTATGAAAACGATCAGTTGAACTTGAGTTTGATGCCATTTATGGGCTCTCCAGTAACAAAAGGACAAACCGAAACTAAATTTTCAGGTATCTTATCATAATATGTATCATCCTCAACCTCACACTTAATTTGATATCAGCGACAGGAACAATAAGAATGCAACTGGCCCAACAATTTATAAGAAAGTCTAAGATAAGAGGGAAAAAAACACTAATCATATAAACACACCAAACCTTGCCCATTCCGGTAGCCACGTTTGAGAAATTGACAATAATTTTTTTGACTCAGTTGAATCAAGGGGGAAAATACGACTAACCTTCAGCAATTGGAAATTCAGACTCAGCCTCCATAGCCACCTTCTTCGAAAACCCAGAAGCATCCATTTCCACTGCATAAGACGCACAGAATAAGACCATTTAACAGTAGAATAAGACCATTTAACCGTAGCATAAGATAAGACCTTAATCTTTTGCTCGAGAAGTAACTGGCACTTAAATCATATAATTCCTATTCCATTCAAATCAAACTCAGAATATTTAACCAAATTCTGAGACATGTGGAATCATGCTACGAAAACGATCACTTGAACTTGAGTTTGATGTCAATTAACTATGGACTCTCCAATAACAAAATGAAACTAAATTTTCAGGTTTCTTATCATAATATGAGTATCATCAGTATTATCCTCAACTTGCCCAAAGAAAATTGATAAGAAAGTCTAAGATAAGAGGGAAAAATCACTCATCATATAAACTCGCCAAACATTGCCCATTCCGGTAGCCACATTTGAGAAATCGACAATCAAAAAATTGAAAATCAAGACCACTAACCTTCAGCGATTCTAATGGCTGGATTAGTAGACTCTCCGGCGTCGGAGTTGGAGTTGGAGAGAGAAGAGGAATCAGAGGACATTTTTCTTGCTGGAAATGCAACAGAATGATGTAAATGAAGTCATTAAGCACTATTCATTGAAATAAAAACCAACAAATTACTGAAATGAAGAAGTAAATACTTCAGAAATACCGGAAAAAACAGAGTACACCAAGAAGAACATTCAGAAATATAAGCACCGAAGATAAATAAAACAAGCAGTCCTGAGCACAGTTGACGGTAAACACATCACGAAGAACAGATTGAAATAAAGGAGTAAAATCTGCTTTCACTACACGAAGAATTTCTACAAACAAACGCGATGAAGAACAAGTAAGTTCTGCTTCTTCTCCAATGAAATTACCGAATCAACACAGTACATAAAGCAGTTACAGTCCAGAAACAAAGAATCGAAGAAGGAGGAACGAAGTAATGAACGATTATACCTTTAGAGAAGAATCTAGATCTCGTAAGGATTCAAAGCACCTTGATGATGTACAGCGAATCAAAGATCTGGCTTCATAAAATTCAGAAACGAAGAATCACCAAGCAGAACAACAATTCAATGCGAATAACAATTCAATGAATGAACGAACGAAACAATGATTATACCAGTAAAGAATAATCCAAAACCGCTTCTCTCTGAAGAACTCGTGAGCTGTGTTGCAGAAAATATCTGTGAAATTTATATTTATAGTGGGGAAGCGAAGAAAAGAAGTAGCGCGGGGTGGAAAGTGTGAAGACTATTGAGCTGACGATGACGGTTATTTGTTACCGATTTCTCGAAATGATTTTTGAGACCCTTCAAAAAGAAAAGAAATGATTTTTGAGTCCTTCTTTTCCTATAAAATACGAAATGATCCATAAAAGGTTAGTATTAACAGAAAAATTTGTACTACTCCATTTTTTTAATCTATCCCAGAGAGGATTTAACACTAGAGATTTCTTTAATTTTTTTATTTTAACACTAGAGATTTCAACCCTGAAATTTTTTCGAAATGTGGTGTCCGATTAGATCGATTATGGTACCATTAACAATGTCTTTTTATTTTATTGCAAGGGAATTTTCGACGAAGAACAAAACAAGGGAACACTATTATCACAAAGGTTGTGGTATAAGTATAACGGTGATACAACATATTTTTGCATCTTTGATTATGATGTAAAAACCACCAATCATATTATAGGCTCACCATAATCAATGATATAAAACTATGTTGTGACATAACCGTTGTGACAGTAGAATTGCCCGACAAAATAATACTCTAAATTAAGGAAAATATATTCTCTCTAAAGTTACGGGGTTCGAATCCCTTACTATCCGCGAGGCTAGGCCGTAAAGGGATCTCTCTTGCCTGGTCTATACATAAGAACGAATCGAATCGAATCGACTCGACTGATATGATAGATAGAATGGTAGTTTCCATCATGATTATATTAGGACCCTCTCTCCCTTTAGTTATCTCCTGCTCTCCTTGTATAGATTGGAAGGGCCGGGGTGGATTACCTTTGGGAGCTAAGTCGTAGATATCAGTCGTCTTGTGAGTGGTTGATAAACTACGATTGTTGTTTTCTTTCGAAAGTCTCATAGCAATGAGGCTTAACAGACGATAAAGAAATGGGTGACTTATTGACTAAACAGACGATAACTGAAATGAGCCGGCATGTCACGATAAACAGACTTTTTACAGACGGCGGTTTAGTCTGACGGCTTGGAGATGGTTTTTATTTCAATGAATAGCTTAATGACTTCATTGCTATGAGACTTTCTTTATCGTCTGTTTAGTCCCAACCCGCCGTCCCGCCCTTCTATGCTTCGAAAGATTTTTTAACTGATTTCTTGTAGTATCACAACTTCATCGGATGAGATCACATATCCAATTTGTATGGCTAATTTTGGTTTCTAAATAAAAACGATTTTTTATTGATTTCTTGTAAAGATTCTTTTATATAAATTTCAAGTCCAATAGACTATACATAATTGCGCTATCATTAAGTTTATGGGCTTGTAATTGGTTATATTTTTATTATTTTGAAGAGTTGTAGTAGCAGCCCATTTCGTTGGGAAGGATAGTATCTCCCAACAAGTTAATATTTATTCTCACCATAAATTTATCATATTATTTTATTTTATTTCAGGCACCATAAAAATAATCTTAGCTTATTATATATTGAAAAAATTGTCGGATAGAAACGTCATTGCGCTCAATCTCATTATACATGATACTCTTAATGTTACATTGTTGATATCCCCGTAAGGTATTGAACGTTAGTACCGGTGATTTTCTTTCTAAAATTAAATGTTGGATAGGAAACGTCATGGTTACTACTCTCATTATACATGAGAAACATCAGTACCGATGACTTTCCTCTTATGAAAAAAAAAATAATACTAAAAGTATATGATGTCTGAAGTAAAAATTTTAGTGTTTAGATCAATTATGGTGTACCAAGCAATTTTTTGATATCAATAAAAGTCTTATGTGAATGTTTGTGATGTTCATTTGATAGTAATCCAAAGTTCAAGAAATGTACTTGGAACTGATAACTACAAAGTGCCGGTTGATGCTACAGTCACAAATGCTTATTTTATAACGAGTGACACAGCATAATTTTTCATTTTTCTTGATTATGTTGGGTCAATACCATGATAAATAGTACTACATCTGTCCCAAAATCTTTTTTGATATTTTTTTAACTTAATTTCAGAAAAATCGATTTTTTTTCTGATATAAAACTCTGATCAACATAATTCTTTCACCCTAAATTATATGAAGTGACACCGTATACAGTGACATCCAATGACACTAATATTTTATAAAATGACACCTTATGCAGTGACATGATCCACCCAATGATTTGACTTGCACCAAGAACAGTATGCTATCTATTTTTTTTTTATGAAAATAGCACGACAACGCACATCAACTAAAAATACTACAAGAAAATAAAATTGAAGTATTTTTGTTATAACAAAATCACCAAAGCCTTTACTAAAGCTAAATCAGAGAGGATATACAGAGCATATACGTAAATTAGTAATCATGGTTTTATTGTTATGAAACTATAACGATCAAACTTGTTATGAAACTATAACGATCAAAATATAAATAGAGAATGCTTTCTAAATAATTGGGAAATTGAATTTGCTAAACAGAAAGGATGTCAACTTATTATCAATAATAACAACGGCTAAGTTTGAATATATATTAAGCAGGCTGCATTAGACAGGTCGGGATCCTCTGCTTTTTGTATCCCAGCTTTTCACTAGATATCCAGGTGGATATTTGTGTTCGTTTTTTTTTTTTTTTTTTACTAGATATCCACCTGGATATCTAGTGAAAAGCTGGGTAAAGCTGGAATACAAAAGCAGATGATCCGAACCCGCATTAGACAAAAGGATGAACTCAAGAACTTTGATTTTTCGTCTTACAAGCTCTTGCATCATCAGTCTACCCATTTTGCTAAGAACAACCACTGAAACAGTTGCCCCACGCTCAAAAGCTCGGTTGCTATTACAGTTATTAAACTGATGCTGATGCTGCACTCATTATGGAAGCAATGAAGCTCAAATCTCACTGAGGCATTAAGTCGAACACATGTTTAATAAAGCAGTTAGAGCAGTTACATTGTTATGACAGTCGGTTAGTTAGTTATTAGCCTAGTAGAATGCAACTACATTGCATATATAGCTGACAATAGACACTATTGATACAATTGAATCCAATTGTAATCAGAATTAACATTTTACAGTCTTAATGAAAAAGTTTCATTCTGTTTTCTTTTCTTCTTCTTCGTTCTTTTTCTTTTCTGCTTATTGAATTCTTGGTTGAAGAATTCTTCATGGTATCAGAGCGGGAGATCATGGGATCAATCCTTGCTTCCAACATTGTTTCCCCAATTATATTGTGCAAGTGTTGGGTCTCTTTGTTGGCCTTGTGTGCCCTTTATATGCCTTTGTGTGCCATGTTGGCCCGGGCTTGTTATAGGCCCACACTTGAGGGGGCGTGTTAAAAGTGATATAAGGAAATCACCACATCTATTGGACAAGGTTTTAGATTATAGCAGGTTGTCAGATTCTCATACAAAGTTTATATGCTCAGTGGATACTATCACTGAACCAAAAACCTACAACCAAGCTATTAAACATCAGTGTTGGAGGGAAGCAATGCAGAAGGAGTTAGATGCACTTCAAACAACCAACACATGGGAAGTAGTAACTCTACCACCTGGAAAGACACCTATTGGTTGCAAGTGGGTGTATAAAGTAAAATATCATGCTGATGGATTAGTTGAAAGATGCAAAGCAAGACTTGTAGCAAAGGGTTACACACAAACACATGGCATAGACTATCAAGATACTTTTTCTCCTGTTGCTAAAAACACCACAATCAGATCCTTATTAGCTGTGGCTGCTGCTAAAGATTGGAACTTACATCAAATGGGTGTGAACAATGCTTTCTTACATGGGGATTTACAAGAAGAAGTCTATATGCAACTGCCTCTAGGGTACAAGACAGACAAACCGGCCTAATCAAGTATGCAGGCTCACTAGATCTTTATATGGATTGAAACAAGCAAGTAGACAGTGGAATTTCAAGTTAACAGAAGCATTGACAGCCCTAGGTTACAAGCAATCGGTCAATGACCACAGCCTATTTACTAAAGGACAAGACAAAGATTTTGGGGCCTTATTGGTCTATGTTGATGATATTATTGCAGCAAGTGCAACTCTGTCACAGATTCAAGAAGTCAAGGATTATCTTCATTCAAAGTTTCAGATCAAGGACTTGGGGCCACTCAAATATTTTCTGGGAATTGAAGTTGCTAGATCATCAAAAGGGATCTCTTTAAACCAAAGAAAATACACAATAAACTTACTAGAAGAATTTGGTTTCCTCAGTTGCAAGCCAGCCACTACTCCCATGCTTAGCAAACAAAAATTGGCTCTTGGTGATTCAGAACTTCTGCCAGATAACAGCACCTATAGAAGTTTAGTGGGAAAACTATTGTATCTTTCATTTACAAGACCTGACATCACATATACTGTCCAACAGTTAAGTCAATTTCTCAGTACTCCCACTGAAAATCACCTGCAAGCAGCTCATAGGGTTCTCAGATATCTCAAATACAATCCTGGCCAAGGTATATTTCTTTCCAGACAGAATGATTTAGTCTTGAAAGCATATTCTGACTCAGATTGGGCAGGGTGTAGTGATACTAGGAAATCTACTACAGGCTACATTGTCTTCCTAGGACTTGCTCCTATTGCTTGGAGAGTCAAGAAACAAAACACAGTGGCAAAAAGTTCAGCTGAAGCTGAATACAGATCTATGGCTAACACTACATGTGAATTACAATGGTTGACATATATCCTTAAAGATCTACATGTACCAGTTCCTTTGCCAATACTACTCTTTTGTGATAGTGATAGTGCCATACATATAGGACAGAATCCAGTATTTCATGAGAGGACAAAGCACATTGAATTGGACTGCCACATAGTCAGAAATAAGGTTCAGGCAGGATTCCTCAAACTCATGTCAGTTAGGACTCAACATCAATTAGCTGATGTTCTTACTAAATCTCTAGATGCTCCTGCTTTTCATTATCTATTGGAACACATTGGAATTAGTTCTCTATTCAGTCCAACACATATTACACATCCTGTTTCATAGACACCAGTGCTGTTCTACCTAAACTGATGCTGATGATGTACTCATTATGGAATTAATGAAGCTCAAGCTGCATTATCAGCTTGCGGGGGACTATTACAATTATTAAACTGATGCTGATGCTGCACTCATTATGGAAGCAATGAAGCTCAAATCTCACTGAGGCATTAAGTCGAACACATGTTTAATAAAGCAGTTAGAGCAGTTATATTGTTATGACAGTCGGTTAGTTAGTTATTAGCCTAGTAGAATGCAACTACATTGCATATATAGCTGACAATAGACACTATTGATACAATTGAATCCAATTGTAATCAGGATTAACATTTTACAGTCTTAATGAAAAACTTTCATTCTGTTTTCTTTTCTTCTTCTTCGTTCTTTTTCTTTTCTGCTTATTGAATTCTTGGTTGAAGAATTCTTCAGTTGCTAACTCCATCATCGCAAGTCGAGCTTGCGATCATCGAAAGCTCATAAAAAAAAAACCAGCACAAGTTTTCTGTTTTTGAGTACCATCACTTTCCATCTTTACCACTCTCTGTTTTTGTAAATGCATGTATTATCAAATGATGTAACGGATATCTTCCACATGTGGAGGATGAATCTCTTGAAACTTGGATGCAATGAGCACTGATGAAACACCCAAAAGCTGAAGCTTTTTTTTCTACTAATATCATTCAATGACAAGAATCTTTCAATATATCAACATCGAGAATGACACTACGCTAAAATGACTACAAACCCACCTCCTACTCCCATCTCAAATCACCAGCTTTCTTGAATGTCAACCATTTAGATATCAAATTTCGTTTGTGCCCAGAATATGAAACTTACTAATGCTCTGCAATTTGGGATGACTTATGGGAATTCTGTGGCTGCCATTCGTACCTGCAATTAAAGTAGAAACAGTTGCAGGGTTTTAAAAAAAAATCAATAAACAGATCTTTTCCCCATGGTTTCTTTCATAACGTAGTTTTAACGAGACAGATTCTTTATGTAATTTACATTCAAGTTGAAGTGTTGTAATTATTACGTATTATAACAAGTGTTTAAGTATACACATTTTATGACTATATAAAACACGTAGTATGTAAATGTCCATTAAATAATATTTACTATGGAATACACGATATAATCAACATATGATCTTACATCATGTCGTGGTTTTATTAAATTGTACCGCGTTAGATAATTATCCGGGATAATTATCTAGCCGCTATTATCCCATGATGCATACTAACTAAGTATCATGTAATGATAAGGAGGATTAGCCGACTCATGCTATATATAAATCACTTGCGGATCCAGAAATATTTAGTGTACGTATTTACCGGGCTGTAAAACTACGCTTGTGTTTGTTTCCATTGAAGTTTTTTTTTGGAGTTTTTTTATGTCACTTTATCAATTATTTTTTACAATTCTCTCATCAATCACTTTTTCAACTACAAATAAAAAATATTAAATTATCTCTCACATTTCACTTTATCTACCTTATTACTTTTTTTACCATTATTTTATTCATTATACTATCTTATTTCAATTTCTCTTGCCAATTATTTCTTTATTTACACACATTTCAAAAAAACATTTTAACTTTCTAATAATTATTTCAATCATTTTTATTATATTTTATTATCTATTGGTATATAAAACAATCCAAAATAAACGGAACCTACATTTTTTATTCAAAAATTTCTTCCAGTAGGGTCACCGGGTCTAAAACTACATTATTTAACAATAAAATAATATTTATTAACAAATAAACTATATCGTTTTAATACTAAAAAAAAAATTCTCCGGATCTCAGTAGAGTCATGTGACCCACCTCAAGTACATACAGGTCCGCCCCTGATATATATAAGAAGTGCTAGTGTCACAACAAAATTACCATAACATCGTGCACAACACACTTAAATTTGTTAATGGCTTAAAAATTTGTTACGATATTTGTTGTGACATAAATATTTTTTTAATCAAATATTAATAAGCAAAAACAAAATGTTATGATTAATGAACCTGTTATAACTTTCGGCTAAATAGGTGATTACCCTTATGACCTTGCATAGTGTTTTTAGAATCGTCTCGTATTCTAGTTGCTGTAAAAAATGATTTGTATTTTCGACTTATTCTCCAAATTTCAGTTATAGACGTTATTAATAAACCTATTTTTACTTTTGATGCCCTGAAATACTATTAGTTTATCATTTTTCATTTTTCCATTTTTCAATTTTGTATTTTAGCATGATATGTTTCACGAATTGTTAAATTTTCAGCTCAACTTAAGAAACACAACATTTACACCATCGGCATATGAAATCATTTATCAATTGACCTACAATTGTTGATGATGATTGTGTAAAGATTTTACTAGGGATCGGAGTGGTGATAAATCAAACGCACGGATGCACAAATTTATCATTTATTTCAATATCTTCCAAAAAGAAAAATCATTTATTTCAATATCATACACTTACACGGAGACAATTTTTTAAGCATTAATTAAGGACAAAATCAAATTTCATTTGACCAAATTACCCTTAATTTTCATCCCCCTCTGCGTTAGAAATTTTCAGCAACACTCTATCTCTCATACACTATCGAAATTACTTAAAGAACTATAATGTGTATCTTTATATTTATAATCAATGTATTTTTTTTTCCGGATCGATGGTCGAAACCGCAGTTAGGTGTAATAAATTGCAATGTGGATGCGTCAGTTACAGAGACACCTGCAGGTATTGGTGCAATCTTTCGGGACTCACGCAGATTAGTTTTACACTCCTCGTACCATTTTGATCCGGGCAATCCCGTGAACTATATATATGGAGCTTCGAGCAATTTTCCTAGCTTTGGGGGAGGCGCAACACCTAGGGATTAGACGGCCGGAAGAAGTGAGTGATTGTTTGGCGAGTATAGCAAGTCTTCGCAGGCCTCGGGAGGATCTCACTGCTTACGGGTGCTTAGTTCAGGATTGTTTGGCACTTTTGCCAAGTTTTCAGTCTGTCTCTTTTTCTTTTATTCAGCGCGTTGGAAATGTCCCAACGCATCTTCTAACTAGACATGGATTGTTGGTTTCTTCTCGGACACCTTGAGGTTCTTTGCCCCCGGGTGACGTTTTAATCGCCGGTTCGGCAGATATTGATTAATAAAATTTTGATTTCTCAAAAAAAAAGTATTTTTTTAGGGGACAATGTATTTATTATATCGATTATTGAAGTTTTCATTGATTTTCTATCTAAGGTATCTTATCACTTATCAAGTACTTTGCATAAAACATATTGCTCGGTACTCAATAAATTATTCTATGCGTCTTTGTTAATTTTTTTTAAATAATTATTGTCAGAAACAAATTTTTTTTGTTAGTATCCACGTGATGATTTAACTTATTTTCGATGTAAATTCAGAACTTGTTAGTCTTAAGAAGCTCGACGCAAAATTAGAGTTCGGCTCGAGTTCTTAAAACTTCCATGAATCTCAACTTGAACTCGAGTGCTAAATACCTGTGCTCAAATTCAAACTCAAAAATACTATAAATTGCTCGATTCTTTAAGTCCATCACTCGGTTCGACTCAGTTTGATTACACACTACACAAAAAGCATTTATGTGGAGGGCCACAAAAAGATCGATAAAGTGATCCAACACGAGATCAATATAAATAGAGAATATAATAGGCACAATGGAGGTCAAATTAACACTAATACAACTAGAAAGAGGGCTATTATTCGCATCATGGCTGACCTGCTCGTTGTATCACGCTTGTCGGTGCACCACACAATTTTTCACAGAATCAACTGCGTGAAAGACGAATGTTTGGGGCAAAATGCAGCTTCTCTCACTGTCGTTCTTGATTCGACTTTTGTAGGGTTGCATGTTGTCTCATACATTCGAGTTTCACAGGGTCGATACTGCTGTGGTTCACAAGTAATGTGATACACGCTAAATCATCTGCGATACAAATAAAGACCCCAATAGTAAGACGACATTGACAGAGATATTTGAATTATCATCTTTCTCTATTGAATAAGGTGTTGAATTATCTTCTTTTTTGAAAATCTAAACTGTTGTTGAGGCACTAATTTCAATGTGAAACACATAAATTACTTAACTCATATGCTGGTGAAACAAATGGTGTCTGCATCATTGATCATGATAGGTTTACATAGTGATTTTAAACTAATCGTGATCAACGGTATATATAATAGTTATGTTACTGGTTGTGACAGAACGATTTTACCCGTATCATTAGTTCATAAAGTCACTAAGAGATTCTATCTTGATAAATATTTTGGTTAATATAACAAACAAAGATTTTTATTAAACACTACACCCTTAATAAAACATAAACACGTTAGAATTAGAATTTAACAAAGACATCGTACTTAACAGTGGCATCTCCGGTTTTAACATCAAACCAAACCGTATGAGCCAAAACATACCCACGACCAAACCGAAACAGTCCGGTTCCACCCACAATCGGCATTTCTCTAACATCATCAAGAACATGATTCCTCCCTTGAACACTAATGATACTTCCGTTGTATTTTCCTGCAGCTGTGAACTCAAAATTAACTACCATAAGCAAAGCAAGATCGTTCTGTGAAGCAATGGCGTAGATTCCTTGTGCTTTTCCGACAGCTTTTGATGTCAGCTCCGGCCCTTCGGTTAGTTTATCATCCATTACCGTCGTGCTGCCGAAACTGTACGGATCTGTGCCGATGATCTTCTTTGCTGTGGGTTTCGGTCCACTGACGACGTCGTGGAAGTAAAATTGCAGGTGGGTTAGTTTCTCCGGCGTGGTGGGTAAAGTGGTTTCTGATACATGTTGAGAGGAAGTTAGATTTGGGTTGCAGATTAGAGTGAAAATGGCAAGTAATGTGACGGGAATAAAAACAGAGGAGTTCTTCAAAGAAGCCATGATTTCGGTTTTGGAGAATGACTTTCTACTTCTACTTAGAGAGGAAATGAGTTGCTAGAATTCAGCAGTGTTTTGTAACCTTTATTCTATTTCAGTGGACCGTGGAAAAGTAATTCCAAAGGAATAATGATACCTCTCATCTCATGCGCAAATTTTACGATATGGGTTTTACGGAATGATATACATTACAATGTTTCATTTTTAACTTCGCAAACACGATAAAAACGTATTATTTGAAAGAAAGAAAAAATGAAAGTTCTAATGTATGTCACTTAATACAATATTCCTATAACTTTTGCGTCATAAATCTCTCTCGTTCAAGTGTCACAACGAGTAATGTAATTAGACTTATCATAATCAACGGTGTAGATTACTGTTGTATCACTCATGACATAACGGTTGTAAAAGTATCATTACTTATTTCGAAAAGCACGAGATCCAACTCAAAAGGTCTTTACTACTACGTCTCTAGACTTTTGTGAGAAATATGAATTTACGGTTATGCTGTAGTGGTCTTTTTTGTAAAAATTGTTTCTGTATATGAAAAGTCAATAGAGAGTAAACAATTACGTCACAATTCAAATACAATATCGCTAAACAGTAGTGATATATGCACAACACATTTATGCACTACAAATGATTCTTCCATTGATTTTGGTAGGTTTATAAGAAAAGTGTAAAGCTTTACAAAAGGGTTTTGTACTATTAGAGCATTACATGTCACCAAAGCTTTATGCAAAAGCTTTAGCGATATAAACCGGTTCATTTTCTGATCGAAAATCTGACATTTTGCTTTTTTTTTTTAAAGGTTGTGTGGTGTAGAAAAAATGTTGATGTGTAATGAATTTTTTTAAATGTATAACGGATTCATACTATAAAGCTTTTTAAAATGTTTATGATTGTGGAAAAATTTTTTATAAATAAAAAGTTTATATAATGTTGACGTGGCACAGTCATGAACCTTTTAAAATGTTCATGATTGGAGATACTCTAAGGACAATGATAGATTCAGTATGGTGTTCTTAAATACCCTTTCATCATTTTATCATTTTGTATATAAAAAGATACGTAACATAAGATTAACCGCACATTTAAAATAAATAAATAAAAACACAACAAAACAGAAATATCCCATCCATTAGGATTGAGTTGGGCCGGGTTGAGTGTGTTCCATTTGATTTATTCATATTACTAGTCGATTTGGTCCGAAAATTTTATACTTCAAACCAAACCGAAGAAGCACTATGTAAACCATAAGGGTTGGTTTGAACTGGTCAGTGTGGTTTGTTTGGGCCGGTTTTCAGTAAATCTATTTGTTTCCAAATACAAAAAACTAAAGAATATATAGTGTATATTTTTACAATATATATGTCTCAAAATATAAATCCATTTAGTTTTTTTGAATTTTGTCTCATAGTATAAGTTTATTTAGATTACTAATGGAGCATTTATTACATTTTCTACCCCTTATTTATTATAAATTCACCTACTTTACAGCTATTACATAAATAAGATCAAGGGTATTATATATTTTTACCATTAAAATTAATGACACTTAACTATTTTCTTAATCAGTGTGAAAAACTCTAAAAAAAATACTTACATTTTGGGACGGAGGAAGTGGTTTCTATAAAAAAAAAAAAAAAATTTAGCCGAACATAATCGAACCAATAAAACGCAAACACATTACAATTCACTTAACCACTAGAACATACATAAATGCAGTTTTTGTTTGTATTGGTACTGAATGAACAAATCAAATAAAGATTAGCAATATCAGCCCTTCTCCGGCCTGGGAATAGCAGCTAAAAAATTGCAAGCAAGCACTCCTCCTCTGCTCATAAATGTTGAATACTTCCAATATTATTTTCAAAACATTGTTTCGTGATATATACAACATCATGGGTTGGGAAATTCAAATAGTATATGTAAACATGAAGCATAGATCTTAGTAAAATTTATATATGGTGATACTTAGAACGGAGAAAAAAGAAAGGTAATTGAGCAGTCACCAATGTGTTTAACCAACACCAATAGAAGAAGTGTCTTTTTTACTAATCCATTTTCATTTGGCCTCTAATAAATATATCCCAAAAAATTGTTTATAATGTGTGAAATCTTTATTTATAGGAGTACAATGGTTAATGTGTTCAGATATTGTGATATATAGTAGTGTTTTTTTTAATATATATCGTAAAATGTTTAATAGTATTATTTCACAATATATAGTAGTAGTGTTTTTTTTCCTGGATCTAAGGGGCATTAAAAACACTAATAAACACTTTTGTTATTGTAAAAATTCTCCAGAAAATCACATTCTCACCACCCAGGATCATGCGTCCGTCACTTGTTGTGGAACAAACATTTTTCTTACTTGGTTGTTATATAATATGAAACATATCATGGTTTTATGATTATGAAAAACATCTAACAAAACTACTGAGGTAGATAGCGGGTTAAGGACACTGGAAAGGAACTTAAGGCAGATGAGATTGTCCAGAGATAGGTGGGCAAATATGCAGGATCACTTCTAAAAGGAGCAGTCCAGGAGTGGCCAGATATGATAGAAAATACCAAAGGGATGATAACAGATTGGAACGAGTTTAAAGCAGCTTTTATGGATCAATTCTTCCGGTAGCTAGCTCAGAGGCCAGGGAAGGAAAATGAGTTTTACCACCTTCTCCAGAAGGGTATAACTATTATGGAGTACCAGAGGAGATTCCATGAGTTGGGGAAATATTTACCTACAGTGATGGCAAGCGAATCAAGCAAGGTGTCCCGCTTTATGGAAGGACTATCCAAGGACATCGATCATTTGGTAGGGGACAGGCCAAAGACTATGGCCAAGCAGTTGAATAAATGTTTGGAGATTGAGACCCATAATGCCAAATCTTCTAAGAATTTTTTGAAAAGGCACTTCCGCTCAAGTTAGGGTTAGAAGTAGACGCCACCTCAGAGATTCAGGAGTGCACCCTCAGCTACAGGTGCAACACCGCCACCTACTTTCCCTAAGTGTGGTAAGTTGCACACATAAGAGTGTCGTTCGGGCACAAGAACTTGTTTTCGATGTGGCAGCACCGCACATATGGTCAAGGACTGCCCACAGATGGGTACAATTCAGAATGCAGTTGCAGGTTCTAGACCACCGGTAGGGAGAAACAGAGCTAGTGGCCCGAGTAAGGTTTTTGCCATTGATGCAACAGTTTATGAGGCAGAGGATGGTGTTGTGACAGGTACCTTAATGTTTTTGTTTTGTTTAGGTTTTATCCTTTTGCTTAAGTTGTTCTTTGTTGCTTGAATACTTGTTTACATGCTTGCTAGGTACTATACTAGTAAGAGGTTTACATGTATCTGCTTTGTTTGACACCGGCGCTTCAAACACGTGTGTGTCAGTTAGGGTAGCTGAGCAACTTAAGATGCCTTTTGCGAAGTTAAGAAAGCCTTTATCTATCATGACACATTTAGGGGAAACTTATAAGAATGATAAGATCATACCCCAGTGTAAGATTCAGGTTGGTAAGTACAAGTGTGAGTCAGATTTGGTAGTGTTGGATTTATCAGGGATTGATGTCATTTTTGAAATTGATTGGTTGGCAAAGAACCATGCTCACCTAGATTGCAAGGATAATAAAGTGACCCTTAAGACACCAGGGAAAACCTCAATCACCTACCAAGGAAATGCTCAATATTCTAAGATAAGGCATTACCCCATCATCTCAGCCCTTAGAGAATCTAAGGCAATGCAACAGGGATGTGATGCCTTATTGTTCTTCGCAGCAGACACGGCTAAGGATGCCCATATTTAAAGGATATCCCAGTAGTGAATGAGTATCCTGATGTATTCCCGGATGAGTTACTAGGAGATATGCCAGACAGGGTGATTGACTTCACCATAGACCTAGTTCTAGGAGCAAAACTAGTTGTTAAGGCACCATATAGAATGGCTCCAGCAGAGTTGGTTGAGTTAAAAGAGCATCTTGCAGATATGTTAAAGAAGAAGATAATCAGGCCTAGTACTCACCATGGGGAGCTCCAGTTCTGTTTGTGAAAGAAGAAGGATGTAAGTATGAGGATGTGTATAGATTACAAGGAGTTGAATAAGTTGACCATTAAGAATAAGTATCCACTCCCGAGGATAGATGACATGTTTAATTAACTTCAGGAGAAGAGCAGTTAAAGGTTAATGAGGCAGATATCCCGAAGACAGCTTTTAGCACTAGGTATGGGAATCATGAGTTTATAATTATGCCATTTGGTCTCACGAAAGCACCATCGGCATTTATGGACCTCATGCAAATGATCTTTATGACATATCTAGATAAAATTGTGATAGTTTTCATCGACGACACCCTGATCTACTCAAAAGATGAGAATGAGCATGAAGAACACCTAAGGATAGTGTTGCAGACGCTCAGAGAGAATAGATTGTTTGGGAAACTCAGTAAGTGTGAGTTTTGGTTGGACCAAGTGAACTTCTTAGGTCATGTCGTCTCATGAGAAGGAGTTAAAGTGGAGCCAGCAAAGATACAGGCAGTGACTAGGTGGCCTAGACCTATTATAGTTTTAGAGATCAGAAGTTTCTCGGGTTTAGCAGGCTACTACATACGGTTTGTCCAAAATTTCTCGAGGATTGCATCACCTCTCACACGACTCACTCAGAAAAGTGTAATGTATGACTAGAGTAAGAAATGTGAGGAGGATTTTTAGACTCTTAAGGAGATGTTGACCACAGCTTCAGTGTTGACCCTACCTGAGGACTTTGATAATTATGACGCTTACACGGATGCTTCAGGTCAACGTCTTGGTTGTGTGTTAATGCAGAATGGTATTCAGTCGATTGTCATACAGGGCTACGTGCCAGACCGTGAGAGGCGGTGGGGGCCACCTTTAGATTTCTATGGTAGGGACGAGATAAGTCCACTGGGACAAAACCTGGCCGTTTTGGCGAGGACGCCAGTCCCTTATAAGGGGGAGAATGTAAAGTTACGCATCTGTAAAGTAATATTTTGCTCACACCCATATAAGTGTGAGACATAAACGTCTTGTCAACTCGGGTAAGCCATTTTAGACCAAGCAATGACGACGGTCTAAACATTTGACCGGATCATTTATGACTCATTTAGCAGTATCAGGCTCGAGGTCTAGAGGCGTTACGGTAAATTGTTTTGATTTATGACTTTGTTTTCTTTAGTTCTTATATTGAAATAATAAAAATCTTTGAGCACCACAATAAGGCAATGCACCACATAAATTGCTGTATGACACCATATTTTCATATGATTTTTTCAAGAGAATAGACGTCCCTCATAAAGACATTTTCTAAATCACACAAACGTCACTCCGACATACGAGGAAAACTAGTTTTGCACATTCAATATCACTATTTTTTATTATTTTTATTTTATAAAGATTTTCTTTATTAATAGACTTCAATTGAGGGAATCAAAAGTACAAAGTCGTTATGTTTGCAGTCCACAATTATAGTTATTGAAACAAAAAAGTTCTAATCTATACACCATGCAAGACGTAAATTTCTAATGTCACTGTTTTTTTTTTTTTTTCCTAAAAGAAAAACGTATCACGTTTTCTTTTAGATTTACAAAATTTAGTGTACAAAATGGCTATCTTTAAGCAAGGATAATAATAGGTCTACGTTCTAGAGCTATTGTCTAAATAATGTTTACATTCAATATTATATATATTGTGGTTATGACTTATGATTATTTTTTTTATCTTTTTTTTTTTTTTTGCACGTGCTCTAGATAAAAACGTGTCTAATGGGATATATATTTAGATATATATATATTTATAATATCCATATGTACACATAAATATATGTATGCATAATTAAGAAAAACGTGTCTACTTAGTATTTTATTCTATGAATGATCACATTATGAATATATTTTATTCATTGCGAGCTTCTAGGAACTAGGTGATATATAGTCTACCTATCCTTTTTATATTACAAAAATTCTCCACATTAATTATTAGAGTCATAAAGTCATCATTTGGTGGTGTAGCAAAGTGAATATATAATGTTGGTGTGAAGACAGGGAAGCCTTTAATTGTTCTTGAATTCTAGTAGTAATTGTGTAATTAATTATGAGAAACTTCCAATCACCAAACGTTGGTGGTTATACTTGAAAGATGAAATCTTTTATGAAAATCAAATATGAGAGTGGTTTTCCGAAAGTAAATTTGTTGTGATACCAATACAATTGTCTATTTGGTGGGTCATTACACTAAATATTCACAATTTGGTTTGACAATTTAGTTATTTTTAACGTAGAATGTGTAACGATCTCAAACCCTGGTAAGCCACTAATTAGGGCGCTTTAAAATGAACACATAAAATGATATATATAGTATATTTTTGATAATGTGTTGTCACCGTTTCCTTCAAATTGAGAGTGGTTTGGGAAAGTAAATTTGTTGTGATACCAATACAATTGTCTATTTGGTGGGTCATTAACTAAATATTCACAATTTGACAATATTTTTTTAACGTAGAATGTGTATCGATCCCAAAATGGTGCTAAATTATAAATGATATAGTCAACGCTTAGACCAATCATGCACTTCTTCCACAATTAATGTGGGATATCACATTCTCACCCCATATAATAAACTGGTGTCTAGATACGCCAAGCACGGAAAAGAGCCCGTAGATTCACACCGGGCATGTACGTAGGCCCAATACAAATAGGGTCCTCGACCCAATCAGCCTGCACCTTCATAAGCCGGATTTGGTCGGGCTTCAATCCAGCTCGACTTATGCCTTAGCGATATTTATCATTGGCAGGGCAAATAAGCGCCGATCAACAAAATCTTCAAGCCGCAATTTATTGACCGGCGAGAAGCACCGGGGGCCGACCTGATCGTCCCCCAACTCTCAGTCTGACCCGACTCGGACCAAGCCCGCTAAATGAGGAAACATGAGTTAATGCTCGACGGTTACAAGCGAGTAGCGCGTGTTGGTTATCATGAAGCTCGCCCAATCACGGGCCGCCACGTCAGCCACGCAGTTAATCACGTTCATTACGCATTAAACACCTCTTGTAACTGTAATCTTTTAGTCCCTATAAATAGCGGCATTGTATCCCGAAAAGGACACGCACTAATTAATACAAATCGCAAACAACATCTACCAATTTATCGACAGTCAAACTCGCCCTATACAGCTTTCTTATCTTCATAATTTCTTCATATTATTCTTGAGCACCACTGCTAGTCACCGGATTAATCACCAATATCCGCTAGATATCCACCGTTAAATACTCCGAAACTCGTTTGTGATATTTCCGACAATATCAACGTTCTCGCCAGATTTATCTCAGACTCGTCCCTACCAGAGGACTCTAGAGGCAACCGGCACGTAGTTCCGTCTGGTAATTAGCTCTGATACCAACTGTAACGCCCCAAACCCCGGTTTTGTAGCGCTAAATGAGCCATTAATGATCAGGTCAATCGCTTAAATTGTCTTCATCGATTGGTGATATTCATGTCTCACACTTATTAATGATCCGGTCAACTGTTTAGACTGTCGTCTTCGGTTAGTGTAAAATGGCTAACCCAAGTCAAATAGATATTTACGCCTCATATTTATAATTATAAAGATGTTATGCGCTTTTCCCATATCCGACCAACGTGAGATATTACATAATGAGATTCTAGAAGGACACTTTGCTATGATCTTTTTCATACTTTGCTTTACTTTGTAATTAATTTCAAGACTTCTTGAATTCGAGCAAGTCAATGTGAAAAGAAAGAGAAAAAAAAAGCAACGTGAAAAACGAAAGTAAAAAGATAATCGGAAAAAATAGTAGTAGTACAATACTATGGTCGAATCCTTAACAACCATCTTCAATGCAAATAGCTTATCTAACCAGTACATCTTGTGCATAAAAAATTCAAAGTCTTACCCCCCTTGAATATTTTGTTAAAGTTGACCAACACGTTCTGTAAACAATATAGTATATTTTATTCCATTTCATTTTAAATTTAAAAGTACCTCCATAATTCAACATGCAGCACACCTACTTATGTATAAAGGCAAGAAACAATTGTTGCAGCAGATCCACAATTCATTTTTCTGAAGCGGGTTTTTCTTTTTTCATACTGAGATTTTTCCAACAATGGAGCCAGATCACATACTTAGAGTTGGTAGTTCTCGTTTAAACACTTCTTCAATATGGAATGGAGGAGGTGAAGTATTTTCAAGATCTTCAAGAGAGAGTTATGATGATGAAGAAGCACTTAAATGGGCTGCTCTTGAAAAGCTTCCGACTTATAATCGATTACGGAGAGGTATATTAACTGAATTTGAAGGAGAAAGTAAAGAAATTGAAGTACAAAACCTTGGTGAAATCGAAAAAAGAAAGATTTTGGAAAGATTGGTTGCTATTGCTGAGGAAGATAATGAGAACTTCTTGTTAAAGCTCCAGAAACGAATGGACAGGTTTTTGAAATAGAACCCAAATTCACAAATTCAATCTTAGTATTAATTACAGTTTTTGTTCTTAATTATTAATTTAACCAAAAAATGTTTAATTTGGTTTTTAATACAGAGTTGGTGTAAGTCTTCCAACAATTGAAGTAAGATTTGAGCATTTAAAGATTGATGGAGAATCTCGTGCTAGTGGAAGAGCATTGCCTACAATTTTCAATTTTACTTTGAAAATATTAGAGGTAATGAAGAAATATACCAAATTATTATGAACTATATATATGCGAAGACTCTTGCCCTTAATCACTTGTGTTTGTGCTTGTTAATTGTAATTATCATCTTTTGGGAGGGTCTAATTTGTCTTTTTTTTTCTTCTTTATTTTGGTAAAGGGATTCTTGGATTACCTTCCTGTATTGCCTAGCAAGAGTAAATTCACAATTCTTGATGATCTAAGTGGGATTATAAAGCCAGGAAGGTAAACAAAAAGCATATTCTTGAAATATATGTATACATAGAAGCTAAAAGTTGTGATTATGTGACCAGAGGTTACGGGATTAGCCCGAGAAAAACGGGCTAAATGGCGTGGTTCAATCCCGTGTAGGCGAGATGCTTCCGTGTATCAGACCGTCTTTAATTACGTGAAAGTTAACTCGAAACATTTGGTTTTTATGCAGAATGACATTGCTATTAGGCCCACCAAGTTCTGGTAAAACTACTTTGCTATTAGCATTGGCTGGAAAACTTGACAAAGATCTTAAAGTAAGTGAAAAGAAATCGATTTTTTCATTTTATTTCAAGAACGGTATAATAAAACTTATAACAATATTGTGTTGATAGGTAACTGGAAAAGTGACATATAATGGTCATGAGATGAAGGAATTTGTACCAGAAAGATCATCAGCTTACATAAGCCAATATGATCTCCACATGGGGGAACTAACTGTGAGAGAAACACTAGCATTTTCAGCTCGAGTCCAAGGCGTCGGGCCACGATACGGTGAGTGAGAAAATATGTGCAAATCATTCTTTTTTTTCTTGAAATTAGGCCTTAATCTGAAATCTGAAAGTATTGCAGAAACTTTGATGGAATTGTTAAGGAAAGAGAAGGAGGCTAATATCAAACCCGACCCTGATATCGATCTTTTCATGAAGGTAGATATATATATAAAGAATATCAAATCCAATCATATTTAGTAAATGAAGTTATACTTATGTAATGAATCTATCATATAGGCATCAGCATTAGAAGGCCAGGAGGCCAATGTGATAACAGACTACATTTTGAAGGTAATCTCAGATTACATTCTTGGAAAGAACAAGAATTGAAAACCCGAAGAGATAAACGATAATCGTTTTGTTTTTTTTTCTTCTTACAAATGTTTACAGATTTTAGGCCTTGAAGTATGTGCTGATAGCATGGTTGGAGATGAAATGATACGCGGGATTTCTGGAGGGCAACGAAAGCGTCTCACAACAGGTTAGGCAATCCGATCACCTCGAATGTAACTTTTCGTGATTCCTAAGCCTAATGGTGTAGGATAAAATAATAGGGTACTCTGTATATATATATGTGCGATGTTATCTATAAACCGCGGTTTGAATTTGGTTTAGGTGAGATGTTGGTTGGACCAGCTAGAGCACTTTTCATGGATGAGATTTCAACAGGACTTGATAGCTCAACAACATTCCAGATTGTTAATTCTATTAAGCAATCTATCCACATTCTTCAAGGAACCGGCGTGATTTCGTTGTTGCAACCCGCACCCGAAACTTACGAATTATTCGATGATATAATCCTCTTATCAGATGGCTACATTGTATACCAAGGCCCTCTTGAAAATGTTCTAGAGTTTTTTCAATACATGGGTTTTAAATGTCCTGAAAGAAAAGGTGTTGCTGATTTCCTACAAGAGGTAATGTGTCCTACAATATTGTAATCATTTCTGTTGAATTTAACATCAAGTTTTAATCTTTTTTTTGGTAAAAATCAGGTGACATCAAAGAAAGATCAAGAACAATATTGGGCACAGAGAGAAGAATCTTACAACTTTGTTTCTGCAAAGGAATTTTCAGAGGCGTTTCGGTCATTTCACGTTGGACAAAGACGAGATGACGAACTTCATGTGCCATTTGACATAAGCAAAGGTCATCCTGCTGCTTTAACCACGAAAAAGTACGGTGTTAGCAAGAAAGAGCTGTTAATGGCTTGTGCTTCAAGAGAGTTACTTCTTATGAAGAGGAACGCGTTCGTGTATATATTCAAGATGGCACAAGTTGGTTTTCTTGTACTTGTACATACTTTGTATCTATATTTTCCGGAAAATATTCGTGTTGTTTTTCTAACTCGTGGTCAAATTCTTGATTTCAGCTCACTCTTATTGCTTTCATAACAATGACCGTGTTTCTACGAACTGAGATGCACAAGAAGACATTGACAGATGCTGGAATATTTTTTGGTGCACTGTTTTATATGGCCATTATAGTATTGTTCAATGGTCTAATGGAATCTGCCTTAACTGTTCTAAAGCTTCCCGTTTTCCATAAACAACGCGATTTCCTGTTCTTTCCCGCTTGGGCTTATGCTTTGCCAACTTGGATAATCAAGATTCCCTACTCTTTTATGGAAGCAGCTGTATTTGTTCTTCTGACTTACTACACGATTGGATTTGATCCGAGTATATCGAGGTTAGATCATCCACTTTCAAGAAAGTGAAAAAACTAATCTTTAAAACTATGCTAATCAAAATGATGCTTATTACAATTGCAGGTGTTTTAAGCAATTCATTACACTTGTAGCATTAAGCCAGGTGTCTTCAGCATTGTTTCGCCTCTGTGCAGCAGTGGGAAGGAATATGATCGTTACCAACACGTTTGGCTCTTTCGGGCTGCTTTTCATATTCGTTCTTGGCGGTTTTGTTATATCAAAAGGTAAAAAAAACAAAACAATTATATAATAAGTTTCCTCCCTGTTTGTTTACTTGTTATTGTGCATGTATATCATTTTTTTCCGGGATTTTGACAGATGATGTGAAGAAGTGGTGGATATGGGGTTATTGGTCGTCGCCATTAATGTACGCGCAGAATGCTATTGCAGTAAATGAGTTTCTTGGGAAAAGTTGGAGCCATGTAAGCATACTTGCATTTTTAATGTGAAATGAAACTTAACAAAGCAACACAAATGGAAGTTTAACCAACATTTCCTACATACAGATTGTACCTGGCACTACAGAAACATTAGGCTTTACGTTATTGAAATCTCGTGGACTTTTTACTGAAGCGCGGTGGTATTGGATCTGTATTGGAGCTCTACTCGGATATATCATCGTTTTCAATTTTTCGTTCATGTTGGCTCTGACTTATCTGAATCGTAAGCGTCTTTTGATATGTATAAGTCACTCGGATTTCATTAGAACATTGGAATTTGTTCATGAATTCACATGATTTGTTTTGCAGCATTTGGGAAACATCAGGCAGTTTTACCTCAAGAAAATGAAGACAGCAAAAAACGAGAGCTAACCGAGCCATCATCATCGAACATAATAGACACGAATCAAAACAGCAACAGGGGAATGATTCTACCTTTTGAACCACTTTCATTGACATTTGACAATATCAAGTATTCAGTAGATATGCCACAGGTATATATATATAACTCTCATAAAGTGTGCCAAAAAAAGGCCTTTAATCTATGCATATGTCCTAATACAGAAAGCTTTTTTTGTCTTTTTTTTTTTAAGGAAATGATAGCTCAAGGGGTTTCGGAGAACAGGCTCGAGCTTTTGAAAGGCGTTAGTGGTGCATTTAGGCCAGGGGTTTTAACAGCATTAATGGGAGTAAGTGGAGCTGGTAAGACTACACTTATGGATGTCATGGCTGGTAGAAAAACCGGTGGCTATATTGAAGGAAATATCACGATATCAGGTTACCCGAAAAAGCAAGAAACGTTTGCACGGATTGCTGGATATTGTGAACAAACAGACATTCATTCGCCTCATGTTACTGTCTATGAATCACTACAATACTCGGCTTGGCTAAGGTTGCCTTCTGAAGTAAATCAAGAAACACGAAAGGTGAGTGATTCGCGTTCTTTGACTACCTTTACGATATAATGTAATGAATACAGTTCTGATTAGAATGCATTGCAGATGTTTATAAATGAGGTGATGGAGTTAGTTGAGTTGACTCCATTAAAAGATTCATTGGTTGGATTTCCTGGGGTTAACGGTCTATCTACTGAGCAACGTAAAAGGCTAACAATCGCGGTTGAGTTAGTGGCTAATCCATCTATCATATTCATGGATGAACCAACCTCGGGGCTTGATGCTCGTGCAGCTGCTATCGTAATGAGAACTGTTAGAAACACGGTTGATACAGGCAGGACTGTTGTATGCACCATCCATCAACCAAGCATTGATATATTCGATTCATTTGATGAGGTACCAAAACCGCTTTCTTTTTTTCTTATCTTTGTTTTTCGATTCTTATGTTCGAATCCAATCCATTGCAGCTTCTACTGATGAAAAGGGGGGTGAGGAAATATACGTTGGACCATTAGGCCGCCATTCAGCTCAGTTAATCGAGTATTTCGAGGTAAATATATAAAATTCTTGAAACAATCAATCATTATTTGCTACTATATAAGATGTACAATAAATGTACTGTTTTTTCAGGGAGTAAATGGAGTTAGTAAAATCAGGGACGGTTATAACCCTGCAACATGGATGTTGGAAATCACTTCAGCAGCTCAAGAAGTAGCTCTTGGTGTAAATTTTGCAGATTTATACAAAAGATCAGAACTTTATCGGTATGTTCACAGATTCACAACTATTTCAAAACCGAACTGATCCAAATGGACAGAAATCACAGTTTTTAGTTCAATTTACTTCAATTTTCTTGTTTTATTGTAATTCTTGTGGGCTAAGATGGTCTTTTTCTTAACAGGAAAAACAAAGAACTAATCAAAGAACTCAGTGTACCCGTGGCGGATTCGAAAGATCTTTACTTTCCAACTAAATATTCTCAGTCTTTTTTCATCCAATGTATGGCTTGCCTTTGGAAACAGCATTGGTCATATTGGAGAAATCCTCCATATTCAGCAGTGAGGCTTTATTTCACAACACTTATAGCATTAATGTTTGGAACAATTTTCTGGAATCTTGGTTCCAAGAGGTAATTAAATTATACAAATCCAAATCATCACTTTCCCTTATGAAAAAAATCGATTCTTTGAATTATTTTTAGTAATATTGTTTCGAATGTGATTATAACAACGCAGAGAACGACAACAAGATCTCTTTAACGCGATGGGATCTATGTATGCTGCTGTGTTTTTCCTCGGTGTACAAAACTGCACATCTGTACAGCCTGTCGTGGGAGTTGAAAGAACTGTCTTTTACAGAGAAAAAGCTGCTGGAATGTATTCTGCATTGCCTTATGCATTTGGACAGGTAATTCTTTTCTTAACTTCAATCAAGAAATCAGCCAAAATAGTCATATTTTTTTAACATTAGTATATATTCCATTTGCAGGTTGTGATAGAGCTTCCGTATTGCCTACTTCAAACGATAATCTACGGAGTTATAGTATACGCGATGATCGGATTCGAATGGACAGTTGCAAAGTTCTTGTGGTATTTGTTCTTCATGTACATCACTTTATTGTACTTCACGTTTTACGGAATGATGACAGTGGCTGTTACTCCTAATCACAACATTGCTGCAATTGTTTCTTCTGCATTTTGGTCACTTTGGAGCCTTTTTTCAGGTGTCATCATACCGAAAACAGTAAGTTCCCTATCCCTGAACCTTGTATCTAAGTACTATAATGAAAACCTATGAAAATGTCTGAATGTTTGTTCTTGTTTTTTGAACACAGAGGATTCCGGGGTGGTGGAAATGGTACTACTACATGTGCCCGATTTCATGGACACTAGATGGCTTGGTGTCGTCTCAATTCGGGGACATAACGGATGAGTTTCAAGACACTCATGTCGTTGTTGAACGATTCATCAGAGAATACTTCGGATTCAGACACGATTTGGTGGGATATGTAGCTATTGTTAACGTAGGATGGGCAGTTCTTTTTGGATTTATTTTTGCTTTCTCTATTAAAGCATTCAACTTCCAGAATAGGTAGTTGCTGGAAATGCATTGTATGTTATGTAGTTCTTTTTTATCTTGATTAATAGTGTGTCAAACTTTACATGGGAGGGGAGTGTTTTTTTTGTAAATCTTTTTGATGCACCTGTGTTCTATGTTGCTCCACCTTTTTTGAACTTTTAAATGCATGATGATCCCTTTCCTGGCAAAATTTACATTGGGCACATGATTTTAAGGACAATTCATAATCTTTATACTTTTTCTTTTATCTTTTCTCTCTCTATATATACATATAATTGGGGAAAAGGGAAAGGGGAAGAGGATCGAATATTTGTTCTCATTAAGCTGGCATGTTAAATCTAGATAATATCTTCTGAATATAACCCTTGTGAAACAAGAAAAACTTCTTCTGACTCCTGTCTTTATAGATCTCAATCCTCATACTTCCTCTGTTGCACCCAAATCTTTCATCTCAAATACAGCACTAAGAAGGTCTTTCGGATTCTGAACACCGGATTTCTTTACAGCAGCTATTAACATGTCATCCGCATATAGAACCAGATATATGAGTGATCCATCTTTCAGCTTGTTGTGATACACACAACAGACATATGGACTTCTGTCATAGCTCAGTTGGATCATGTAACAATCATACCTCTTGTATCACTGTCTTGGAGCTTGCTTAAGTCCAAACAAGGACTACCTTAACTTGCAAACATACACTTTTTTTTCTAGGAACTTGGAACCCCTCTGCCTGAGTCATGTATATCTCATAATCTACATCACTATGTAGAAAAGTTGTCTTCACATCTAACTGCTCAAGTTCAAGATCCTGATGTGCCATCATAGCAAGTAGCAACCTGATGGAAATGTGTCTGACTACTAGTGAGAATATCTCATCATAGCCCACCCCCTCTTTCTGACTGGGCCCTCTTGCAACCAAACGTGTCTTATACTTGATTCCCTCAATTGAAAACATTCCTTCATTTTTCTAGAAGACCCATTGACAAGTGATTATCCTTTTTACCTGTGGTTGTTTGACTAGATCCCAAATTTGATTGTTCAATAATGACTTTATTTCATCTCCCATGGCAGCAAGCCATTGAGATGCCTCAGAAATGTCACTGCTTCCCTCTAAGTGGATGGCTCAGATCCATCCACATCTTCTGCAACTTGAAATGCATATCCAACCATGTCTTCAAACACATGCCTCTCGGGTGGTCCAACATTGATCCTTCTAGCTCTGCTGACCAACTTCAGTTGTTTGAGTTTCAGCTGACCCCTATTCAGGTGACTAGTCCAGATCCAGCTCTGGTTCTACCAGATCAGATGAGTGTTGACTGTCCTCAGCTAACTGTTGCGATTCAGTTGTCTTGACCTCAAGCTCCACCTGTTCGTCAACTCTCTCAAATTCAGATTCAGCTCTGGTTTCATACTCAGATGAGTTTCTCACATATGAGTTAAGCATAAAGTCCTCATTTCCACATATGAAATCCATAAGCAGACTTAAGGGAGAATATTCCATTATCGGTTGGCTTCCAATAAATAGAGTCCCCCATTTCCACATAAACTCAAAGGAAATGAGAGAATTTGATTAGAGTCAATAGGCCATAAAAGATCTTTGAGTTTTTGCTCATCCTATATATTTTCATTAATGAGATCTTTAACCCAGAAAGTACTAAAGGAAACTGATTTGAGAGTAAGCGGCCTACAACTTGGGTTTCTAGAGAGCCAATTGTCATCCCAGATTTTGACAGAATTTCCATTTCCAGTACACCAACAAGAAGCTTTTTAGACATATGGAAGGGCAAGCATCAAACCTTTCCAAAAATAGGAGTTGTTTCTACTTATTTTGGCCTCCAAAATAGAAGAGTATGGGAAGTATTTGGATTTCAAGTCTTTGGAAACCAGAATATCGGGATTTTTCAAGATTCTCCAAATTCAACACATGATATCATTCATACTACAACAACAATCTTCTGAGTTGGCCTTTTTTAGGTGGTATATCATATTCCTCTTTCTTCTATTAAAAACACATGCATGAAAAAACTATGTCTTTTTATCTTCTTCTTTTAGCCAACTTATTCTTTGCCTTTTGAGCCCAGTATAGCTATTCCATTTTACAAGCTTCCTGCAAATCATTTTTTAGCCTGATAATGATTGAAGAGTCAGGATCTGAACTTGAGATATTCTCAATCTGACTTTTATGCTCACTCGGGTCGTCCACCTTGCAGTATTGAAGTTTTCGCCCCATTTCCATTTTAAAATTTGAGTTCTAACCGACTTGATTTTTTGCATGAAAATACACATATTAGAGCCTTTGAGGAGAGCAAATCAATAAAATCACCTGTAATAACAAAATTTTTACCCCATAACTTTATCCTATTAGAGAGGAAAAACCATTGTCTTCTCCTGATGCTAGGATCAGAGTCAATATATATTCCAATAAGCCACCAAGATGTATTTGATAAAGGATCCAAAATATCAGCTTCAGACGGACCCAGAAAAAAATCTCAGTGGGGGCAGCGGAACAAATTCTAAAGGCGAGTGGGGGCATCAATAGTGTTTTTACATTTTTTACCTATAAAAACACGTCGATTTTCGGATCTCAGTGGAGGCCATTCACCCCCCTTTTACAAGCTAGGTCCGTCTTCAATAGTACAATGAGTAGTCTGAATGGAAATAATGGGGTTACCTTGTTGCCAAAACAATGCTGATCCCTCTGATAGACCAACATGATCAACTACACAAAATCATCAAGCTTTAGTTTTCTGCATACTTTTATTTTTAGAAATCCACGTTTCACTTAAGAAGATCACGTTTAGAGAGTGCAACCTTGTTAAAGTGTTCCATATTGAATACTTGTGATTGTTTACCCATTATATTAAGTGATGAATTTCCCTCACCTCACCATTTAGGTTTTTCTGGATAAAATTTGATTAAAAACACGTCAAGAGTGAGTCAAACACTTGACCTACCGGTTGCTGTAACATTTAGGTTTTGAGGATGATGTTCCTTCTCTTATATGAGTTCAGACCTTGATTTTTTACATGGTATCAGAGTCACCCAATTTATTGTACAAGTGTTGGGTCTCTTTGTTGGCCTTGTGTGCCATGTGGCCCAGGCTGTTTGTAGGCCTACACTTGAGAGGCGTGTTAAAGTGTTCCACATTGGATACCTGTGATCGTTTACCTGTCATATTAATTAAGATATTGACTTCTCTCACCTCACAACCTAGGTTTTGAGGATTAGACACGTCATCTTATATGGGTTTGGACTTGTTTTGAGGATGAGGCACCTCCTCTTATATGAGTTTGAGCCTAGATTTTCTACCAACCTATTCATCTCATCAAGTTGGGAAACTACCAAGGCCCTCCCCCCCCTCCCCGGCCTTGACAACTCCACACCATCATTTTCATTGAAAGGCTCTTGAGATGCTAAAACTCTCCAAATTGCTAGCTACAATCTCTTATAAGCTTGAAAATCCGTGTACCCTTGTTACTCGACAAAAGAAAAGATCTAATCAGACGGAGAAGATACAATAGAGATATGAGTCCTGGATGCCAATAACAACAGATCTTGAGTCGAAGATGCTAAAACGATCCAAATCACTAACATGCAAAACAAAGAGAAGAACAAATCGGATAAGAGAAGCTCTCAGGAAGGGGAGACGAGAACTCTCGGGTTTAGAGAAGCTCCCACAAGGAAGATAAAGTTTTCAAACAATACCAACCATTGAATTAAGGTTTTGTGACTTTTTATGTGGACATAGGGTATGCCTGAGCAAGGATCCTCTCAAAGTGAGAAGGTCAAATATTCTCTCAAGTACCATTAATCTCACCTTATACACGATATGTAGATGATCTAACCGTAGTTTTTTTTTTTTTTTTTCAAACCTATATCGTTTCGTTTAAATTATCGAAAAACTTGTGAGAACACTTGATCCTCTCAATCCATGCTCGGGTATGCCATTAAGGCCTCCAATTCGAAATTGTGTTTATAACAAATTAACTAAAAAAACACTCTATAAATAAGCAATTTTCTTTATCTTTTCGTTAGGGAATAAAAACTAATATCCTGAATATATATATTTTTTTAAAAACCGATTTTACTCGTGCGGTATGATATTTCCTCGATGAAAGAAAAATTCAGAAGCATCACATAAATGTACTATTTAAATCAACTACAACCTTCTCCCCTTCCCCTCCTCTGCTACACCCCACCACCCCAAGAGAAAAGACTCTGCATCATCAGAGAAATATAGCCTTTGAAATACATAACAAAATTATAATAAATCCTTTTACTATACCTTCACGCCTCCCCCCCCTCTGTATTTCAAACCTCTCCTTTAACTCAAAGTTTTTTATTATCTCTGCACTTCCTCTCACTTCTCATAAAAACTCTCAGTTTTTTTCCCCAATACACTCTTTTCAAGATTCTTTCTTCTTTAATTCTAGTCTACTGCTAGTTGTAGCAGTAGTAGTTAATACAACCTCCTAAAATTAAAATTAAAACCCACCAGTATTCTCCTATGTACTTACTTTAAATTCCCACTCAATGCATCAGGTGAAAAAAGGGGAGAGAAAAAAACAGAGCTTTTCAGTGTTAAAAAAGGCAGAGAAAAATCAGATAAAAGAAGTAATTTTTTCCACTTCAGTTTAGTTAATTATCTTTTTGTTTCAAATGGGATCTTGTAATGAAGATGGAAGAAATCATAATCCAAATTGTTTTTGGGTTCATGGACCTATAATTATAGGTGCTGGACCATCTGGGCTAGCAGTTTCAGCATGTCTTAAAGAAAATGGTGTCCCTTCTCTTATCCTTGAAAGAAATGATTGTTTAGCTTCTTTGTGGCAGCTTAAAACTTATGATCGTCTTCAACTTCACCTACCTAAACAATTCTGTGAACTCCCATTGCTTAAATTTCCTGATAATTTCCCCAAATATCCTAGCAAAGATCAGTTCATTTCATACTTGGAAATTTATGCCAAGAACTTCTCAATTGAGCCTAAGTTCAATCAAGTTGTCCAGAATGCAGAGTTTAATCCTATTGAAAGGGTCTGGAGAGTCCAAACACAGGATTCTGTATACGTTTCGGGGTGGATTATCGTCGCGACGGGCGAAAACGCGGAGCCCGTTATACCGGAAATTCAAGGGATTGAGAGGTTTCATGGTGTTGTGGTGCATACTAGTGGGTATAAATCTGGTTCTGAGTTCCAGAACCAAAGGGTTCTTGTTGTTGGTTGTGGGAATTCTGGTATGGAGGTTTGTTTAGACCTTTGTAGGTATAATGCATTGCCTCACATGGTGGTCAGAAGTACAGTAAGTACATATCAACATCTTTGTGTTGTTAGTATCACGAGAAATTCTTATACGAAGAGTCTTTATTTTTAATTATTATTTTTATTTGATTGATGGTTTTCAGGTGCATATATTGCCAAGGGAAATGTTTGGAATATCAACATTTGCAATAGCAATGGCACTTCAAAAATGGTTGCCTTTGAAGATAGTGGACAAGTTTCTTCTTTTTTTTGCAAATTTCACCTTTGGAAAGACAGACAGGTTAGGCCTCAAGAGGCCAAAAACTGGGCCAATTGAACTTAAAAATGCTACAGGGAAGACTCCTGTGCTTGATGTGGCAGCATTATCACTAATTAAAGCTGGTAATATTAAGGTAATTTTTTATTACATCACATTTCAATTTTAATGTTTTTGCATATCGTTGCATGTGAGTATAAATGAGGTGTTGTATTTGCTGTGACCATGTAAATGATTTTTTTTTTTTTTTGGTTCTTTTTCTTTTAATTTCTAAGTGTGTGGTTTCTCTATTTTGCCCTGGAACATACACACATCATCCTATTGTATTGATAAACACAGTACATCGAGGACACGCATTTTACACTCTCATATTCTACCCATCCCGAAATATCTCCTATAACTTTTTATTTTTGTATCGTAATTAAATATTATAAATACCGATATTATGTAGTGTTTTAAAGTCTTTTTATGGATTATGTAGTAGTATTGTTTTTTAAGATCGTAATTAAATATTATAAATACCGATATTATGTAGTGTTTTAAAGTCTTTTTATGGATTATGTAGTAGTATTGTTGTTAAGATCAAACGTTTATCGTTGTATTAAAACTAATTGGTGTCAGTAAAAGTGCAACTATAATTCTTTAGGCATTTTAAGAGTGTGGGCAATCTCTTCCAGCACCCCCTCAAGTCTGGGCAATCTGTCCCAACACTTCCACAATTTTTTTAAAAATAATGTTCCAACCAGGGTTCGATCACATGACCTCCTGGTTCGATACCAAATTAAAGATCAGCGTTCTGGTTTGTCTTAAAACCAATTGGTGTCAGTAAAGGCGCAACTATATTTCTTTAGGCATTTTAAGAGTGTGGGCAATATGTCCCAACAATTGCATTAATGATAATTAAAGGATATATACTAATGCACCTGCTCCCTCAATTCTTAAAGATTAAGAATCGTAACTTATAACGGTTAAACCCTAATTGAAACGGTCTCCACTTTCTTGTCCCACAGAATGAATGTATATGTTAATCAGGTATCTAGTGGTTCAGAGTACAACTTTTTCTTTTTGCAAATTTTTGTAGACTAATTAGATACCTAAACTTTATCTGTAAAATACTATAAAATTATTATGTATATTTTTATTTTACAGTGAAAACATCATCCATGTTTTTATCAATAAAACATTCATAATATACATTACTATTAAAACACAAACGGCTTAATACTATATCCGTCACATAAAAAATGTCCACTTTTTGTGGTGCATACAGATTAAGAAAACAATTAATGTGTTTTATTTTAAGTACTAATGGATATATATATCATTACTTTATAATAAACGCTTGTCTTGGAATATGAAAAGTGTATACAAACATTAAATGATGATAGAGATATGTTTGGAAAAGATACATTTGATATTCTAAATTAACACTTTTCATGGGACAATTCATTTTCAAAAAATGGACACTTTTTATGGGACGGAGGCAGTAAAAAAGCGAAATGTTTTTCTCATGTTCAAGAAGTATGAAGGAGAGAGAAACAATAAAACAGGGATTGCTAGTTTAAGGACTGAATAAGTAGTTTGATATGGCTATCCTTTATTTTCATCCGTATTCTAATACTACTTTATTCGTTCCAAAATAACTGATTCAATTGTCAAAATGTTTTAATCTTTTTTATGTGAGGCGGTATCATTCCCAAAGCAACATTTATTGTCTTTTTACTTGTTTTACCCTTATTTATTACAGTATGAGATATAAAAAATGAGGTAAACATTACTTATATCCAAATATTTTCTATTCATTTCATTATAAAAATTAATGTATTAACTAACATCATTAAAATGTATGATTTTGACTACTGTATCAAATAATAAATTGGAACGGAATGAGTAATAAAGGTTGATTTACAACAAATGATAGGATGCTCTAATGTTGTTTAAATTATGTTATTAGGTAATGGGAGGATTAAGAGAAATCACAAGAAATGGAGCCAAATTTATGGATGGCCAAGACAAAGAATTTGATACCATAATCCTAGCCACAGGGTACAAGAGCAATGTGCCTAGTTGGCTTAAGGTAGGTACTAGATAGATAGAAAGAAAGATAGAAAGAAAATGACACTGACAACCCTATGATTTTTTATGATTTATGGTTTTATCATTATTCTCAATCTCACATCACTTTCAGTCTTACATATTCAGTAGCCCTACAAAAGAGTTTTTCTTGGCTTCATGGTAAATGATAAAGATATGATATGCTTTTACTGTTTAGAATATTTTTTGGGGCTGATGATTTGTGAGACTATCCTTAAACACACTTGTTTTGTATGCCTGTCTTTAAAATAAAAAAAAGCCTTTTCCCTTTTCCTGAGGATTTAACACTTTAAATTTTGCTTTAACTATGAGATAGTACAATATTCAAGGATGACATTCTTTCAAGGGAAACTTGGAAGATAAAAAAATATGCCTTGAAATGTATAGCTTTGAAAACAAATTGTTTCAAAAGTTTTGCTCCAAAAACATTCCGTGGAGAATCCGCAGCAAATTTCATAGCAAATCCTCAACAAAATGCTTTTGAAACATATTTTTTGAAAAATTATGCCTGAAAAGCTACTTGTAGACTAGACCTGAAAAATATTTCTCCACGAAATACCATTTCGGGCATAGTTTTCAATATTTACTTTTCAGTCATATTTTAATTTTCAAACAACTATCTTTTTAGGCATAATTTTTCAAGTTTCTCTTTTTTTCAATTCTTTCCTTTACAAGGCAATGTTTTTCAAGTTTCCCTTCTTTGAATTGAAATACTCATAAACCTCCATATAGCTTAAAAGGGAGATTTAAGTAGAAGTCTCTATTTATCAGACCGTCGGATAAATAATATTTTTTTATATTTTTTATCGGAGTATATAAAAAGAACCCTTAAAATTATTCCTAAGAATGTGTGATAATGAAATGCAGGGCAGTGATTTTTTCACAAAAGAAGAAGGGATGCCAAAAGTACCATTTCCTAATGGTTGGAAAGGGGGAAATGGATTGTATACAGTGGGATTCACAAGAAGAGGTTTGCTTGGAACAGCTTCAGATGCAATTAATATTGCAAGTGATATTGCTGACCAATGGAAACTCATTAATTATTCCTCTAATTAATTACCCAAGATGCTGTGATTAACCATGGATAAATTGGTTAATTATCTCTTTCCCCCTGCCGCCCCGCGTCCTCCTACCCAGATCACTGTAAATTGTTCAATTTTGCATGTTGCCCTGCAAGCTCTTCTCCTGGAATTTTTATGTTTATTTTTCTAGGTATCTGTAACAAAAGTTTTATGCATGACAATTTCCATTAGTATTCTAGTAGAATGCTTTGCAATGTGTATTCAAATGTGTAACATTTTGAATGATTACTTTGACTTTTCATATGGTTTAAGACAAGAATATGATTAATACATTGGGTATTTGTTTATAAGGACTAGTTTGAGTACTTAATTAGGCACTTAGGACACACTTAAATCTTATTTGGTTATAAGGACAAAATTATTGTGTTGATCCAATAATACCCCTCTTATGTTCTATCAGCCGGCCCCCTCCAACCTAATTCGTCAAACTGCTTCGTCGTCTTCCTCGTCAGTCCATAGTATAAATTCTCAGCCAAAACTGCTCCAAAACAAAACCATCGATCAAAACAGAGCAAAATGAAGACTCAATCATGTCGGTTGCTCGATCTACCACAATCAATTTCCATTGATATTCTTTCAAGATTACCACCAATTGACATAATCCATGGCCGTTGTACTTGCAAAACATGGAGCAATTGAATTTTACACCCTGAATTCATCGCTCTCCATTTCTCAAGAACACCTACTTATTTTCTCATAAACAATCTTTCCTCAAACCCAATTCATTCCAGATCTTTCAACCTTATTGAGTTTGAAGATGATCCTGATCATCGTCATCATCTTCAAAAAATTGCAGGGATCAAATCGGAGCTTCCGAAAACGAAATTGGATTCTGAAATGAACATTGTTTGGATAATTAATGGGTTCATTTGCATCTGAAATGAAATTTTGCTGGGATAATAATGGTGTTCATTTTGCTAATGAAATTTCAAACTCCCTTGAGGAGTCAGATTGGATCAAAATCTGTACTACACCTCTCAATTTTATATTTGGAAATTGAAACAAATGAATTTGAAAACGTTGCTCTAGATATAACTTAGGTGGTATTATGATGAAATTATGCCTTGCTATGGCTTGACCGCAATCTGAAGCTTAAGCACTCTGTTCAAGTTTTCAAATGTTGTTTTCAAGATTGCTCGATTCAGGGGGAGCATCAAGTCAATATCCGCCACTTGATTGAAGAAGTGTTTTTGTTTGTTCATTTTTTTGGTCAATCTTCCAAACCAAGATGTAATATGTTAGGAAAAGCTAGTTGGATTTCTGCATCTGGTGTTAAATAGTGCATGAAACACTTCATAGTTTCCAAAAAAAAGTCAATTCATTGTTTTTCTTCTTCATGGAAAATATCATTTGGGAAACTACTAAGATTATTGACATGTGGTGTTTAAAAGTTCTTTTTAGTATATTGAATTTGGTAAATGATGAAATGTTTCAAATGATTGTAGCTGTTGTGTTTCAAAAAAGTTTGGGCTTGGTAGCCATAAAAAGGCAAGATCGAACTCGACTCGCTAAGTACTCGATAAAACTCGACTCGGCTCGTAAGGTCGATTATTTTCATAGAATTCATTTAATTTTTAATAAAATATAACAAGATCGAGCTCGACTCGTTAATAGTGGTCAATGCATCGCAATGTCTCTGCATCGAGATGTCTCTTCATCGAGGTGTCTCTTCATCGTAATGTCTCAACTTTGCGGTGTCACTGCATCGCGATTGTTAGTGCATCGTGGTCTCTCTGCATCGCGGCGTCTCCGCATCGTGGTGTCTCTGCACCGCGGTGTCTCTGTAATTGGGGTGGTCACTGCATCGCGGTGGTGAATGCATCACGGCGTCTCTGCATCTCGGTGTCACTTCATCGCGATGTCTCTGCATCACGGTGTCTCTGCATCGTCAAATGTCATAACATCGCGATGTCTCTGCATCGCGGTGTCTCTGTAATGCGGAGTCACTTCATTACGGTGTCTCTGCATCGCGGTGTCAATGCATCAGGGGTGGTGTCTACATCGCGGTTGTCAAAGCATCGCGGTGGTCACTGCATCGCGGTGTCTCTGCATCGCGGTTGTCAGTGCATCGCGGTGTCTCTGCATCGCGGTGTCACTTCATCACGGTGTCACTTCATCACAGTGTACTGCATCGTGGTGTCACTTCATCGTGCTGTCTCTGCATCGCAGTGTCACTTCATCGCGGTGTCTTTGCATCGCGGAGGTTAATGAATTACGGTGGTCACTACATCGTGGTGGTCAATGCATCGGGGTGGTCACTGCATCGCGGTGGTCAATGCATCACGGTGGTCAATGTGTCGTGCGTCGCGGTGGTCAATGCATCGGGATGGTCAATGCATCGCGGTGGTTAATGCGTTGTGGTGGTCAATGCGTCGCGGTGGTCACTGCATCGCAATGTCTCTACATCGCGGCGTATGTTCATCGAGGTGTCTCTTCATCACAATGTCTCTACATCGCGGTGTCACTATATCGCGGTGTCATCGCGCATCGTGATTGTTAGTGCATCGCGGTGTTTATGCACCGCGGTGTCTCTACAATGGGGGTGGTCACTGCATCGCGGCGTCTCTGCATCACGGCGTCTCTGCATCGCGGTGTCACTTCAACGCGATGTCTCTACATCACGGTGTCTCTGCATCGTCAAATGACATAACATTGCGGTGTCTCTGCAATGCGGTGTCACTTCATTGCGGTGTCTCTACATCGCGGTGTCAATACATCAAGGGTGGTCTCTGCATCGCGGTTATCAATGTATCACGGTTCTCAGTGCATCGAGGTGTCTCCGCATGGAGGTGTCTCTGCATCGCGGTGTCACTTCATCGTGGTGTCTCTGCATCGGGTGTCACTTCATCATGCTGTCTCTGCATCGCGGTGTCTCTACATCACGGTGTCACTTCATCGTGATGTCTCTGCATTGTGGTGTCTCTGCATCGCGGAGGTTAATGAATTGCGGTGGTCACTGCATCGCGGTGGTCAATGCATCGGGGTGGTCACTGCATCACGGTGATCAATGCATCGGGATGATCACTGCATCACGGTGGTCAATGCGTCGTGCATCGCGGTGGTCAATGCATCGGGAAGGTCAATGCATCACAGTGGTCAATGCGTCGCGGTGGTCACTGAATCGCGGTGGTCTTTGAATCGTGGTGGTTAATGCATCGTGGTGATCAATGCATCGCGGTGATCAATGCATCGCGGTGATCAATGCATCGCGGTGGTCACTGCATCGCAGTGTCCCTGCATCGCGATGTCTCTACATCGTGGTGTCTATGCATCGCGTTTGTCAGTGCATCGCGGTGGTCTCTGCATCGCGGTGGTCATTACATCGGGCATCGCGGTGGTCAATGCATCGGGATTAGCTCGCGACGTACTCGATTACTATATTTTAAACTAGAGATCGGCTCGGTTAATTATTCTAGTAGCTCGACATCGCGGTTGTCAGTGCATCGTGGTGTCACTTCATCGCGGTGTCTCTGCATCGTGGTGTCTCTGCATCGCGGTTGTAAGTGCATCACGGTGTCACTTCATCGTGGTGTCTCTGCATCGCGGTGTCTCTTCATCGTGACGTCACTTCATCGCGATGTCTGCGATCGGGTGGTCAATGTATCGCGGTGGTCACTGCATCAGGGTGGTCAATGCATCGCGGGGGTCAATGAATCGGGGTGGTCAATACATCGCGGTGGTCAATGATTCGGGGTGGTCAATGCATCATGATCTTCAATGCATCGCGTGGTGAATGCATCACGGTGGTAAAAAATAAAAAAAAACTCCTTTTTTAGCATGCAAAAAAAAAAGAAAAAAAAAAAAAAACTTTTTTAATCATGCAGAAAAAATATATTATAAAAATAAAAAAAATTAAAAAAATTAAATAAAAAAAAAAACATAACAGAACAACAGCAACAACTTTTGGCGCCGGCTTTGCTGTTCTTTTCTTTTTTTTTTTTTAATTCAGCGTGGCTTTTATCAATTGAGGGTAGTTTGGTCTGTGTACTAATTTTGTGTCCTTATAACCAAATAAGATTCCTTGATGTCCTATTTGCCCTATTAAGTCTATTTTGTGTCCTTTTAGACCATTGCCCCTTAATACATTAGCTGTTTTTAATTGATAAATGATGCGACTCTAACCTGTGGAGATTCGGTGGAACAGGTGGTTCAAATAAAATTCAATCTATAAAATTCGAACCCATGTTGAATGGGAAAGATACATTGGTTTTTGACGATGTTGAAAATCGTCCGGATAATAATTGAATGATGAATCGGGTTATTGGATCTACTGATGATGATCCAAGAAGCTTGCAACACAAACAATACGTAAGAGGGCTTGGAGTTATTCTCCAGATAGCCACTCTGACGCTCAAATCAGTTCAATGATAGAGAATTTTTTATGCTGTGAGTTTGGTATTGTAATATATTTTCTTATATTGGGCGTACCTGAGTTATGAGGATGATATATGATCCATTTACATAAAGTTCCACCGTGGGATGGTGAGTTATTTCGCATTGAAGTAGTAGACAAAGACGTTTATGCATATTAAAGTAATGGATCGAATGACTTTTGGAGCAGTTACAGTCGTGGTTTAATGTCTGCATAGTGTTCAAAATGCTCATTTAATAATGGGGTGTAATTGTTGCGTAAGACCGAGGGCGACTTGTACCATGTTGGCTATAAAGGATCGTGGACGACATGCGTCATGCCGGCTATAAGAGACAGAGGACGACCTACGTCATGTCGTTTATAAAGGACGTATGACGAACCACGTTACGTCGGTTGAGTGATATAGGGGCGAGTGCGCCGTGTTAGAGATGACATCTTATTGACGTAGACATCTGTATTGAGTTGTGAGCTTGGATGAGTGGCACGTGTAGAGTGTTGATCTCACCTATGTCAAATGCTCCCCAAACCTGTGCTTGGATATGTATCGTAGATTAGGTCTGTACCAAGATGACGTGGCACGATCTGAGAGGTCATGGTGTAAGTGTTCAGACGTTAATGACGTCCGCCTGTCAGATGCCAACTTGCATTTTTTAATTTCAAAACGCCAAAGTGTATCAATCTGAATAGTTTTTAATTTCAAAACGCCAAAGTGCATTTTTTAACATACGTCTGAATAGACGTCACCTCATAAAATTGCCCGGAATGACGTAATCAATCTGAATAGTTTTGAACCAAACTGTTTGATGTGCTCCGTCCCGAGGACTTATTGGACTTGTTTTGTTTTATTTTAGCCTTGTTTTTACTAGTTTGTTTAATAAAGGTCTTTTGGGCCTAGTTGATAATAAGACACATGAAAAAAAGGTGTCTATATGTTAGTATATCAAGTGTTTGTTTTTAGCAAATAAAGGCCATTTGGGCTTATTATAGTCAAGTTAGGCACACTAGGAATTAAAGTGGCAAAAATTACTAAGTAATTTGTCCCACATTGTTTAGGAGTTTGTTAGTCTTTTATTTTATAGCCTATATAAAAGGCATTCGACTTGTAATTTTGAGGAGAATCAATTATGTACATCATTATCAATATACTGAGAGAAGTTTCTCTTGTTTAAGTCGATTTGGCTTAAAAATCACTTGCGAGTGAGTGGTCTCTTTATCGTAGAGATTGCACCCCTTTCGAGAGCTTATCAGCGTTCTTGAGCAAAGCATTGATGTAATATCCCGACTTTTCGAAAAAAGGGCAGACGTGTCTTTTTACGAAAAATGGAATATTATGATTTACGGCTTAGAGTATTTTAAGTGTATTTATATATATATGGCCGATATATATAAATAATTTGGGAAAATCTGATTATTTAATAATAAGGGTATTTAAGGAAAATAATGGATTAGGTTAATTATTGGGATTTTCCTATTTAAGGAAAATCAAACGGAATTTGTTTCCCTAACCTTTTGAATCAGAATTTCTTCCTACGTGAAAGAGAGAATGGCGTAAGAGCTATTAGGGTTGAGAGACTTCTTCCGGTTGCTAAGTCAAATCTCAACCGTTTTCAGATCCGTGAGAAGCGTTGGAATCGTCATGAAGAGGGCGTCGTTTCAACACAAGAAAGTTAGAGCTTTTCTCAAGGTATGATTTTCGACCTAGCTGCTGTTTTGGATGAGTTTTGGAGATCAAAACTCATATCTTTCGTAGTCTTGTGTTAATCGAATCTAACCCTTTTTGGAATTGATCACATAGGATACCTGCAAGAAAAGATCAGGTTTTGCTGGTTTTTCTGAGGATTTGGAATTTGATTAGCTTGCTAAAAGGTAAGGAGGTCTTCCTACAAGTTAATTACGGTTTCGTAGGATCTATGTTAGTTTTGGAGGAGATTTATAGCTAGAATTGTTACCTTCATTTTGCCTAAGGATCTACAGATGTTATGATAGATAAAAGCTGTGTTTTTATGCCTTTTTCTGAGTATTTTGATGTTGAACATGTTTGGATTTGAGTAGAGATCGAAAAAGTGCATAAAAGCGTGTTTAGGTTGTTTGGTGCGCTCAATGTATGCACATTGATTAGCGATGTCTTACATTCTTTGAAGCGAGAATACTGCTCTGTAGATGGACAGCCTCTGGAGTGTGTGCACATTCCCCTGGAATGTGCACACACTAGCAGGGCTGAATGTAATTTTCGCCCAATGTGCACACATTCTCCCAGAATGTGCGCACATTGCCCCTGTTTTTGATAAATAAGCTATTTTAAGCTATGTTTTGGATTTTAAACCTTGATTCATGATCAAATAACATTAATTAAATATGAACAAGCCCCGATTGAGTTTCCGATTCGTTCAGTTAAAACACCGAACGTACTCTTAAAGGGAGTTGAAGTTCGGATCCGTCGGAAGGGTATGAAAGGGCTTGTGCTTTGGTGAACTAGAGTTCACCAATGTCTGTGTAATTGCTAGGCTTTGTCCGTGTCTAGAGGTCTAGGAAAGAGAGTTGAGTTTGTGAGGGAGCTTACTTGAAAACACTTAGGTGGCTAGTTAACAACATAATAATAAACATACTTGTATGGCTAAAAGACTAAACATCATGTCATTCTTGGTAAGGCACAAGTCTATATCGCAATGTGTAGGCTTTCGATTAAAACGAGTAAACTTGCTGGCCTTTCTAGAGGCACCAGGAGTAGAGGGTACTCGTTGTGGATAACTTTGCTGGCCATTCAAAGGCACCAGGAGTAGAGGGACTTCACCGAACGCGTATACTATCGGGACTAGCCCATGGCTATTGGTGAGACACACCAATAGGTTGCACCCAGATGTCTCATGGTGGGCAGCACCATGCGTAGTGTCCTTGAATGCTGATGTAACAAAGATAAGCTAAGTTAGAAACAGTTAGTCATGACATGTTGATGGACATGGAATGAACCTTAGATCGAGTCGGTCTCACAAAGATAATTAATATATAAAAACTGTTAAAGAGCCTAATTAAATTGTAGCTTCTACTTCTTACTATGTATAATGTACTTACCTCAAATGCATGTTTATTTATGTGTTTGGGGGAGAGAAGATGAACAGGTCGACCATGAGCTTGATGAGGACTTCGATGACGACGTTTGAGGACGCCGGAGTTGGAGCTGTTTATTAATTATTGTCTTTCATTATTCTTTTGTCGCTGTTTTGGGAAACAAGTTCTTTAGTTGAACCTGTTGGTTTTGTCTTTCATAGTTTTGAGGATTTCGTATTTCTTTTAAGTTTCTTTTGGATTTCTCTTGATGTAATAAGTTACATTTCTACCCTTTAGTTATTCTTTCTATTCTTGGTTGTATGGAGAATTTTACCCGAATCTTTTGCTTCCGTTTGCTTTATTTGATACGACGTAGTAGAGGCTTACGTGTAATATTAGAATTATTTAATATTATGCGTGCCGAACGTTCCATTTCCGGATAATGACTCGGTGTCCGGGAACGGGGCATTACAATTGAGTTGTTTTTGGCACTCTTCCTAGACTGCTGCTCAGTTAGGTTAGGGTTTCCCGCTCTCATTGATCCTTTCGTCGATCTCCTAGGATCGTATCGCATCAGTTGGTATCAGAGCTCAGCGACGAAGGTATCAAATATCCCCGTTTATTTTCATTCTTTAAATTTTCTTTATAAAAAAAAAATCCTTGTTTTTTTTTCATTAATTTCGTCCACCCCCTCCCAAGAACATCCATATATCTTCAAATCTTCATAATCCTACTCGGAAAACTTGTAGATCTTCAAATCTTAAATCCGTCATCCCAAGAACCCTAATTTTAATTTCCAGACCCGTTTTTATCACAGTTCTTTGTATACCTTAAACCCCACCTAAAATTCTGAAATTTTTAGTACATCTCAAACACATCTCGATCTACAATTTTCGTCTTTACACCCAATCCATATTCAACGCATATCTTGCCTAAATCTGCCGATCAATACAAGCAATCTGTCTAGAAAAACTGCAGCCGTCAATCGTCGATCGTTTTATATTTCTGTGCTTTAGAAGACTCCAAATCACCTGAAAATTGGTGAACTTATAGGAAATACTCTGATCTACGACTTTTATCTTTTGAGTTTTCCCAAATTCACTGTGGTTTGGTCGTAATTGGTACCGTAAGACACTGCTATCAATCTGAAAATTATTGACAGATTGCACCAGTTTCTGAAAAACGATTTTTTGATCGACTTCTATAACTCTAAAAAATCTGAAATTTTGACATCCTTTATAAAACTCTCAGTTCTACAACTTTTGTCTTTTGAGTTTTCCCAGATTCGTAGTATATTGGTGCTTAAATACGTGGGTTTCACACCTGTGAAATTCTGTTGTCAATTTTATTTTATTTTTTTGTGAAAATTAAGGTATCTGTGAGGGTATGAATCATTGAAAGGAGAGATGTTTGTGTTAAAGAAATCCTTGAGTAGTGTTGAGAAGGTGGATGATAACTTGCAACGGGATAATATGTTTCATACGAGGTGTTTGATTAGTGAAAAGTTTTGTTTGATGAAAATTGATGCGGGAAGCTGTGCCAATGTCATAAGTGCTGGTTTTGTCTCCAATTTATCTATTCCTACGACACCCCATCCTCAAACATTTACGTTGCAAGGAATCAATGATGTTGGTGAAATGCGAGTTACCAAACAGGCCTTAATATCTTTTAATCTTCGGAGGCTCGATGATGAAGTTTTATGTGATGTAGTCCCTATGCATGCCTGTCATATCCTACTTGGGAAACCGTGGCAATATGATAGGAGAGTTACGTATGATGGGTATAAAGAAATAGCTACACATTTCTCCATAAGGGGAAGAGACTTACACTCCGTTCCTTATCCCCGAAGATGCCCACAAAGATCAACTCAATTTGGCAGCCGCACATGAGGAAGCTCGTTTGAAACATGAATCCGAAAGGTAAAAAGCCTTGGATGAAACAAACAACGACGAGAGTGTTAACATTCGAGAGGAGGTAGTCCAAGAATCGATGGTGGCAGATGCAATCGCCAAGGAGAATAAGCGTGTGGCAGAAGTAGTTAACTATGATGAGGCAATTGTTGTGGATGAGATAGTGCATAGGGATCAGAGAGTCGTTGTTGGTTATGTTGCGAGTGATGTTGAGTGTGAGGAGTTGCATGATCCTTGTGATGAGTTGGAAAGCGCTGCAAGTGGTCGTCAAGTTGTTGATGCGAAAGTGAAATTGTCTGAAGCGTCTATTGTGGAGAAAGAAGAAGATTTTATGTTACTAAACTCTAGTTCCAGCCTTGTTGAATCTTCTTTGCAGGTACATGACGATCATCCACATGAAGTGGACACCGGGCTGTTGGATACATCCAATGCAACCCCTATATTGCCTTCGGATGATGTATCCCCGGTTGTTAATGGTGGCAAGCCGGCGCACATTTTCATTGATCCTTTTGCCTTGCGTGTTGATGAAGATCCTACATTGCATTGCTATGACTATCTTGCGGTAACACCGAGCTTCATCGACCTCTATATCAAGCCGAGAGACTTTTCGTATGTTCCGTTGGTGAAGCATGGTTCATGATATCAGCGTACAATTCATTTGAAGTTGTGTATTCGCATGTTATTTGATCCCGGTATATCATTGTTGATTTTTGCTGGTTGTTCGAGATTGGTGCGAGACGCTGAACTGTACGACATCCTTTGATTCGAAACGAATCATTTCCAACCGGGAGGGAATGATGTGCTCCGTCCCGAGGACTTGTTGGACTTGTTTTATTTTATTTTAGCCTTGTTTTTACTAGTTTGTTTAATAAAGGTCTTTTGGGCCTAGTTGATAGTAAGACACATGAAAAAAAGTGTTTATATGTTAGTATATTAAGTTGAGTGTTTGTTTTTAGCAAATAAAGGTTATTTGGGCTTATTATAGTCAAGTTAGGCACACTAGGAAATAAAGTGGCGAAAATTACTAAGTAATTTGTCCCACATTGCTTAGGAGTTTGTTAGTCTTTTATTTTATAGCCTATATAAAGGCATTCGACTTGTAATTTTGAGGAGAATCAATTATGAAAATCATTATCAATATATTGAGAGAAGTTTCTCTCGTTTAAGTCGATTTGGCTTAAAATCACTTGCGAGTGAGTGATCTCTTTGTCGTAGAGATTGCACCCCTTTCGAGAGCTTATCAGCGTTCTTGAGCAAAGCATTGAGTTGTTCTTGGCCCTCTTCCTAGACTGCTGCTCAGTTAGGTTAGGGTTTCCCGCTCTCATTGATCCTTTCGTCGATCTCATGGGATCGTATCGCATCAGTGTTTCTTCAGCTTTCCTTTCTGTTAGATATTTTATTCACAAAGTTTTTTTTTAATTTTGTTTTGAATGTGTTGTTGCACACTGAGTGCGACAGGTGTCGCCGAAAAGAAACGGGGTTCGACGTATGTTCTTTCATGAAGAGGTACAGTGTGTTTTTCGTTGTCTATTTATAGACATCAAATGCATTCGAAAATAGAGATAGGATGTTGTTGTGGAGTGTTATGAATTAAGATGTTGTAAAATAGGGATATGTATTATTTTATATTATTTTAGGAATAAAAAATAGGGATTCTAGTGTGAATGCCCTAACAGGTCCCTTCCATATTGTTATTCTATTAAGAAAGTTGACGATGTGTGAAATTGTCTAATATTCGGGCTATCTCTCCTCGATTGAGCAGAATTCTGGGTAAATAAAGGTAGAATTCATAGTACTAAATAGAGTGTTATCGGCGACAACATTGCGGTGTGTAGCGAGAGGCTCTCATGGCATCTGTGAGCTTTATCTGAGAGGGTTGACTAACCATTTGAAGTATGGCATGGGGGCTCCGCTGAAAAAGAAGCCATGTCTGAGGTTTACATATACCAGCTCTTTGATGGAGGTGAAAGCATGACAGCCAGTAATGTCAGTTCTAACGCATTGCTGCAATGGGGGTTTATGTACCCAAACATGACAATGAAGTTCAACGTTGATTTCTCGGGTTCACAGAGTGTTTTCTGGAACAGGGGAATCTTTCTTCTGGTTCTAATGGTGTTGCCATCTTCGTGGTTCTTTGGATGCATCTGATTAAAGTTTCAAAGTGTTCGAGGTATCCCTTCTGTGAATGTATTGATCATCTCTGTTTCTGGTTTATACCAAAACATATACTCTGTGATTTCTTGAATTCTGGTGTTGGCATATAGCTTACTTTGTAGAGGTAAAGTTCACTGGTATGAATAGTATGTAAACTTGTTAGCATTTAGTTGTTGAAACTTTGAATGCATAAGAGGAGATTAGCTGTGAAAATGGTGGTAGGACTTGGTAGTAATCCAAGAATTGAAAAGTGCAAACAGAACTGTGAATTAGAATAATTCAGTTCCTGGAATAGATTAACTTTAATTAATGTTGAGGAAGACCGGAGAGCGGTAAATAGGCTTCCTGTGATCGAGTGATGCTACCACCTATCGTATGACAAACTGCATAGAGCAGCTTTCAAATAGGATTCTACCGATCGGGCGGGATAAAGTCAAAGAGAGAAGTTCGACATTCCGACCTCAATGTATGGGATTAAGGAAGTCATTACAGGTGGAAGGGTAAGTAACAGTACGGCATATTACTAATCTAACTTGGCTTTTCAATTCCCAACTCGGGTTTATGCTACGGACGGGACAGACCAGAAGCAATCATCCTAAATGAAGACTTACTAGCTTGAGGCAGGCTTTTTGGCATTGGAAACAGATGCAAGAAAAGGCGAATACCATTCCAATACTCCAATACGTACATGAAAGATTTTTTTTCAATCTAGCTCTCCTGCCCGGTAGCTGGTAGAGCTGTTCGTTATTTCTTTCAATCGGTCTGTCGGCATCCGGCATCCGTTCATTTGTATGTATTTCTTCTTAATTTGTAGATTATTTCTGTTGAAATAATATATGCTTTCCCTCTTATGCACTGAGTTTACTGCCGCCCATACTAAATAGTTGGTTCTCAAAAAGTATATTTATGCATTCATGTTTACGAATGAAGAAAATAAAATTATTATATCCTTTTAATTAATTGCATCATGTGTATTGATTTCTTATTTTCTCTAATAGAGCAGAATTGTGCATGTTTAAGGTTTTTAAAATTAAAGAAACATAATTTATATAACAACTTTTCTATCGCAGGTGGTTAGTCACATGGGTTTTACCCTGACCTCAGTGGAAGGACCAAGGTCCGATTCCCCCTTCCCCATTCCCCTCCTTTCGTAGCAGAAAAAAAAAAAAAAAAAAAAAAAACCAATTTTTCTACAATATTTATAACTATAAAATTTTCATTAAAATGTTAGATACCCATTTTTTATTTTTATTTTTATTTTATACACAAGATGTCCATGTTTCTGACTATGGGAAACCCTAAAAGTGATTGAGGTGACTGAATAACGTCATGAGGAGTCAACTGCTAAACAATCTACTTTTAATGAAGATTCTGCGGACGTAATCAAAATAGATGAGTGCTTATATCATTGGCTATGCATGTTAAGGGATTTTTTTTTAGGGGAATGAGGGAGAAGGACAGAAATATTTCATCAATTGGGTAGAAGGACAGTTTTTCATCAAGTGATTTATCAAATGAAACATTTTATTCATTTGAACTATTTAGTGTATGGTTTACTTTTCTAAATTTTATATACAAATCTAAAGTACATCATTGCCCATAAATATAAGTCATTGTATAGTATTCACACATAGTTTAATAAATTAGTTAATGTAACGCTCTTCTTTTGGATACCGAGTCTTATCTGGAAAATGGACATTCGGCATCTGATATTTAGAGTCATCATAAATCTCACGTAAGCCTCATATCATATCAGAAAACGTAGGTGAAAAGAAACAAATAAGAGACTCGGGAAACTGGCACTTAAGAATTTCCATTAACCAATTCAACGAATTACTACTGCTGTCAAACTAAATCATAAATAATTACTAACATTTATTAGTACTCAACTTCACTAAAAAAAAATGTTTGCACATAAAGAATTCCATGGCTCTTCCTAAGCTTGTTATTCATGCTCATCATCCAACTTGTCTTCAACCTGCATTTATTCTTATTCCAAATAAAGGAGTGAGCATTCTAGACTGCCCCATAAGGAGCAAAAAGATCGAAAGAGAGATTCATGTTTTCCGGATACCCGGAGACATGACATGATTCTACTTTATCCAATTCGTAAACAATTTAAAAGCATAACTTGAAGAATAAATGAAACATCTTTGAAAATGTACCTTGAACCATAAGGATATCTTTGAAAACACGGTCTATTAACTACGTTAGTTCATCTTGTACGTACTTGTTCGTTTCATTAATTACCTACATACCATGTTTAGACTACGGATAGAGCTTATGTAAGCTATCCACTAACCCATATTTTACTTGTCTACTAACCTTAACATTTTTGTGTCTTGTCTGTCACTTTCATGTTTCTTACTTGAGATGAGGGCAGTATGCGACACGGGGAACTTGACTAGTCATACGTCCAATGTGGGGCTGGGTCACGGTACCCCATTTGGTACATCAATTAAGAAACGACAAGGAGAATACAACTAGTCACACGTCCGACATAGGATTTTTAATACTCACGGTACTCCGTTATGTACATCGCTGGACACTAACTATAAATACGTAAGAGCACATAAAGCACATAGATTTCACGTTAAAGTCCATACCCAACCTACGAGAACCTACTAAGGTAATAACAACGCCGAACTCATATCCTATCTCCACCACTTGTAACCAAAACGTATAAAACAGTTAACAGAAGAGTATCTAGAATATAGGTTAACGTCCTGAAAACACAGTTTAACAGATGTTGACTACACATAATCATGACTGGTTTCATGTAGTTTAACATAAAACAATATTCAAAGCAACTTAAAAACATAATCTTTAAACTAAAAATGAAATCTTTTGATTAGAAGAACTCATTACCTTAAAGACGAGCCGAACATCAACTAACTTCTATATCTTACACGAATCTACAAACCAACAACATGTCTAACATAAATCTTACGGGAATCTAACTGTACCAAGATCAAAGCCAAGAACAACAATGAAATGATTAGATCTTATCTTCAAGAAGAGATTCCACGCCTAAAATTGTTGCTGAAAATGCAAACTATTGTTGAACGAACCTAGAAATCATCCAGACTGCTTCAGAAACAAAGTCTTGAATCACCCCGTGCACTAACCCGGGTGAAGGGCCAGGAAAGCGGCCTAGTGCTTAGCTAAAAACTCCGAAAACGTGAAATACGTATAGTCTAGGGCTATCTGGAGGCTTTATATAGAGTTTTTTGTGCATATGTCGGTTTTTAGGTGATTTGAAGGCCAAGAAAGCTTAATTAGCCTTGGAAATTAGGGGGAAAACCTAATTCTAAAAAGACGAAAATACGCTTATTAAGAGGTCATAGATACATATAATAAGTGCTTGAGTAAAATGTCTAATATAACATTCGACAATCATAAATTCCATAGTTGCCAAATATGTATAATTGGATTTTTTTTAGCACATAAGTATAATTGGTTGATAGATACTCCCTCCGTTCCTATTTAATTGTCGCAGTTGCCAAAATCAAAATTTCCTTTTTATTAGTCGTAGTTACATTTACAAAGCATTATTTATTGTATTTTCTACATCTACCCTTCTTTATTAAGAGGTGAGAGATTGGAAATACCATTGCATTAATTATATTCAAGGGTGTTATTGTCATTTTGATGATAAGTCAAAGTATTAACTACTCTCCTTAATATGTGTGATTTTGACAACTGTGACAGTTAAATAGGAAAAATAGAGTATAAATTAGGGGGTAACACCAAGATAACTGTTATCTTGTTATTGCTAATGACTTATATTAAGAAACAAAATAAAAATACTAAAATGACTTATATTTAGGGACAAGGGAATACCAATTTTGATGTAAATAAACAATATTCCAGTAAAATGTTTTAAGAGAAAACCGACATGGTTTGTTGCATGAAGTTGGTGTGTGTGTGTGTTTTATTTGAGTTGGGTGAAGCGTTTTAAAATTGCGGAATTTTTTTTTTCCTAATTTTTTTGTGAAAAGCAATAATGGCACGTTTGGATAGATGAAATATTATGAAATGGAATGCATTGGAATGAAATGATATCATTTCATTCCTGCGTTTGGTAGACAATGAAATTAATATAATTATTTTTATTCCATTCCGGCAATCCCATAGTGTGTTTTTTTTTTTTTTTTTTTTGAAGAAGACCCATTTGGTTTCGGACTGACTGGATCCATTTGGATCCAAGAAAGAAAAAGAATTATAAAATATAGTGAAGTAATGATGATAAAGTTGAAAAGTTGTATTGAAATTTATGTAGTTAAAGTAATGATTGTTGATTTGAAATATTATATTGAAAAAGTAATGGTTAAATAGTGTAATGAGTGTATAAAGTGATGGATTAATATTATTTTATTTGTTGATGTTGATTGATTGATGAAAGAATTTATAATAAAATAATAGAATTAATAAAATAATAATAAATAAGTTAGTGGGGTGAATAAAATATTGGTTTGGGATCCAAATGGATCAACCTAGTCCCAAAACAAACAAGGTTTTTAGTGGAATAAAAATCACTTATAAAAAAAAAAAAAAATAAATAAATAAAAATAAATTACATTCTTACTTTTTCAAACATGTCATATTGATGGAATGAAATGAAAAACTATTTTATTCTATTACATTCCAACAATCCCAACGAGACATAAGACTTTTTTTTGTGAAGTAATTTACCTCTGCGACCTCATCAAAAAAAAAAATCTAAAAAATGTCATGTTAACCCCAATAAAAAAACAAAGAATATGTTGACACCAATAAAATTTAAAACATTATATGTTATGATATAAATGAAAACCACACATGAAAGATTGTTCTCTTGAGTTTTTGCAACGTAGTTTTTTTTTTTTTCCCCTTCTTTTTTTCTTTATAGCGTCTAAAGACATTTGTAGTAGAAGCCTATCCCTAAAATAAAGATAAAAAATGAAATTTTCCTCAAATACATCCACAGCAGAAGTCTCATCCCTATCCCTATTTTAGAGTCAATGAACAGTGTATCCCTATTTGTGGAGCACTATCTCTATTTTAAATCACTATCTCTATTTTAATGTATACATGGTATAAAGATAGAGATAGGATGTTGTTGTGGAGTGTTATGAATTAAGATGTTGTAAAATAGGGATATGTATTATTTTATATTATTTTAGGAATAAAAAATAGGGATTCTAGTGTGAATGCCCTAATAGGTCCCTTCCATATTGTTATTCTATTAAGAAAGTTGACGATGTGTGAAATTGTCTAATATTCGGGCTATCTCTCCTCGATTGAGCAGAATTCTGGGTAAATAAAGGTAGAATTCATAGTACTAAATAGAGTGTTATCAGGCAGCAACATTGTAGGTGTAGCAGAGGCTACTGCGGCATACGCAGAGCTTTATCTGAGAGGGTTGACTAACCATTTGAAGTATGGCATGGGGGCTCCGCTGAAAAAGAAGCCATGTCTGAGGTTTACATATACCAGCTCTTTGATGGAGGTGAAAGCATGACGACCCGATAATAATGTCGGTTCTAACGCATTCTTTGCAATGGGGTTTATGTACCCAAGCGTGGCAATGAAGTTCAACATTGATTTCTCGGGTTCACAGAGTGTTTTTAGGAGCAGGGAATCTTTCTTACAGTTCTAATGGTGTTGCCATCTTATTGGTTCTTTGGATGCATCGATTAAAGTTTCAAAGTGTTAAAGGTATCCATTCATGAATGTATTGATCATCTCTGTTTACGGTTTATACCAAAACATATACTCTGTGATTTCTTGAATTACGGTGTTGGCATATAGCTTACTTTGTAGAGGTAAAGTTCATTTGGTGTGAATAGTATGTAAACTTGTTAGCATTTAGTTGTTGAAACTTTGAATGCATAAGAGGAGATTAGTTTGTGAAAATGGTGGTAGGACTTGGTAGTAATCCAAGAATTGAAAAGTGCAAACAGAACTGTGAATTAGAATAATTCAGTTCCTGGAATAGATTAACTTTAATTAATGTTGAGGAAGACCGGAGAGCGGTAAATAGGCTTCCTGTGATCGAGTGATGCTACCACCTATCGTACGACAAACTGGATAGAGCAGCTTTCAAATAGGATTCTACCGATCGGGCGGGATAAAGTCAAATAGAGAAGTTCGACATTCCGACCTCAATATATGGGATTAAGGAAGTCATTACGGGTGGAAAGGTAAGTAACAGTACGGCATATTACTAATCTAACTTGGTTTTTCAATTCCCAACTCGGGTTTATGCTACGGACGGGACAGACCAGAAGCAATCATCTAAATGAAGACTTCTAGCATGAAGCGGGCTTTTGGCATTGAAGCAGATGCAAGAAAAGCGAATACCATTCGATACTCAATCATTACATGAAAGATTTTTTCAATCTAGCTCTCACGCGCCCGTAGGTAGGTAGAGCTGTCCGTTCTTTCTTTCAATTGGTCTGTCGGCATCCGGCTCTACGTTGACAGAGTGGTCTGCCAAGTATTCTGCGATGATCCTGCCATTCACCGACCTTCGAGTGACGTACTCGAGGTGCAGTTCTGACAGCAATATCAGCCATCGTGCCAGCCTCCCGACCAGTTTCTCTAATAGGTATTGTAGCGGGTTCAACTTCGGAACGACGACTGTCTTGCTCGAAAGCAGATAATGGCGCAGTTTGCGCGTCACCTAGACCAAGTCTTCTCAATCGGTGTATACTTGGCTTCACCATCAGTGAACCTCCTGCTCAGATAGTAGATGGCGTGTTCTGTGCCCTTCTCATCGCGATGTGTCTATGGCCCCCGTGCAGTGCTTGACCTATCAAATCACATAAACTTAAAATTGATAAGTAGGTTCGAACATCCAAGGATTTAATGCTCTAAAGAGGAGCGGAGCTACTCGACTGTAGGGATGTAAGTCACTCTTAGTATGTGAGAGGGAGAGGATTTAATGCTCTAAAGAGAAGCAGAGCTACTCATTTGTAGGGGCGTAAGTCACAAATGATATGATTGTTGAAACCGCAATGTAGGCCTTTAGAAACTGATCAACGGGTGGAATTGCTGCAAGTGTCCCTATAAAACGAACAAGACATTAGGCTCCCCGGAGTTTCATCTCTCGGAAAACCCTTTGACGCTCTAGTTAGTGATTACTGATTTGACAGTGAGAGCAATTTCAAGTCTTTAATTGAGTATTATAACTTCAAGTAGAATAACATACAACGCATGAGAAGGAGAAGACCCTTTGTATAGTGTACACGGGCGGAATTGATGGTCCAACCCGTGGTGATGGCGTGAATGCATGAGGAGTTTGTCAGGGTGATGGTGGATTGATACCCAATGGTTCACTGTAACATGTTGCTTGTGGCAGAGGACGACCTACGTCATGCCTTTTGTAAAAGGTGTTGAGGACGACCTTCGCCAGGTCTTTAGCTAAATGAGCCATAATGCCGAACTGAAGCCAAGTCAACCAGGGCATTGATGCTGAGCTCTGGATACATAGACATTATAAAGGGCTCACGGTGATGAAAGAACGAATTGGACCGTACTCGGAGACGGACTTATTCGTAGTGTTGCAATAGTGTCTTAAACCCAACCGGGTTGGACCGGATCCGACCGGGTCGGGTAATTTACAGTCTACTTAGTTCATGTAATTAGTTTATTATGATTAATAAAAGCACTTTTTGTTATTATATATTTTGTTTATCTTTATGAACCAATTATGTTATTAAATGTATAGTAACGTCATTAGTATTAAACTGTGATAGAGAAACCATGATAGTGATTATGGTTGATAGAGATCTCATCAACCATAATCGTCTATCATGGTTTCTATCACGATTTAATCTTAGAGCGTTATCATATAACAATTCATAATTGGTTCTTTAAAAGAACATATATATGACAATAGAAAAGTCATTTAATATATGCACAAACATAAAGAAATAGTAGAAATGATCCGACCCGGTCGGATCCGGTTTAACCCGATTGGGTTTAGGACACTATTTCAACATACCGAACTCATGCGAGCTTATAAACCTCGAAATTTGAACCGTTTGAGTTACCGAGATATCCATATTTTCATAGTTTCCGCCTTATGACCAATGACGGAGCCATGAATTGGATCTCGGGTGGGCTAGTTGATTATATTGGATCTCGAGTGGGCTAATCGATTATAATCGGACAATCGAGTGGGTTTAATTAAGATGTTTTGATAACTTAAGTTGAATTATATAGATTTTTTATTTTAGAATTTCCGTCGGGTGGGCATAGCCCACCTCAGCCCTGCGTACACTTCCGTCCTTGCTTATGACTAGACAAGACTCTTATGCTTCCTCCCACTTGACGCTTATAAGAGAAGATCTACCATTTGATTGAAGATCTTTTACCTACATCTATTGTTATTCAGAAAAGAATGGCTTGATCTTCGGTTTCTATAGCCCTTGGATGCTATTATATAAACTAGAAAGAAAAGAACGAGAATCAGAAAACTGTTGTATTATAAATGTGTCCTTCATTGTGCACAAATAAAATCGTTCTTCTTATTTTAAAAATGTGATATTATCGTTATATCGGTTGTGACACGATGTGTGACATAACACTTTTACGTTTTTTTTACGATAGGTTCTTTAAAAAAAGTATTATCAGTTCACATTATAATTAATAATTCAGAATTTATTGTATCAATTCGTTGCGACAATAACATTTATGTAATTTTAAAAAAATAGAGAATTAGTGATAAAGACAGGTTTTAGAATATTTTTGAATAACAGGACAGCCACATATTTTTTATTGGGAGAAGAACAAATTCTATAATTTTTTTTCTTTCCTCTCTGATTTTTAAACACTCATATCTTTTGATCTAGAGATCCAAACACGATGATAATTTCACTGAATTTTTTATTTTTTTGATGTTTTTCGTTTTGAGAATTGATTCGATATAATTACATCGTTTTTCGTGAGATTATTTATCGAAATTATTAAGTGGATCTCTCCAGGTGAATCACGAAAATCGATGAATTTAACGTAGGGGTATTACGAAATCGCGTGGAGTATGTTGAATGTGAGTGCCAAAAAATAAAACGTGAAAAAAATAAAAAATTTGGTGAAAGAATTTTCACATTTAAAGCTGTACATTAAAAGATATGAATGCTTAAAAAAAAATGAATGAGAAAGAAAATGTATTGAGTTATTTTTTATTTTTAATAAAACCTGCGCCAGTATCATTAAATAAAATAAAATAAAAACTAGTTTTGTCTAAAAAAAAAAAAAAAAAAACCTGCCGCCATAAGACAAATAGAGTAGGAAAATGCTGTTTCGACACGGCTTCAAATTTGGAACGACGAGTCTTACGTCACTGATAGCCCCATTGACGCAACGCAATTTTTGTGCACAAACTTTTCAGTTGCAGATTTGGCTCAATCATCGGCTCCTTTCTTCCATTCCCACCTTTCCTATTTAATTCCTTCTCTTTCCTCATCTTTCCATTCCATTGAAAACCCATTATTCATAGACTTCTTTGTATTTAATTTTTTTTTAAATAATTCAGACTTTAAATAAATAAACACAAACAATCAAACGAGAGACTTTATGGTATAACGGTTGTAAGAAGGTTGTACCAAGTGGCATACATTAAATACTCATTTTTCTTTCTTTCACATATGTCTGGCTTTTATCGTGTGTGAGAGGTTAGAAATGAATGAATGGTTGTAATGTATGTCACTTTGTGATCTGGCTCTTCTTCAACGATTGTATTATAAAATTTGTCCAATCAAAATACGAGCAAGGATGGGGGAAAGAAAATGTTTGTAACGACTTTGAATTTAAGGCAAGTCCGATCTATGGTATCAAATTATAGATATCAAAATCAATTTTTGATGTCTTTAGACATTATTTACTTGGGTATTAAATATTAATCTCCAATGGGATGTTTCAAAAATATATATGTTTTTTTTTTGGGAAATAAAATATATATATGTTGTATCAATTTTTAACTCAACCAATTACAAAAAAGAACAAAGGAAGGACAAGGCCATATATCTTGGCACATGGCACTTTTTAGCCAATTTTTTCCAATCGAGCGCGTGTATGGGATGAGAGAGTATTAGCCAATGGTTGAAATATAGTGCGTCTCACGTCTGATCACCTAATTTTGATACATATTAATTCTTTCCAATTGGAGATCTTGTCATTTCACTATATGTCAAAATTTGATTTTGACCTATCATCGATCAACTTACCATTAGGTCTAAAACATACGAGTAAGGATCCGCTTTCGGATGTGAGAGTCAAGTGTTTTTCAATTATCAAATAATCTAACCACACATTCACAATGCGAATATGATCGAGTAGTAGATTTTTCATTTGAAACTATGCCGTTTTACTAAAAGTGTCTAAAAATAATGGCACTTGAACCTTAAAAAATGGGGAGAGCTTTATTATGCACAACCGTTAATCTACTCTGTGCACTCTCCACTTTTTACACCACATCCAAATTTTGTACCAAATCAATTTCAAACATTTTTATTTACACCATGATTTCTACCTTTACATCACACTTTTATACTACTTCTACACAAATTATTTTTTTATTATATATTGATCCTTAAATTAAATATACTTGCATCCTACACCCCATCTTCTTCATCACGAATCATCATATACATCACCCACAATTCGTCATATTCATCACAAATCCTTTACAAAATCATTACAAATTATCTTCATTATTTTATTCTTTTCAATCTTCATCACATTCATAATCTTCATCATATTTTTTTCTTCATCATCTTCATCATCTCCATATCTTTTTTTTCTTCATAATCATCCTCATCCTCATCATCATCATCATCTACATCAAATCCCACCAAAATAAATGAAAAAGAAAGTCTCTTTGGAGGTAGTAAACCAAAATTTGGATGGATCAAACAATGGAATCAAAAAACCTCAATTGGAGAAATTGGGGTTCCAAGCAAATTGAATGACAATTGATTTGGGCGACATAACATCGTGATTTAATTCTTCAATCCACTTCCAAATCTATTTTTTTTCCCAATCCAATGTTATTCAAAAGCCTCTTTGAATCTTCAAAATTTGTATTTTGAAAATTTATTAAGAAAATAGGAATATGGGTTTGGTGATATGAAAATGGGTTTGGGTTTGAAGATTGAAGAAGATTGAAAAAATGGGTTTGGTGATAGGAAAATTTATTTGGGTTTGAAGATGAAGAAGATAGAAAAATGAGTTTGGTGATAGAAAAATTGATTTGAGATTGAAGATGAATATGAAGATGATTTTTTTTTTCCGTAAATTTTAAAACTTTGGTGGAAGATACGATATTATAAAATTTTAATGGTAGTAAAAATACTTGACAATAGACTTTTTTTCTTAACTTTTTTTTTTTGCCCCTACCGGGGTATAAACATTGGTCTCCACCGCAAGTTATAGTCTTTTTTTCTTAACTTTGTAGATAAAATGTGGTGCAGAAGTAGATTTTGAAATTTCAAAATAATATATGTGGTGCAACAATTAGATATCAATTTTTTTCAATTATGTGTGATACAGTGGTAGATTTAGTGTGATTCGAATATAGGTCTCCTTAAATTATTCATGGATTCTTATTTACATCCAATTAAATTTCTCATGACAGCCTAGAAAGCATCGACATTTCAATCTGGATATCGTGCACGGTATCAAACAATATTTGATCGACATGGCATTCGACTGATACGAATGCGACACGTGTCGGTTGATTAAAAGAAATTATATGAATTTTAATATCTAATACATTGTCGACACTCTCTTACACGGTGCTGACACTCCTCAACACCAATATTTTACTTTGTTTTTTTCTTCTTTATTCAGTTTTTTTCCATTGAGATGTTAAAAAATATGATAAGTTGCAAGTAATTTGACAATTAGATATGTTTTTCAACATTGATTATAATTTGACAACTAATATATCGTATTTAACTTATTTGTTTATTATTGATAAACAATCATCTTTTATAAATTGAATGTGAATCATTTTTTTTTTTGCGTGACCTCATACTTGATGAATATATATTTAATACACTCAAAGAGTTTATATATTAGTATATTACGTATCTTACTTAGTCTAGTTATGCAATTTCTTTAAAGTTCATATACATCATCTAATATTATTTTATTTTATTTTATTTTAAACACGTGTCGTGTCCTTAATTTTTAGAGAGAGTATTTTCCCACATAAACATTAATTGGCCGAATTTGAATCAGGACGTTGAGTATTTTCTAGACCCGATATCGGTCAGAAAGCATATTTGATACTTGCTAGCTGAAATTCTATCAATAAAGTAATCAACCTTCAGCCTAAATTTGAGTCAGAATCAATTAGCGGAAAATTATAGGGAAATACTAGAACTAAAAGTGCCATGGTTTTAGAAATTTTCATGTATGAAACGACTTTTACAATGTTCTAAATTTCCCGTGTCATTATTTTCGTGTCGTGCGACGTTGATGAGAGTCAACTTTCTTATAATTTAAATGTGCATTTACCCCTATATTTGTAGCTTATTCGATGTGATTTTGGGGTAGTTAAGTGTTTTTATAGCACATTTCACCACTAGTTGAATCACGCGAGGCGATAGAAGCGTTCGTCCGAAATCTCCATATTTTGGTGAATTGTGTGCGTTTTTTTGGCATTTGTCACGCTTGGGTTTTCTTGTTTTTATTTGTTATAGGTGCGGCATGATAGAGGGCGTGACGAGGATCGCAACGGTATGAAAATCATCCAAAACAAAGTTGGTATAAAGATATGGCGTGAGATTCAAGTTCAGAAGTTCGGGAAAAAAGAAAAGAATAAGAAAAATCAAGAAAAAACCAGCAAGTATCACACCTAGGGTGTGATGAAGACTGTTTTTCACTCTTTAAAAACATGCCCGAAGTTAAAGAGTTGAAACGATCAAGAATCGTTGATGTTTTCATGCTTCTGTCACTTAATCCGAATTTTGAGCTCCCTTGGAGGCATTTTCTGGAAAAATTGTCTTCATCAAAGTTGTAGGGGATTGAATAAGCTTTCCAACGCAACTTGAATCGCGCAAATCGGAGTTCTACACGCAAAGATATCACCAAATTACTGGAGACATGTTTGGCTGACCGCGCCGATGACGTCATCAATGCGCTGGATGACGTCAGCAGTCGCGAATTTCCGAGTTTTACACTATTTTGGGTCGAATTTGGCCCATATAAAAGCCAAATTAGGTCAAATTTACACTACAACTTCATATAATAATTTTCTTTTCAGTTTTTTAGATTTTCTTTCCTCCAAAACTCTAGATTTAGGTTAAATTTTTTCCATCAAATTGCTACAATTATTAGTTTCTTTTCGCGATTTCTTGGCTTTGGATTAATGAACCAATTGGAGGATTAACCTACGTTATTGATAATTTATTGTTCTTATCTTTTATCATGTTTTCTTCCCAATTAATTATGATTTCTTGTTTCGTTCTTGTTATTATGCGTAGCTAGATTTATAATAGCTAGATTATGTGATGGAATAACGAAATTGATGCCTAAATGATGATCTAAGGATGAGTAGGGCTTAAAAATTAAATCTTTTGAATTGTTGTGTCCTAAAATTTGATTTTAATGCTTGAATTAATTTGATCACTTGATTCATGATTTTACACATGAACTTTATAAATGTATTTTGCGAGGGAGTGTGCGAACTAGAGTATTAGGATTGCCATGCACGAACTAGTCGAGTTTTTCGCAGCCTGTTCATCGGTAAGGTTTTTCTAGCTAAGCCGTGAACTCGGTGGATGCAGAGCGTCTCATAGTTCTTAATCATATTAGGTCAATTAAATCCCATAGAGGGGACTGTTGAACCGAATATAGGGTAACTAGGTTGTGGTATTAGCGCCTCGGGACCAGTTTAGGAGATTGCACCCACAACACATTCATTAGAAGCTATTGGTTGGTTGGTAGGTTAAGGCTCATCTTTAGTGATTCGGTAACGGTGTTAAGAGTAGTGTTCTTGACCATAATTTAGCTATTCCTTTATTCATATATTTTAAAGTCATCATTTTTATGTTCTTAGCTATAGTTAATTACTTCCACCAATATTTGTGAGCCTAAACTAGATACAAAAGTGGTTGTGGTACTTGACCAATTCCTCGTGGGATACGACATTTGCTCGCCGTTGTAGTACAACCGACCCGGTACTCTGCCGGTTAAAGTTGGTTTACTATAATTTGGTCATCAGTGTCCGTGTCTACGACTATGCTACATTGATTACACATCATATGACGTACAAACTGAAAATTTAATGGGCACCATAGTTTTTGGTCGAACCATTCTACTATGACACGACACTTAACAAAGTACTGTTGTTCAATAAAAACTATGCCACCTAAAAAAGACTATGTAAAAATCTCTTTTAGTTATAAAATTATAGCTATCAAAACAATACAACAAAGCAAAATATAAAGATAAAGAATGTAAGGTGGAACAACCATAATTTTTTCTTATTCACTTCATATTAATTATCTTCGTTACAATGGAAGGAGGAATTTGTAATGAAAAATCAAATGCACTTGTCTTCTTTTTCTTTGTTATATCATTCCGTATATCATATAAAATCATATGGCCTATTTATAAGACCATTGATGCTTAATGCATAAAACTTTATCTTATCTTTACATAAATTTTTTTTTTTGTAAAATACATAAATATTGTTATCGTACGTATTTAATGTATCCAATCCTTTGCATCAACAAATTAAAGCACTGATGGACATCCAGTAGTATATTCATAACACTCCCCTGGGATGGCCATTAAACACAAAAAATAAGCCTCGTTAAAATATTCATTAGAGAGAAACCATGTGGGAAAAAATCTTAATAAAGGAAAAAGAGTGCATATTCAGTTTGTGTTTACTCCCCCTGTTTAGTACATTTCTTCAAGTCTTTAAGTGAGTGCATTCCGATCTTCAAGTTCAATCTCTTAAATATAGCGGTAAGAAGTGATTTAGTGAATCATTCTGTTGGATTGTCACTTGATATGTTTCTTGAACATTAAAGTCACATTTCTTTTGAAGATCATATGTGACGTAAAATATTGATGAATATGCTTTGTCAATTGCCTTTGATGTAGCCTCCATTTAATGGAACTATACATGGTGCATTGCATTCGTATAATATGACTGGCTTCTCTTTCTCAACAAATAAACATGAGTTCCACGGATATAATATTGTGTCAATGATAATAATCAAATGCATTCTCCGTTTTATCCGTGAATAGCTCTTATCTTGGCATGATTTGAAGACGTTGTGACCAAAGGTTGCATATAGTCGAGCATCATGAAATTAATGTACCGCCGCTGGTAAATAAATAACCAGATTTAGACTTGCTTTGAGGGGGCCAAAAACATCCATAACCCATGTAACCAACAAGTCTACGACTTTCTTTGTTTTGATCTGATTGCATAACGTATATGGCATGTACCAAAAATCTTGCAAGGAACCCCCTTGTGGAGAAAAACCAGTCAAGGGGAAAAGAATCATGACATGTGCGCTCTTGTTGCACTTGTTGTCTCATTAAATATTTTAACTAAGAAAATTCAATGGGAAAACTTGGTTAAAGGAAAAAATAGTACAACCATTGGTCTTCAAAACCAAAAGATATCTTTTATGTGCATGAAATGAATCTTTATAATGCAAGTCAAATACTCATACTTTATGCTCTTTTGTAACTCATTAGGAGTTTCACAATAGATCCCTGCTTTCTTAAATGGAGCCCGAGTTATTTAGATTATTTCAACAAATTCTTGGTTATTAAGGTTCTAACAACAAATTCTTGGTTATTAAGGTTGAGCTCGTATTTTATACCTAAAATACCCCATCTTTTTCTATTAACCCTGAACTCTAAATCCTCAACCCGTCGGAACCCTGTCGGAAAACCCACCCCGAACCCCTAAATCCCACGAGCGAGTTCGAATTTTTTTTTCAACTGGAACGAGTTCGAATCGTGTTTTTTCCTCTTAACGAGTTAAAATTTGTGTGTTGTCACTGGTAACTAGTTGAATTTTGCGTTTTCACAGGTAAGTGGTAACGAGTTCAAATGGAATGGGGAATGGGGTAATGGATTGGAGATGGAAAGGCCGATAATGGAATGTGGAATGAGATTTTTTCCAATTTAAATGCAATTTCAATTTTTTCAATCGTGAATGGAGGAAATCGAAGGTGTAATGTGAAGGAAGAAGATGATAGACTGAATCGAGTGGAAGATATGGTGTTAATGGAGGAAATTTGAGGTTTGTTAATGGAGGAAGGAAGAAGGAAGAAGAATATGAAGAAGAAAAAGAAGGAAGAAGAATATGGGGATAGGATAGCCTTTTAACATGTTTTGAAATATGTAGTCTATTTTACCCAAAATATGTTGAAATAAGGCTATCTAGCCCATTCCCCCTTCTTAGATCAAACCATGTATCCCGCTTCCAGGATAATTCATGTAATATATACTTTGTGTTCACACACTTTGTATGCTTCAAGCATTTAATGCTTCTACCATCTTATGTGCTTCAGTCACAATATTCGCTTCACACGATTTATATATTAAGAAGCATATTTGTCTCTCTTTTTTTATGAACCTCGTTCACAAGCCCAAATTCTATAATCATATCTCATCTTTCCAAAAGATGATAAATTGTTATCTCAAATCTCTGAGATTTGTATACGTGGGAACAAATATTTCTTTCACGCTTCGGACCCTGTGAAAAAATATTTACTTTGAAAAAATTTACGGACCTCGGTGAACAAAATTTCTGAATCCGCCAAATATATATAGCCAGTGAGGTCCATACTTGTAAGACAAGAAACTGACTTCTAAAGCTAAGTACTGGATCGCTTTCCCATCCCTTCACCGGGAAACAGCACGGACTGAGTCCCAGAGTTAGTTTTCAGTGTATCTAGTGACCAAGAATCAAGTCTGGACTAAAGTCTGGGCCGCTGCCCCTAGCCTTTGCCTAAGAAAGCGTCCGGACTGATCCCAAACTTAAGTTCTGGACGTCTGAGGCACAAAAACTGAGTCTGAGGCTGAAGCCTAGGCCGGTGTCCCTGGCCTCCACTCGGGACAGCGCCTGGAATGATCCCCATACTTATTTTATTGGCAGTCCAGGTTAACAACAGGATGTCAAAGAAGTTAAGTTTCAGCCATGTTTATGGGTTCTGGTTTCTACGTTTAGTGGAGATATGATGGTAGTTCGGTGTTGGCTGGCTTTTGTCCGATCACATAGGATAGATATATGGTCTTTAATGTGAATTTATGTGTTTTATATGCTCATATGTGTATAGAGTTAGTGATCTCTCGATGTACTGAACGGATTACCATGGGTTCTAAGTCCCATGTCGGACTTGTGACTAGTTGTATTCCCCATGTCGTTTTCAGGACGATGTACCAAACAGGGTAACGTGACCCAACCCCACGTTGGACGTATGACTAGTCATGTTCCTCATGTCGCATCATGCCCTCATGTCAAGCAAGTAAGACTTAAGATCAGACAAGACAAGTTAAGATGAGACGAGTGTATGTCAAGAACGCGTGTAGGTTAAGTAATGAGTGATGGTGTCGAAAAAGTCATCTAAGATTTAGCGGTTGTTTGTAGTGGATATCTGGCTATAAATGTGTATAAAAGTGGTGTATGCCGGTGGTGCCCGGTGGCGGCAATGGCTGCCGGCGGTGGTGTCTTCGTAGGAGAAGAGAGAGTGGGGAATTTGGCTTTGCCATGCTTTTTTATTGATAAAATTGTGTCCCCCTGAATGGGGTTACAGGGTGCCCTATTTATAGGGAAATTACCGACTAAAGTTCGGTTTATTTACAAATAAGGACACATAGTGCCAAATAGATATTTTAGCTACAGTAGCGGGCTCGTAGCGGAGTCGATAGGCGGCGGTCTTGATGGCCTTGCCGACCGTTGTATCTTTTATATCATTGTCTCGCTGGACTTGAGGTAGCTCTTCCTCTAAATGTTATGATCGAGGTCACTGGCGGACCCGTAATCTCTTTTGTCGTCGCATAAGGTTGAGGGCTTGGAACTGATCCGAAGGCTCGCGGCTCTAATTTGGCTTGCGAGCTCGCGGGCTGTAATGACCGGTGGCCTCATCCACTATTTTGGTGGCCGGACGGACCCGGATAAAGATATGCGGGCCGGATTACGATTTATCCCTATCAATGAGTAATGTAGCTTAACAAGTACGTGAAAGATAAACCGATATAGTAAGTACGTAGGCATGTTTTCTATGCATTACATATGTACGTTAACATGGTTTTCTTTATGCTACAAGCATTGTTCCAAAAACTGTTTGTGAAAGTGGATGAAGTAGATTCATGTCGTGTCTCACGGCTTATGACAACCGTTAATCTCTCTTTTGATTTCTTTCTCCGTACTGAGCATTCGGCCGGTGCTCACTCCTTTATTGGAATAAGAAAGTTGCAGTTACATGCTAATTTGAAGACGAGTTCGGAGTGCTAGCTTAGGCTGGAGCAACAGAGTCGTTTATGTTTTAGTTTCCTTTTATAGGTGTTCCTTCTTTTCAGACAAGTGGGTTGTAATAGATAATAGTATTTGCTTTCAGTTATTTATGACCTAGCTAGTTTGACAACAGTTGTGTGCTGGTTGTGGTTGTTTCGAAAGACCACGAAATCTATTTCCGAGTCTTCAACTTGTTTTCTTCCACGTGAATCTTTTATTATTCTGATATGACACGAGACTTACGTGGGATTTAGGGTTTACTCTGAATATCACGTGCCGAACGTCTCGTGTCCGGATAAAGACTCGGTATACGGGACAAGAGCGTTACACATAAATATATGAGATTGACCTGTGAAATTTTTTATATCGATCAGTATTGACCCATATTGAGTTATAATATATAAGACTAAGTTTAGTAATTACAAATATGACATATAATATATATATAATTTGCATGTGTAATGTGATTGTGTGTATGTGTATGTGTGAAAGAGCAGGTTGAAGCAGGGTATATTGTCGATTTGGTCCCATAATTTTGGGGTGGTATCAAGTTTGGTCCCATAAATTTGCAATTATCGATTTTGGTCCCGTAACTTAAAAACACATCAATTTTGGTTCCACACGTTTGCAATTATCGATTTTGATCCCATAACCTAAAAACATATCAATTTCAGGACACTTGTATTTTCCAGCAAGATCTTTTCGATTTTTTAAAATGATCCGACCCAAAATTACCCGATTGGCTTGTCTAGATTACTCAAGTGGAAAATCAAACGGTGTCCAGAATCTCAAGCATCAAGAAGTTGGCCATAAGAGTAAGTAAGCAAGCGATGCTCTGTTCATGTATATATATCTTCATGTCTCGATCTTTCCGAATCCAAAACCCAATATTTTTTTCCTTTAATTTTTTTTTGTTTATGTTTTTATGAACAATCTTTTAGTATATTCTTGAAACGAGTGTTTATCCATGAAAATTGGAGCCCATGAAAGAGCTTTGAGAGTTTACTGCAAAGCATCCATGGCAAGTTTCTTATTATTTATTATAGAAATAAATCCAAAAATTATCAAGATGATTTTCGTTACTAGATGTTGCTTGAACAAGAATTGACTACGTCAGCCGAAGAAGGATAGTTCTTAAGTATGATTCTCAAGTTAATCAACGCCAAAAACACCGGCTACTCCCTCATTGCCACCGCTCTTCCTCTTCCACGTGACGGAATGATAATTATATATTCCCACAAAAACGATTTGAAGAGTAAAAATATATATTAATATATGGAAATTCGTTCATCTGCATATATTAGCGATGGACTTTAATATATAAATTATGAACAAGGATTGCCGGTTATCGAAAAAGCCGGTGTTGCTCAGAAGATTGACAAGCCAAACAGATAATATTGGGTCCGAATATTAAAAAAAAAAAAAAATCAAAGAGATCACGTTAGAAAATATAAGTGCCTTGAAATTGGTGTGTGTGTGTGTTTTTTTTCTCTTCTTGTTTTTTAAGGAGATATGTGTTTTTTTAAGTTACGAACAAAAATCGATAATTTGAAACGTGTAGGATCAAAATTGATGTGTTTTTTTTTTTTTTTTTTTTTTAATAAAATTTATGAGAGCCAAATCGATAATTACAGACATACGATACCAAAATTGATACTAAAATTATGGGATAAAGTTTGCAATTTTCCCAAGCAGCTACACCTAAACCCTCGTCTGCAAGCTTCCGTACAATTGATCGGAAGGGCACAGAAGCATCATTGTCTCAATAATAAGCGTTAGAAAGAGACCAGACTTGCATAGGGATTTCAACTCTATCACAAAGATACAAAGTAAAGAAATTGTCGGCAATGAAGCTTCTAAGATTTGTAGTCGAGTCGAGTCGTGTAGATACTTATTAGGATTTGAATTCGACTCGATTAAAAAAACTCAGACTTAAAACTCAATTCGAACTCGATTGAGGTATAAAAATTGCAAGGTTGAAGTCGACTCTATAAATACTGGATTATGATATCCCACATTGGACACGTGGAAGAAGAATAATCTTCTTATAAGTGTGAGACATAAATATCCTGTCAACTCGGTTTGCCTTTTTAGTTCACCTACAAAACCACCCTTCACAATAGTCGGATTGTCCTCACGACGTCCGATTACCCAGTTTTCAACCCGGCTGATTTTGGTTGCGACAATTTCGTCAATCAGATTACCCGGTTTTCAAACCGATTTTGGTAGCGACAATTATGAGCATCGTCAATCATATATCCTAATGTGCACGGCACCTAAAATGGAATAATGATGATTCAAATTTCAAAAGACATACCGACACACGTCAGAAAGCGTTGGACGACAGCCTCTCATAAATCATAATGTGCCACATCACCTCAAGACAGACCTGACCTAAGACCTACATCATAGCTCAAATATAGGAGGCTTTAGGCATGGGTACTTATGACCCGACCTTATACACATGACAATTATATACCATGCTTAATCGGGTCTTCTCCTTATATGGACTGGCCAACAGGCCAGGCCTCAGATCGGAAGTGACTACATATCAAGATCGTTGGGTTATCATCTCGAGACCCAATTACCTGATTCACAACTCGATTTCATCTGACGATTTTAAGCATGGAAGTCACCTCTAAATACTCTGTAACAGCTAGCCCTAGCTAGTTATGCATCCGCCCATGGTATAAATTGGCATGATATGTCATGCAAATGTAATGGTCATGCCGGTCCTGACATTTTTTGGGTTTAAGGCCAAGTTTCCGAATTGAGCATTTTAGTTGAAGTTGTTTTTTTTTTAAAACATACTTATCGCGTTTTTAACATCCGTAAATACAAAATTTAATTTATTAATAGCCTCAAAACATGCCTTCAAAGTAGTCTTTTTAATTTCTATAGTTTTCCAAACAAAAAATTAATAAAACTTGTTTGTAAGACTTTTTTTTTTTAGCCAAATAAATTTTTTTATTGGGACTTTTATCGATTGGAGTAAAAAAAATTTGTGTATTTATCAAAAAAAGATTACATATTATATTAGGTTGGATCGAATTGAATCTCCATGAATTTTTTTTTAGCGAAACATGTCTCTTGTTGAAACAAGGCAGCCGTCTCTCCTACATTACAGCGTGAGTCTTGGTCCAGCATACACTATTTATAAAAACGAAAGCTGCATGCAAAAGGCAAAAATGGATGCATGTGACAAATCTCTCTGATAGTAGGATTTGAAGAAGAATTCGTTTTGCCCTCTAGGGCCTCTACTCTACTACTCTACATTATTGTCTTTTACGGTTCAGAATGAATGACCATGATAACTCGTAATAGAATATGGGCCACTGAGAATTGAAATTTTGTTTTTTTTCAAACACGTGTAACTACGGTAACGCCCAGCACTTCAGCATTTGCATTAAATAGTCATGAACTTGGTCCAGGTCAATTTGTTTAGAATGTCGTCGCCGTTTGATCTAAAAAATTGTCATCCGTTAATGAGATTTTTATATACCATATTTATATAGGGATGAGCATTCTATTAATTTACTGACGTGAGACTTTACCGTAACCAAAATTTTAATAATAACAATAAAGATTATTATTTTTAACCAAATTAAGTTGATGATACATTAGAAGACTATATTGAGTGATCTAGGCTTCATTTAATTAATTAACAAATTTAAATGTTTGAACAATTTTTTGGTTTGATATTTGTAAAGTGCCACCGAAAGAGAAACACATTTCGCCATTGTCACCTTCTTCGCAAGCATGTCTACCGTTTGTTTGTTTGTTTGATTTTTTTGTTTTTTGTTTTTTTTTTTTGGGGTACTATTTGACAATGTTAACGGAAGAGTAATGGTGGGGGCTCAGTTTTTATTTTGTTTCTTTCTCCTTTTGTCTTGTCAATTAAACTATCTGGCTAGCGAAGTTATTGTGTGGTGAAGTAATTTGAGATGAAGTGACGGGTGAAACGATTAGAACCATACAGTTATATATAATTAAACTGTGTGGTCTGTATGATTCCACACGGTGTAATTTGAGGTGAAGTGACGGCTAGATCTTACATACACAGATGACGTACAAATAGAATGTCTCGTTTTAATTTATTTAACGGTTAGACCAACCCTGTTGTTGCTTTACATCTATATTTCGAAAAGGAAAAAAAAAAATCAATGGAGACATCGGAACAAATTCGAAGATTAGGTTGGATATTAATAATGTTTATACATTTTTTACCGGTAAAAACTACATCATTTTTCGGATGGGCAATGTCCCTTACCCCCCCTTCCACTTGGGTCCACCCCTGCTTCAAGATGATATTGAGTATTGATGATGCTTTGAACTGTCTGTGTCAAAATCGGGTTGTAATGCGGGTAACTAGACCTCGGTCGAGAGGATGATCCAACAAATAGTTTGATGGATTTGTTGATGAATTATGAGTGATGACTGTCTACGTACCCAAAATGAAGGGATCAAGCCACACGTAGTTCTTGGTAATGAGGATTATGTTCTTTTATATAGGCTTCCATCGTGGGGGAGATGATGTGTTGTCAATGAAGTCGTGGATAATGACATGAAGTCATTATGAAGCAATCATGGTGCAGCAGTCAAGGCTCTTATTGCGGGAATCATGGAACAATTATAGATCGTGGGTTAATGCTCCATTGATGGAGTGCAACTCTCGTCTAAAGGTCCGGACTGACATGCCCTGAATTAAGTGTAAGTAGCCGGTGGGTATGAGGCTGTAGACGTCTAATGTCGAGCTGTCCATAGAAGACAAAGAACAGTTTGCACCATGTCGGACAGAGGACAACGCGCGTCATGTCGATAAATTGTTGATAAAGGCGACATGCATTGTATGAAGAAAAGCTTTACTCAAGTCGTCTGATGTATAATGCTCAATATTGAGCTGAGCCCATATCAGCCTTCTTGTGTCGGTCTTCAAGATTATATACATGTCAAAGTATATTTTATTGTACTTAATATCTGCAATGATACTCTATCTACCACTTAATCAAAGCTATAAAATGCTAATTTACACTTCAAAAGTAAAGTGTCCATTATAACGAGTAAAGAGTAAAGAATGGAGAGAGAAATGTTTTAACTGGTAGTTAGGTTAGTTTAGTAATTTGAGATGAAAGACACAAATGTAGGACTTCAACTCCACACTTATTCTTGATCTTCAATAAAAAGTTTAACATACTTTACTGAACATAATCTAATCATCTAGTCATTAATAAATGTAATAAAACACTTTCATAAGATTAATAAATCCGTAACTCCAACTCTTCTGACAATCCGCCTCGAGATAACAGACAATCCGCCTCGAGATAACAGAACACAAATACTTAAACCAAAACACAAAAAGGACTCCACATTTGAATGTCAAATTACATGATGAATTAAGAGGTTGAACCTAAAGAAGTAGGGATAAGAATCCAAGAAATACATGTAACAACAGCCAACAAGATTATAACCAAAACTTTGATTCGATTCAGCAGAGCAAAAGAACAATACATAGCTTATCGCCTCCTCATTCCCCTTCCACGGCCCCGGAAAGCTCCGCCTCCACGACCTCTACCACCCATGGCACTTGCAGCTGCTTCCCCTTGTGCGCTTTCAGACTGTAGAATCACAAAAGATGAGTTGTTGATATGCAGACACAATGGACAAAATGTGAAATGGTCTAAAATACGAAAAACAACACAAAAATAAGCGACCAAGTAGTAACCAAATCTCGTTTGTGAAATGATATGGTCACTTTATAGACCATAAATGGTCAATGGTGGGTGGCAGTGGCACGATGTTGTGTCACCGTGCAGTGGCAGTAGTATCATTTTTCCTTTTAACACAGAGATGAAAAGAATACATTATGTGCTTATAAATACACTTGCAAACGGTTTCAAATCCCACAACTGTCTGTTTTAATATGTGGTATAATCGAATCTGTACAAAATAAAATAAAAATAAAAATAAAAATAAAAGCTAGTGTTTCCTGGGTAGTAAAATAATGCAGATCCATATAACACTTTTATGTGGGCATTATTATTACCTTGGGATTTTTCACAGTTTCATCGACACTTAAGATCAAGCAAGCTGCTTCTGTAGCTGCATTAATTGCATTTATCTGCAACAGAGAATAAGACACACCAAAAATCAAGTTTCTTTAAATAAGGTGATAAGGTGACAAATAAAAATGTCGTAAAGAATAGGGTTATTACCTTCACAACTGCTGGCTCCCACACAAAATTGGCAAATGAATCAGCAATTCCGCCAGTATTGATATCCACCCCAAAAGGTGCGCCCTCCCCTGTTCAAAGATATGAAGCAATGAGTGTTACACTACCATTTTCATAAGCAACAGATACTCTAATTCATAAGGTCTCGAGTTCAAACCTTGTAAACGAAAAAAATACAAAATACAAATGAAAAAAAGGTGTTGGAAGATTCTAACACCTCAAAATGAGGCCATCAAGAATCAAACTGGAAAACTCGGTCCAATGTGACAGTGATGAACAGAAGGGAAACAATTAAAAAAAAAACCAATTCAAGGTAGTCTTCATGGAAGGAGAATTTAATGTAGCACCAATCAAATACAAATACATCTGAAACACAGAGAGGCAAACCTGATGGCAAGGCATGTTTCTGTCTCAATTTGTTCAAGACATCTGTTGCATCAAATCCAGCATTGTCACATAGTTGTCGCGGGATTACCTGCCAAAGAAAAAAATTGCAAAAATTTCTCAGTCTTTCGAATTTCTTTGACGCACAAAATAGGGTTTAGTATAATAGAATTGAAGCATCAATGGCCTTATTTTAAGAATGGGGCATGGAGAAGCTTGTAAGGAAGAGAACATCTGCCCAGAAATTGATCAGAACATACTTATGGAGAATTAATGGACTTGGTTGTCATCCAAATATAGAGCATGTGCAATCAAGATAGCTATATAATGTCAGGGGAGGACTATCAGGTCGTGCCTCAGGATAAAGTGTTGTGACCTAAAAGATATCCATGTCTGATCGATCACTAAGGTAAAGGTGAAATGAAGATTAAGGGCGGAGTCAAAAATGCGAGGTAACCTTCCACAAAAACAACAAATTTGTATAACCACATAATTTTTTCCAGTTCATATGGTTGATAGGTAAGTGTATACCAAAAAGGAACTAAGAAAACATACCTCTAGAGCTTTAGCATAAGAGTTTATAAAGAGCTGAGACTTCCCAACTATTGTTCGAGCATGCTGCCTTAAATATCTGCTGATCTCCATCTGCACCGAAAGAGTTTTCACAACTATTAGACATCTGCACTGCAATCTCTGAAAGCTAAAGGTTGTACCAGAAGATTACATCTATAGCTCCACCACCGGGAACAACAGTTGAATTTTTAACCGCCCTTCTTACAATCATGATTGCATCATGAAGACTTAGCTCAGCTTCTTCAATGAACTGAGAATATCTGAAAGCAAGAATTAAGTTACAGAAATAAGATTATAAGAGAAACAAAAGTTTCCACATAAATAATAGCACACACCTGATCTGCTCCACCTCGAAGAACTATAGTTGCCGTGCGACCCATTGGGCATCCTTTGAATATGTTGAATCTCTCATTTCCAACTTGATTCTCCTCAAAGATGTCACAAGAGCCCAGAACCTTTTCAAGAAGAGGGGAAAACACTTGATGATGAGAAAAAAACAGTTGTGCACCCAATTGGAGTAACAAAATTGTCATCTCGTGTTGACTAAAAGTGTCGGAGAGAAATAAGAGAACACAGGGGAATACCTCATCAATTACATTGTTGACAGTGGTCTGAATAGTTCCACCAGTCGCAGCTGCAACTCGTTGCAGATCCTCTTCAGTGACACGACCGGCACAAAATATATCACGATCTGCAAAATACTGCTCAAAAGAATAATGTTTAAAATGTTTGATGTCAACCAGCAGCATACAGAATAAAAGCAAAATCACCATATTTTTTTACATAACATTCACCAAATTAACATTATGAAAGTTCGCAGACAGCAATAACAAGCTCATTTGACTACATGCATTAAGAATAAAAATATAGAAAATAATATAAATAACAAACCATTTACTCTTCAAACAAAGATGGACTCGAGATACCATTTTCAAATTTTCGTCCAAACTCGTCGGAAGTTACAGAAACCACCAAACTTATCAATGCACGTATGTGGCATTATAAGCCAAAGAAATAAGCTTTTAACATGTCTTGAACAAAAGTTAGGGCAGCAAAGGAATCAAATCACTACCTGTGTTGCTAAATCGCCAATAGCAAGGCGAGACAAGACGATTTTGGCCCCACTCTTCGCACATTTATCTAACTTGTCATAAATGATATTCCATTCAGCATCAACGATTGACTGATACTGTGATGGATCTGACAATCTGTAGAATATGACAATGTAAGGGAGCATAAACAAATCAGAATTTTGAAAGGGTAGACATGTTGTAGCACAGTAGAGAGGCAGGAGTAATAATTTTTGTTGTAACATAGTTAACATGCCAAGCGGTAGTAAGAATTCCCCTACTCAAAAACATGGGGCAGGAGGGTGTTTGATCCTCTGACTTCATTCTTGATAACATGATAAATTACCAGCTCATCTAAAAGCTTAGGCTGTCAAGGACAAGTGCACTTAATGCATATATATCCTAACAGTATAATCATATAGAATGACACCTTATCTCGGCATTCTCTTTCTCTGATTTAAGCTCCAACTCTATATTTAGCAGAAGAATCTTGGGATTGAGAAACTTCTTAGGCTGCTGTTCAAAACCTGCATATGAAAATGTCTTCTTGAAAGCAACGCCATCAACAAGGAAAGAATCCCTCATGGTACCTCCAGGAACCTACAGAAACAAATTTACTGAATCACGTATTGTTTGTACTTCCACGTGATAGCAAAAACTCAAAACAGACATATCAGAGGTAGGAACAAATCCAGCAGATAGCGGAAGAGAGACTCACAGCAAATTTTCCAATCAAGTCAGACAACATATCAACATAGCACAAAAACAACACTTTCTCTTGGCTGTTGAAGTGAAATACAGAAAACAATTTTGCCAATTGCCCAAAGAAGGGGCAGGAGTACCAGAAATACATGTAATAATATCCAAAAGATGGAGGCAGAAGTATCTCCACTGAGATACTTTACATGCTTCTAACTTCATTCCAAATTCTACTGTACTGTACTCCGAAAAGACTTTCATGTGAGATATCTGCTGTGTGTCTTCTGATGTAGGACAGCTAAGTAGCCAATAGACTTTTATTCGTTATTAATTTAAGTGGGTACCCATATGGGCCTTTCAAGTGTAGGTATTACCTAAGCGGGCTTTTTAGCCTATAAAATACGTAGTATGTAATGTTTATACTCTTTATGAATGAAAATCCTAAGAGCTTGGATTTAGCTCTTGTTTTAAACTTTTCGCTGTAGATCTTCAACATCATCCTCGTAACCATGGAAGATCAGGGGGTCTACCTTACTACTAGTTAGAGGCTTAGAGCAGTTAAAAGGTCAACCCCATCGATAAAATAAAAAGTAAAAAATAAAACTCATAATTTTTTAGAAATAAAAACTGGTGACCATGAAAACATAGCAGATATCTTTTGAATCAAACCACAATTCACCTCATGAATACCTCAGCATAGAACAAACAAATAAATAATAAATATAAGTAATGAAACAGAAAAACTATATATCAAATGAAAAGGATTTGTAACGAATAATCATCTGAGTACATAAACAGGGACTAGGCCAACCAAACTAAAGAGAAAACTGAATACCTTCTTAATTCCAATCATATTTAATCTGTCGTCATTTCCAATAGCAAGAACAGCGTCCACAACCATGGGTGCAAAGAAATCCTTCTCACCACCAATGAGCTTTGATGAAAGGGTCGTTGCAGCACATTTAGCCAGTAAGCCTTTCTTTTCTTCTAAGCTTTTACCTTCAATGCTAACAGATAACTCTTTGACCTTCTCAATAGCCTATTACAAGCAAAGTTTGAAAAATAAATTCATATTTTGAATGTCCAACCCCAAGCAATAGTTAAAAAAGGAGCTTCTGAGCTTGAATCAATACCAAAGTGCTAGCTGTACGATAGCTTCGAATCAGATTCTGAGAATGCACGCCATCCTCGATAAAAGGCTTTGCCTCCTTCAAAAACTCTGCTGCCAGCAAAACCACTGTCGTTGTACCATCACCAACCTGCACAAGTAAGCAAATGAATTAAGGGATCTGGCATCAGTCGACAAAAAAGTATACAACCCCCACAAAATATCAAACGTCTAAATAAGATTCAAGTTCATAAATGTACACGAGCCACTTAACCTGAAATCACAGAACTGAAGGTTCTAGCCCAAAAAAATTATATGAAAAGTAGACAGAATTAAACAGAACAGGCATGCACAACCAAACCAACTTCTGTCACGTTCGAATAGACAAGGCAGAGAAAAAACAGTTCAGGTTTTGCTAGGTCTGATATCTCACGATGATGATGGAAAGGCTTGCAATCAGTGGTCGTCATGAAAGGGTGCCCAGAAGTTGTTAAATACTAGTACCTTCTCTTATATGGAAAAATACTAGAAGGCAAAATCTCAAGAGCAAGGCTTGGGCTTTCCAAGATTCTTGCAGCACTTATAGTGCCACATGGCTAGCAACGGGAAAAAATATAGATATGTTCTCTCGGGTAAGGAGCACCTTTTTTCCTTCAACAAGTTGGCAGGGAGCATTAGCCAAACAGTACTGGTTATAACTAAGTAATTTTCCGACAAGATGCACGGTACTGGTGTCTGGTAAGTTATCTTACTCATGTTCTAAACCAAACATCAGACAAAAGCATAAAAGCAGATAAATTTTCCATTACATCAACAAACAAACAAACAAACAAAAAAAATCATATGTACAAAGCACGGGTAGCAGTCAGAAAATATGAGAAATCTAGTCTAAGTTTCTCATTATTCAATATTAAGCACAGCATTATCAATGAATGCATATTGCTGGTACAACATTCGTCAGATATGAGTCATTATTCTGCTAATCCTCCCTAGGTCTTTTGTGTAGTAACACATACAGCAGGAATAAACAACTTTCTTAACTCCAGCTAGCATGAATGTACAGAAATAACAAAAAGGGAAGTGAGACAACAAATCTTAGTTCGACTTGCCATGCATAAGATGCAGTTCATGCAAGCAGCTAGTCAGCTACACATCAGTGTTATTGCAAATATAGCTGACCCACGGGGAAGAATCAAAGGTGAGATTAACAAACAACCAACAGCATATATTAAAAATGTAACCATGTTTGAAGTTACATAATAGCCATACTCCTTGCAACCTTAAGTTTCATTTGTGCTGAATCACATCACGAGGTATTACAGTAGAACTCATACCCTAGCTCGTGGGAAAATTATTTGCCCCAAACTCAAGTTTGCAGTGTATGTATTACAGTCACACATTAAATTTCAGCCTATTAACTGTCAAAGTCGCATTAGATTAACTAACGCTGGATGAAAACAAAACCAGCATGCACATACCAAACACAGAATGCACAAAACCGAGATTATTAAACACAGAATGCACAAAACCAGGATGAACATACCAAAAAAATAACACAGAATCATGCGAGGAAGTATAATAGTAGCACCTCAGAATCTTGTGATTTGGCTATGTCAACAAGAATCTTAGCTGCTGGATGCACTATGTCAAGAAGTTTCATTATGGTGGCACCATCATTAGAAATAGTTGTGCCCTTATCGTTATGGATCAACTTGTCCATACCCCTTGGGCCAAGAGTGGATCTTACAACATCTGCAACTGCCATACAAGCATTTATATTGCTGACCAACTGTGCCTTTCCTTGAGATGTATCAGTCCCTTCTTTCAACAATATGATCTGGGGTTGCTGTTATCACAAAATAATTATGAAAAATTAATAATTTTAGGTGCCATACATACACACACACTACGTTCAGAGACTAACTGATTAAGTAGCACCGATGTAGGTAGAATGTTCTTGACCTTTCACATAAAATTCAGTATAAGAATGTAGAGGAAGCAAAATATAATAAGCAGTGTTAATTAATAGCATCACAAAAGATAAAGGGAACAAATTAAGAATACAAATAAGTCAAGCCTACATATTCCTCTCAAGATCATAATTCATTTTACAATCTAAAGAAATCATTGGAGGTGTTGTTCTGGGAAGGGAGTATTGATCAAGATGATCTTTTGATGAATGCAAAATCAAAAATATTATGCAAATTCAAGAGACAGACAAAAATGGAAAATTAATTACTAAAAGCCATCATTTCAGATGCATAAAAAATTGCTCTGTAATTCCCTAAATCGTCTTATAACTTACAAAACCCATTTTTACACTAAAAAGTAGAAACACCTAACTTTCATTTACAAAGGCAAACTTACACAATCTCCAATGTGAAAGCTGTTATTTTATACAGTGAAATAAAGAGAGTAAAAGAAAACTTAAATCGAGAAAATAAGATTCATCAATTTATAAATACAGTGACTCAACATGTGAACCTCCAAAGTCAAACTTTCAGCTTCATTAGTCACATATATCAGTGCCCTAATTCGATGGCGACCCAGCAAAAGGTTCAAATAACTACCAACTATGAACAAACAAAGCTGCGTGCATTTCCCAAAAAACAAATCTCAAAAGTTACGAAAATTAATTGAACATTAGCAATCCCCACTAAATACAAATCAAAACCCCAAATGCATCGTCCATACCCGATTCTCAAGCTGATTTCTTGGAAACCAAGAGAAAACTGAACAAAATGGACAGCTACGAGATTGAAAAATGGTAGGGAGACACGTAGAGGACAAAGAGTAAGAGAAAACTTACAAGCATAGTCGACATTCTGCGGGCAGAAATGGGCGTTTGTAGATGTAGAACTGTAGAAGAGCTAGGAGGAAGACGCTAGGGTTTAAGTAGAAAGTTCTACTACACTGAAAGCAAAACGAAAATGTCCCCTGATCACTGATGTATGCAATTGCAGAACAAGGTGGAAAGTGGAAACCAAATAACCGGGCGTATCAAACCAACCCGAGTCGAAAAGAAGTAAACCGGATTTTTTTTTAAAACTAGTAAAATACACGTGCATCCGCACGTGGTTTTGTGAAATGAACTTTTAAAATTTCAAAAAAAAACAATATTAATTAATACATAATTTATTAAGTATTTATGATATTGTATGCACGTGGTTTCGTGAAATGAACTTTTAAAATTTGAAAAAAAAAAATAACAATATTAATTAATACATAATTTATTAAGTATTTATGCTATTATAAAATATAATAAAAATATGCTATTAATGATAATTATACAAAACTATCTTATGTTTTTTTAGTATTTCAAATTTATATATGCATGTACTCAATACATTTATCACCCTTTTAAAAATAATTAAAACACGTACAATGATCATTGTCTGCTACGTTGTGTCTTTATCTAAAAATAAGTGCAAATGTCTACATGGCAAAAAAAAAAAATGCATTCCCACCGTATACATTCTACAATGGTTTTCAAAATGAGAGAGTAAAGTAAAATGAAAGAGTAAAGTGACAATGAGGAGGTGAAGGTGAAAAAAAAGCTTTTCCCATTCACATCATGATTCCACATGGGCAAATATTTACACCATTGTAAATATTTAAACATGTTCCCATAGTCTCCCCCGACAAAAAGTAAAGTTTACAATGTGAAATTATAGCACATTGCTATTGCTCTTATTATGAATTTACATATTTTTGTATTTAATATACATCTACAACATGTTTTTCATACTTGTCTAGTAAACCTGTGAAGATTTACAATAATTTTTTAAAGCAGCTTTTGCAAAGTTCTTACTCTAAACATAAACTCATTTTGATAGAGTGAATGCAAAAAGTATAGCATATGAGTTTCATGTATATATAATTTTATATGTTAGTTATGAATTTATAATTTAATAATTGTAAACTAACACTTATTAAACAAAATAACATTTGAGATAAAGGTTAGTATATTTAAAAAAATTGATGAATGAATTTAGGATTCAATTTGATTAGTATGACAGGAAAAATTGTGAAATCATAGAATTTTATTGTACGTGTAAAAGGTTAAACATATACTTTATAGTTAATTGTCAATTAGGACACATTTAAAAAGATGTCTGGATTTTAGGACCATAAGAAAAGATTTTTGTCAAAAAGAACATTTAAGCAGTGAAAGTGAATTACGTTGGTTTTATGCTCAAAAACCAAGGCATTTCACTTTCAAATTCACTCTCTTTCACTTTCACTCATGAAATGTCATTTTTGACAAAAAACTTTTATTATAGTCCTTTTTGTCTGACATCTTCCATATTATGTCATTTAGGACCCTTATCTCTATACTTTAAAAACATTATAACTGTCATATACTTTCATCGGTTCTTAACGCCCTTATTCCACTCGGAACCCAACCCCCATGTGAGGGCTTGACACCTATCTTTCCCTATTTAATCGATGAAGTTGCCAAAACCATTAATACCAATCCAACATATCTCTATGTATAATCAATGCGTTCTTATTTAACGGATGGATTATGCAACCTGGTATTATTCTTTGTCCTCAATCTTATCCGTCGTACTATCTTTGAAGTAGACATCACATGATCAACTTATATTTAATGCCCACAATTCTTTAATTTTCTCAAAATATCATTCCGTTTATCACTCACGCAAAGACTTCTCGTGAGTCATGAAAACTTTATATATAAATATGCAAAGACCTCTCGTGGACAAATCAAACAAATTAAACAGTACCATAAATCTATGCAAAAAGATACTCAAGCACTCTCTAATTATCTTCACGATGTGATCCTAAAGCCGATGAATTGGTCAACGAATCCGGATGATCTTATGAATCTTATTTCGGACAACTTGAGAGACCATGAAGAGTTGGCTAGGGTTGTTTAAGCACATGACCCCCATTGATTTTGAAGAGCTCCATGAAAAGCTACTCAATTATAAGACTCTTCCGTCTTAGTTGCAACCGGTCGTTTTTTCTGGTCTTGCTAGAGCTAATTCGACCGTATGACATCCTTCTCCTAATGCAGGTTTGTTTCACATCTTATATTCCTAATATTGGAAACATACACAAAATAAACTCTTATGTAGTAGGCCCGAGTTTTCTCCCAAAAATACTTACTTGGGTAATTTTTGTGTGCAAAGTGCAAAGACATTCAGAGATACGGTGCAATTATTACAAGGTTCAACCTCTTACAACTTTTTCTCATTTGGTCTATCCCTCTAACATTGCATCCACTTCAAGCACCTTTGGATGCTCTGTCATTTTCTCGGTGGCTTCTTTATAGTGGTGCTATGCATCATGTTACCATTGATCTCAGTAATTTGGAATGACACATGCCTTATTCTAGAATGAAGACGTCATGATTGGTGATGGAAATTATAATTCCATCACACACATAAGTTCTGTTTTTATCTTCAATCTTTCAAAACATTCTATATGAATGATGTTTGACGATGTCTGAATTTGTCCGGGTTACAGTTGAGTTGATATTCCGGTAAATGGACATCTGAGTGATGATCCAAATAATTTTTTCAAGTGGATTTGAGAGTGAGCCTACAAAACTCAAAAAAAGCATGAAGGGTCCTAGAGCTTGATCCTAGGGGAGACTTCGATCGACGCTCAAGTTAGTATTTGAATATAGGGATTTCTATTAAGACGGTAAGGGAGAATCTATAGAAAGCATATTATGTGCGTACCATGTAATTGAGGATGATGATCCTTTATATGGCTCTCCCTCGTTGGGGAGTGAATTATAATACATAGAAGTCATTGTCAAGGGAGTTTACTACGTATTGATGTAACGGAGACTGTTATGGAGAAGTTATGGCTCAGACTATAACGAAACATATATTTTAGATCCATCACTATAGCAATTACTATCATGGAGTAATATCTGTGTGAATTCCGGACCGATCGTTGAAGAGAGTGTAACTGTTGCTTGAGGTCGAGGATGACATGTGTTGCATTGAGCATAAATGACTTGGTGACCTACACAACGTCAGTAATAAGAGACTGTGGATGTCTTGCATCTTTCCGGTTATAAGGGATAGAAGGCGACCTACGGCATGTCGGTATGATATAAGGGCGGCATGCATTGTACTAAAGACAGACCTTGCTGGTTGAGTCCCGAAATCGAGTTGAGCCCATGTGTATGATGACTGATCTCACCCATGCCAATCTTCATTGTGTTCCAAGCATGTCTCATAATTTATCATCCATCTCTTGTCTTTGTCAAGCCCATAATGTTTCTTTTAAATTCTTACCCTTCAAATTTATTTTAAGGTTCTTCAGACCAGTATTCTTGTGATGTAATGACCGCTTAAAAATAGATTGTATGAATGACTAAATTCCCTCTTCTAGCTTTTCCCGGTGAGTAGAACATCGAAAGTGATTGGCATCATCATCTTTGTCACTCAACTACCCCCATTTTAGAGTTATTCTTTGTCAAAATGATCTAGATGTTGTCAATACGACTGCTTCTTTCCATTGCTTTGTTTGTTTAAGAAAATTTTGTTGTTAATACCAAATAATCATGGTTCTGTCCATTATTGTGAATATGATGTGGATGATGTTTTTATGCATTTTAAAGCTCTTGTTCAAAAAAAATTTGATACTACTATTAAAATTATATTGATACAGAAGGTGAATACATAGCCTCAAAAAGTTATCTATAACTCATCAAACCACACTCATGAGCAAAATATTTTTTCTAAGATACGTCATCTTCATCTTATCTTTATTACCACATATTTTATCTATGTTATTTAATATTTAACAATGATTGTTATATTTACTGAGAAATTAATTTAGGAAAAAAACACACTTACAGCTCTTTTATATTTCTATTTCTATAAGTTGGATAATGATCAATACATATTTCATCCACACTAATTTTCTATGTTATTTGACGCCTATATATAATGATCATAATATTTAATGATATAAAGTAATTGGGAGAAAGACTTTTTAAGGAAAACATATTCGCTTACACTCAAAGCTTTATATAATTTTCACACTCAACATCATCTCACCACACGTTTTCCATTTGTAAAATAAATTAAAAAAAAAAAACACAATTGCCCCCCAACCACAAGATGATGTTGAGTCTAGACATTATGTAAATCTTTGGGGCTAATGCATTAAGTTGAATAATGATCATCACAATTGTCATCTATATAGACACCATTTTTATCTATGTTATTTAATATCTAAAAATGTTCATTATATTTAATAAAAAGTAAATTAACTGGACAACAGTTACGGAAAACACGTAGTCACTTTTAGTATCTTTCTATATATCTATAAGTTGGATAATGATCAGTAAATTAAGTTTGATAATCACCGATCGATACATTTTCATATATATCAACAAATGTTTATCTATCATTACTATAATAAAAGACTCGTTATTGTATTTAATGAAATGTATTCATTAGAGGAAACACTTAGAGGGAAAACACATCAACGATTAATATCTAACGGTGGTTATATCTTTGATTAAATAAATTAGTTAGCGAGAAATAATTTTAGGGGGAAACACACCGGCTCAATTAGAGAGGACACGCGTTTAGGGGGAAACACTTTCAGGGAAACACATTGATTGTTTTATTTTAGTAATGATATGAGATATAGACATCATTTTTATCTTTGTTATTTAATATCTAAAAAGGATTATTATATTTAATAATTTTTTTGTGGAGAAAAACACTTACGGAAAACAGGTAGGGTCTTTTAGTATCTTTCTATATCTATAATTTAGTTAATGATCAATAAGTTAAGTTTGATAATGATCTATCAATACATTTTCATATATATCAACAACTTTTTATCATTAATATTATAAAAGAGTCATTATTGTATTTATTTAAATATATTTATCAGAAGAAAACACTTAGAGGAAAAACACATTGACTATGAATGTCTAACAATGATTATTATCTTTGACGGAATAAATTAATTAAGGATAATAAGGAAACACTTAGAGGGGAAACACACTTTCGCGTGTTCTTTTTTTATTTAAAATAAATTAGGGACATATATAACAGTGATTATATCTTTGATGGAATAAATTAATTAGGGATCGAAAGGAAACACACAGAGGGAAAACACACTTTCACGTGTTATTTTTGAATAAATAAATTATAGACACTTACGGAAAACCCGTAGGCACTTTTACTATCTTTCGATATCTATAAGTTGGGCAATGATCAATAAATTAAGTTTGATAATGATCTATCAATACATTTTCATCTATATCAACAAATCTATTAATACTATAATAAAAGAGTCATTGTTGTATTTATAAATAAATTAAGGACACTTATGGAAATCACGTAGGCACTTTTAGTATCTTTCCATATCTATAAGTTGGACAATGATCAATAAATTAAGTTTGATAATGATCTATCAATACATTTTCATCTATATCAACAAATCTATCAATACTATAATAAAAGAGTCATTATTGTATTTAATGAAATATACTACCACCGTCCCAAAATGTAAGTCTTTTTAACTTTTTAGTTTTGTCCCAAAATGTAAGTCCATTTAGAAACCAATAAAACATTTATTACATCTTTCTCCTTCTACCCCTCATTTATTATATACTCAACAATTTTTTTTTATTTTGCATTAATACCAATGAAAGGTCATTTTAGTCTTTTTAATCAAAATTAATGACAAATAACAAATTTAACCAACTTTCTTAATATGTGTGAAAAGGCCTAAAAGGACTTATATTTTGGGACGGATGTAGTATTCATCAGAAGGAAACAATTAAAGGGAAAACCGTTGACAATGAATATCTAACCATGATTATTATCTTTGATAAAATACATTAATAAGGGACAAGAAGGAAACACTTAGAGGGAAAATGCACTCGCATGTGTTCTTTTTAAATAATAAATTTGGGAGAAACACTTTTTGCGCACTATCAAATTATTGCGCACTACCAACGTGTTTAGATATAGGTGGGTTATTTGGACTTCTTTACTACTACTGCACTACATTAATGAATATTTTTCGGTGAAAAAACGTCATTCATCGCTAGCTTTATTCTGGTGTGGCATACAACGCCGGTGTCACCGACGCTGGTATGCCACTGTGAACACCATGAAAATCGTGGATCGACGTTAAGATTTAACACTTTTTTATAGAGGCGTCGATCGCCACCACATCGGTGTTCGCTTGTGGAACACCAACGCCACCGCGATCGACGCGTTGGTGTTCACAAAGCTTCTCCAAAATATACCGACGCTCCTATATAAAAATCATGCGCGCTCAAGTAAATTTTTGTGCATGCAGTAGTAAATGGCCAAGCAAGTAGTAAATAAGGGGGTCCAAATAGAACCCCCCTAGATATAATGTGTGTTTTTATGTGATTGACTTTTTTTGTTCGGAATTTGATTTTTTTTAAAGATTTTAAACGTGTTTACTTTTTATTAATTTATCCTTTAAAAGCTTGATTTTTGTTGATTGGATGATTAATGGAATAATGTTTTAACGTTTTTTTTTGCTGCAAAGTAATGTGTTTTTTAAATCATTCCATTTGATTGGATGATTAATGGAGTTTTAACGTTTTTTTTTTTGAAAAAAAAAATCATAACAATTTTATGGTTATATTTATAATTGACTGGATAGATATATATATATAGAATTTAATTAAGGCTTATAATTGATTGGATGTGTATATGGAATACTTGTTAAATTTATAACAATTTTCAATGGGGGAAACACTTGACGGGGGAAACACACCCGCTCTTTTATAATAAATAATAATTAAACCGGACTTTAGGGTCGTTCAGCTAGAGGGAAGTCGTAGTGTGGACATTAGTCGAAACGATATCGTTTGCGTCAACCCATAGAAATAAAAAACATATTTGGAATCGAGGTGAAAACAACCTACTCTAATAGTAATTGCTAAGTTTTTTTTTTTTAAAAGGTTCTCTCGACATTTCTTATGAAGACGGATATTTAAGGTTGGAGAACGACAATTCACAACGACGGGTTTGGGTTTTATCGGCCTCTTTTTCAGTTCAAGGACGTCGTTAATGTCGGGCATCGTCATTTCCCACCTTTTTCTCTCTCCACCTTTTAAATTCGACAAGAAATTATTATTCCATTGAAGATGGGTTGAAGAAAAGTTGTAGCTTGAGAGATTTGAGATTCGATCGATTGCTTGTTTGGAGAAACCCTGATCGCGACACTATGATGTAATACACCTTGGCTTTCTAGCTGGTAGGTGTAGGCACTATGAATAGTATAATTACCGTCACCTGAAAGGGCCCATTTAATAGTGTCATCCACTACGTAAAGCCTGCCTCGGAGACCTTGGTAGCGCGGCAAATATTTCTCCACAAAAATGAACAACCAACTTTTGGGTTGACGAAGGGGTTCCCATACTTCTTGATTATGAGGGAAACCCAAGGGGAGGTGTCATCAACGAGAATGTGCCAGACAAGCTCTCCCAAATAAGAAAAGTTCATCTCCTCCAAGCTGAGACCCAAACCTCCGGTTTATAGATATTTGGCCAAAAGATGTAATGGCAGTGTTTTTGACCATCTAGCTCATGCCAGGTAAATTGGCGACAAAGTTTATCGACCTAACCTAAAACGCCTTTAGGTATTTCCGTCGTTTGCATCATGTAGTAGGGGAGAGTCAATAGCGAAGTATTAATAGGAATAGATCTGTCAGCTTTTGAGAGAGATCTAACCTTTCAAGACGCAAACTTCTTTCGTATTTTGTCAACTAGGAAGCCATAAGTTGCCTTTTTGACACGAGAGTGTATCAAAGGAGTCCCGAGATATTTGCCAATATCAGTCGTGTATTTCATCCCCAACTTCTGCCCTATCAGTTGTTTGAGTTGCATGTTAACGTTGCCTGACACATGGAAAGATGTTTTTTGTAAGCTAATTTTTTTACCCCAGAGATAGAACAGAAATCCGTCATAATGTTCTCCATCACAAGAGCTTGTTCTTCGAAAGCTTCGCCAAAAAGAAATAAATCATCAGCAAATAATAAGTGAGAAAGCGGCGTGGCTCTTTTGCTAAGTCGAAAAGGTTTCCAAAGACTCTGATTAACTGCTTCCATGCATAGGACAAAGACGTACGGTGCCAAAGGGTCTCCTTGTCTCAGACCCCTCTCCGAAATAATTGGGTCCAACTTTGCACCATTCCACAAGACCGAGAGGGAGGCTGATTTTAAGCCATGCAAAATTAAATCATCAATATTTTTAGCAATTCCAACAGAGGTTAAGATTGTTACTGTTATTTATTATTCTAGTTTGACAACAACGACATTCTTGTTGGTTATGTTTTTATAGATTGCTTTGCGGGTCTGTCCCATGAGTCTCAACATGTTTTATTTTCTTATGCGCCTTATTTGCCAACTCAAATATGACATTAGACTTATGTGAGTTCCACGTGCCAAAGGTTTCCGAGAGCAAGGTGTTACAACTCATTCCCGAATATTGCCAACATGAAAGTGATTCGAACCATGCCACTAAATGAGTTCTTACAAGGGATACAGGAAAAGGTACGAGATAACACTGAATCGGACTTCAAGATTCAATCGGATGGATCGTTGTGGTTCAAATCAAATAATGATTTGATAAATCAGCTCTATTATTTGTATGAATAATAAAATAGCAATATTTGTCTTTTCGGGCACTACACCTAACAGAAACATGACATTAACCTCGTACAAGCTTGGTCAAGGTCTAAGTGTAACGCCCCTCAGACCTGGCGCCTGGTAACGCTACATGAGCCATAAATTGTCCGATCAACTGTTTAGACCGTCGTCATTGCGTGGTCTAAAAGGGCTAACCCGAGTTGACAAGATATTTTATGTCTCACACTTATATGGAGGTGAGCTTTCTGCTAATTTCCCGATGTGGTATTTTACATTCTCACCCTCTTAGAAGGGACTGACGTCCTCACCAGGACGGCCAAGATCGGGTCTGGATCGTCCTTACCGCAGGCAAATTCTACACCATTTTTCTTATACGGTGCGGCGCTTAGGGCCGCCGATAGTCGGCTCGATACCATTCTCGTAACGCCCCTGCACTTGGCGCTGGTAGACGCTACACGAGCCATAAATTGTCCGTCAATCGCTTGACCGCCGTCCTCGCTTGGTCTAAAAGTGGCTAATCCGAGTTGACAAGATATTTTATGTCTCACACTTATATGGAGGTGAGCTTTCTGCTAATTTCCCGATGTGGGATTTTACACTAAGGGTATCACTTATAAGGTATATGAGGACTGGTTCGACCCTAGGTATTTTATGGTGTCTATGAGTGCTACCATCGGTCTCTGAGCATTTGCTCGACCTGCAGATGAACGAGAGTTGTCTGAGTTACACCCTCGAGACACATTCGGCCTTGCAACTATTGTCGATCATGCACAACCTTCATGCTTACCGGCATTACATTAACTCCACTACTTGACGTACATGACAATTTCTTTTACATCGCACCACGGTTGCTATTCTCACACCACTAGCAGTGGGCCATAACTTAAATTCTTCACTTCATCATGGTGAATGTCACGCACACTCTATCCCTGAAACCGACAACTATTTCCGTCAAGAACCCAGTAGATCTACGTCCAACTTGATCCCACCAGACTGAGAGGTAATTTTTCTCTAATCACTTTATTTACATCGTGAACACACATGAATGATTAAGTTGAAACCATGTGGTCCAGATTTATCTTCATGTTTTATTCCAGAAATGGATTAAGAACTTTCCACCTGAGGGTACGTAGGCAGTTGGACTTTGGCTGAACCCGTTCCATGGAATATTTCTGTCAGACACAGGAACATGAATTTACAAAAATAAAATTCGAGTTTGTTTTAATACGAGTGTTCATGTTCAATACTACTAACTCTATAAACATTTTTTATAAAGAGAACAAAATCCCCAAAAGCTACTCGAATTTTGTCAATTTCATTTAACTTGCTGTTGCTGGCTCAGTTTAATTAGGCTGTTTACTATGATAGTTTGCTGGCGGTAAATTCCTATATCGATCCAAAATCCCAAACGTCTTGAAGAGATCTCATGGCAGCAACTACAACGAAAGATAATTGTAAGGTAAAGCTAATATTTTCAAGCCAATATTCGCCCTTTTTGTTTTTTGATTTTGACTTTTGAGGCACCCCTTTTTCTGTTCTTGAACATACATCTTAAAGATTTCATGTTTAAAAAAAAAAATTACATGTTAAATGTTGCCGTCAATTTTTTATTTAATTTAAATTGTTGGGCAGCAGGAGGATTTTACGAAGATAGGAACGACCATGGAAGAAGCAGACGAGAAAATTGGTTATATTTCCAGTAAAATTCAGAGTTTAAAAGAGAGAATCAAGGAAGCCTCCTTTAATCCAACCATAGAGAGATTATTGCCACTTCTGGAATTATCAGAGGTTTTGAATCTTACCTTATTTCTTCTACAGTAATTCTTGATACCTTTATTTATTTCGTTGCTGTATTTTCTTATTTAATCTTTGCAATAGCAACAATTAACTAGCCGAAAACACCTGTCTGAACTGAACATATAACCATAGCTAACTCCGCTTAATGGGAACGCGTCTTGAGTGCTGTTGTATTTATGAATTTGTGGGTAGATGCGTGTGTGTGCCCAAGAACCTAAGAAAATAGGGCTTTGTCTGATATTGTTATCTCTGTTTGTGCCAGTCTATATTCGGATACATAGATATGCAGTTACACGTGCACTATCTAAATATTGTGTATGCTTCAGCTAGTTTGCATCATATTCGTGAATCTTGGATTTAGCTGAGTAGCTCGTTTCATGCAGGGTGCTGAGAGGAAAGAAACAGAAGTCCTTTCCCACTGCATTATTGAACATTCAAAACTGCTGGCTGATGTCAATGAGCTGGAGGAAATGCTACATGGTGGCATTGTTACCGAGGAGCTAGATGATATCATTGACTATTGTCTACGTGCGTATAGTGAGAGATTGTTTTCATTGAAGAAGGTAATTAGATCTTATAAATGTGTTTGAGAATAACTACTGGTGATATTGCTGTTTTTCTGAAATCTTTTAGCTATTTGGTAGGAACTTGCACCGAAGTTGAGGGAAGTTTTTTCACTTAAACGACAACTTGATGATGTGCCAATACCGGCTGAACTTATCCAGTAAGACTCATATTATTTGTATTGCTTATGATTTCTTCTTGAAAACGTCTTTCATTGTTTTCATACACCTTCTTTATTCCCAACTTGTGAAGATACAAATTGTGAGTAAATTTCTGCTTTCAGGTATGACCTCCGGTTTTCAGAGCTCTCCTCTAATATCCAGGTATGCATTTGATGCAGTATTTTTTAATTTTTTTTTTCCGGTATTGCGGACTAATTATATTTTATGATTCGCAATTGATCAGCAAAAGTTGCGACAAACTCGAAAATTCTATGAAACGTATAATGCACTATTGGAGATAAAGGAATTGATGCTGAAAGAAACTTCTTTGTTGAACTCCATAAGTTCACAGGTAAGGGCAGAACGGAACGTATGACTATTTAGCGGCTCATTTATTTGACGGATTTAAACACTACTTATCTCTATTTTACTGAATCTTTATTCATAGTGAAATGCATCAGAATCTATACATCATATAATAGTTGAGAATCTTTATTTTTGTGCATTACAAGTAGTAGTGCAGAACTTGGTGATTCTGTTTCATACAAATTTGAGTAGCGATTCCCCCGCAGATTTTCTTTCGGTTTGTTTTAAATATGTACTGCAAGTGATATATATATATTCTTTCTGAAAATGTGTAGTTTCAAGATGCTATGACCAGCCCAGTTGGTCGAACAAAGCTTATCGACTCTATGGAAGGGATTTTGCAGGGCATTCAACAGGTAAGCTTGCAAAAAAAACCAGTTTTACCTTAGTTGCTGTTACCTAAAGCAGATGTTTTACTCTGAAGTTTTGCATAAGAGTCCACCATACGATGAAAATATAATAGCGAAGGTGGTGATGTCACTAAAATTTGGCAGGACACATGGCATATACTGCTGAGTTGGCTCTCATTAGTTCAAGTTCAAGTTCTTTATTATTTCAAGGCATCTGATATCTTTGTGATTTTCCCGAGCTGAAAAATGAACCGTGCTTCATTTTATGTACAGAAGCTGGAAAAGAATCAGCAATTACTACAATCAGAGCAGAGAGCTTGTGAGGGTATCAGAAAGAAGTATACGAAATCTCTTACTGAGCAAAGACAAGTGTATTCTCTTCTGAAAGATTTTGAGGTATATATATATCCACAACAATCTGAGAATTTTCAGGCGGCTTTTATCTCGTATACTTATTTTTGCTCTATTCATTGCCAAACATTTTTTTATTTATTTATAGCCCAAATGGTTTTGTCTGAAACAAACGGTCCTTACTAAATCATCTGTTTTGCAGGAAGAATGTTCAAGAAATGATCGATTACTGGGCCAAGCATCAGTTTCCCTATGATGATTGCGGTGCACACGTTGTTCAAAGCTAAATACAACATGGTAGTTATATATGTAGATTAATTTAGATCCATTCTTTGCTGTTTGTCTAGAACAAGAATAAAATTAATTCATAATCGTATATTCTCTTTCATTCATTGTAGTAATCTTTATGGATGATGCTGTTTCAGATTCAACAATGCTGCTCAAGCTCTTATTCCTAATCTCAACCGGGGGGGCATCAAAGGAATTTAAAAATTAACTTAACATCAAAATGACCTACTTAAGGTAAATATTTTCTTTGGGGGGGGGGGGGGTGGGGGTTACCGGCCTTTACTGCATAGAAAATGCATCACCTCTGGTCATAGACAATACTGAAGAACACACCTGTGATGCTAGAAACCTGTCTTTTGAAGCTCTTGATTTTATCTTTTTTGGGTTTTAAAGAATTTGATAGCAAAAGCAAAAGTTACTGCAAACATCAAGCAGAAAACAGCCATCATGATAGCAGCCATAGGCAAAAGCTCACGTCTATACCCGAACTGCACCTTTAGCAACTGTTTGATAGGAACCGAATGTACCCCATCAGCAAGTTTAACCATTGTATCTAGATCTCCATATTGGGATGTTAAAAGTCCATACAAACTCCATGCTAGAGGATTTGCCCAGTAATACCATCTCCACCATATCGGAATCCTCTGCAAACCATACATTAAAAACAAAAAAACCGTAAACTTAAGCTTTTGGGAGAGAGAAACAATGGATTGCGGTGACATGGCACATTTTACCATGTGAAAAATGATGAATCCGCTGAAAAGATTCCACATGAGATAGAAAGGTGCACCGAGTATTGCAGCGATGTTTTGGTTAGGTGTGACTGCAGTCATCATCATCCCGAAGAAGGTGAAGTATAAGAAGGTTGAATACATGAAATACATGTACCAAAATAACTTCCAAAGGTTGAGCTCAAAAGACGCCATGAAGTAGAAGATTGTGCTATAAATAAGTGTCTGCACTAAAACATATGGGAATTCTATTGCAACCTGCAAAACAAGAGAATATGTATGTATGATCTGTTATTATGCCAGTCTGAATCGATTCGGTTTGAAAAAGTTTTCTCCATAAAGATTCATGCCTGTGCGAATGCAAATGGTAGTGCAGAATACATTCCTGCTGCTCTCTCTCTGTAGGAGACAAATCTCTCAATAGCAACCACGGGTTGGGCGGACATTGCATTTGTAACCCCGATAAATAAAACAGCAGAATACATGGATCCCATTGCATTAAAGATTTCTTGTTGTGTTTCCCTATACAAAACACAAATTCAAAAGTATGCAGCAGAAGTATGCAGATTTTGGTGCATTGTGGTTACAACTATTAACACAGTAAGTTGTGATACAAATTAGTGAAAAAAATGACAAATTCAAAAGGGCAAACCTTTTAGAACCAAATCTCCAGCATATTGTTCCAAACATCAGTGAGATGATAATCGTGTAGAAGAAGCGAACTGCTGTGTACTGTGGGTTACGCCAGTAGGACATTTGTTGCTTCCAAAGGCAGGCTAGAAACTGGCTAAAAAACGATTTGGAGTATTTTCTTGGGAAGCTTAACTGCTTAGATTCACTTGTAGTTTGCCTTAGATTATCTACTAGCTCTTTATTTTCCTGGTAAAAAAATGATTCATGACAAAAGGCCAGGTGACATGTGCACTCATAGATGTACTGAAAAATACATACTCGAATAAGTTAGATCTGTGATATATTTCGGCAAAGTCCACACCGAGCTGAATTTCTTCAGCAGGAGAAGTAACCTCAAGAATCCAAGCAGCAGGATTACATCCAGGATTGATTTTAGGAACTCCTTTAATGGCCTAAAGAGACGAGAAACAGTTTACGTGCGCATTAATAAAAACGAGATACACAGACAACGGTCCTGTTAATAGAGTTCAAATTTAGAAAAACCTAAAAATCTACCTCGAAATACTGGATCAGTTTGCAGGAATTTCTTCCCAATGGACCTGAATAAATGAGTTTGCCTCCTTGCTTCATTAGTAAGAGCTGCCAAGGACATAAAAACAAGATAAATCACGAGGCTAAAAAAAAAAAATCTTTTCCTTGCATATCTAAAGAAATGAAAGATGACAACCTCATCAAATGACTCGAAGATATCAATGCTAGGTTGATGGATTGTGCAGACAATCGTCGTCCAGTGTCAACAATGTTTCTCACGGTCCTCATAACAATAGCCGCAGCCCTAGCATCTAAACCTGAAGTAGGTTCATCCATGAACACAATAGAAGGATTCAAACCAACTCAACAGCAATCGTAAGCCTTTTCCTTTGCTCCGTTGACAGCCCATCGATCCCTGGTAGACCCACCAAAGCTCCTTGTAAAGGAATTAGCTCAACGAGTTCCATAACCTCACGTACAAATTCCTGCGGTGAGTGAGTTCAGAATCATATAATAAAGAAGCAAAACCAAATAGGCACAAATTGAAGAAAGCAGTCACCTTTGTGTTTTAAAGTCGACTTTTTGAAGACAGGCGGAGCCAAGCAGAAAATACAAGAGACTCTTTGACAGTTAAACATGGGCAATGGATATCAGTCTGTTCACAGTATCCAGAAACCCTTGCAAAAGTTTCTTGCTTTTTAGGGAAATTGGATACGTAGATGCTACCTTCAATGTATCCACTAGTTTTCCTTCCAGCTAAAACATCCATTAGAGTAGTTTTACCAGCACCACTTATACCAACTAGTGCAGTGAGAATCCCCGGTCTGAAAGCACCAGTTACATTGTCCAACAGTTGTGCTTTACCTCCCAGCAGACCTTCCTGCTTCGGTTTCTACAGAGAAACGTAAAACCAACTAAATTATGAAATAACGATTGAATAAGCTTTCAGTACAAAAGAATGTAGTGCAAAGGGATACCGTTGGAACATTCGCATAATAACAAATGTTGCTGAAAGACAATGATAGTGGCGTAAATGGAAGAGCCAAGCCTCGCCTGCTTAGTATGTGAGCTGTCCCTGATAAAGCGAAAAAAAAACTTTCAAGACATTGAACAGCCAAAAGATGAGGCAAACTTTAGACAAACCTTCATATGAGTGCGAATCAAGCTTAACATTCATCAAGTGAAATGTCAGAGCGTATCTTCTGTCTCTGTTGAATACCGTCAGAAGCCGTTCCTTAGAAACCACGGCCTGTGTGCTCCCAAGAGCTGCATCGATTTGGATGATGGAATTAGCAAACGAATGTATAAGATAATTTGTAAGAAGTTACATCATCTTTTCTAGAATCAACCTCTACATGAGAACTTTATATGGAAAGCAACTTACGTTTTAGATAAGTTAGAGACAAAGCCACGAGGACGTTGAATATAATCGTATATCCAAGCAAAGCACCAACCCCTATCCAATACCAATATTTCTCTGCAAAAAAACTTCGAACCTTCAATAATGTCTCTCCCAGTGTAGCACCATATCCAAAACCCTACATAGATACAGTAACATCTTCGTTATACAAATGAAAAAAACAGATATTTTGTTGTTGCAATCACAATAGGAGCACACGACAGGTATTGTGCACTACTGCAGTTGTTCATATTGATCAGTTGTTTACACACACACACACACACACTAAACAGTAGCTATAAAGAACTAGCATGAATAATTAGTCACCTCATCCCAAGAATGACCAAGAAATTCATTTACTGAAGCTGCATTTTGTGCGTACATCAACGGAGAAAACCAGTATCCCCATATCCACCAACCAGGGATGCTACCTGAGAGAAACCATACATCGAGTTAATAAGACGATCCATTATTGTCAGAGTCGAAAAACAAAGGCACTCAAAGAAAACAGATATTTTCATTCTCACCTCGTGAAAGAATAAATCCTCCGAGAGCCATCACAACCAACATTGCAAAAGAACCAAACGTGTTTGCAACCACGAGATTTCTCCCTAATGATGCCATCAATCGAAACAGAGCTATTGACATCTGATGCAATGAAAAAAACAACCAAAACTGACGTAGGCATCTGCATGTAAATAAGTAACTAAGTCATATTGATGTCATTTCAGAGTTGGTAGAAAAAAGGGTATCAATCCAATATATATATATATATACCTAGTTATTTGTGGGTCAAAGTCAACAAGATAATAAGTTGCTGCTACCCATATGATTGATTCCACAAGTGATAATGGAATACTGAGAAGCCATGAAGGTAATGTATATAACCAAGAAGGATAAAAGCATGAATCCCTATGCTTGTAAAGAACTGGAAGCTTAACTATCAACATGGGAACCTCCATAAATCCATTATAAAGAATTGTAAGAAGTGCAAAATATATGGCTCCAAGATAAACTCCACCGTCGTCAAGCGTGTTATGACGCATTGTTGTCTTAAAAAACACGCTAGCCATAAGGGAAACCATCATGAGAAGCTGCATAACGCAACATACAATTTCATCACACGTTTTTTGGCAATACAAAGACGGATTGAATAGAATATTCAGAACATTTAAGCTACATAGAAACATTACCTGAAAAACTTTGAATATGAAAACAAATGCATTTCGTTTTATCAAAAGCAGTTGCCAAGAAAAGCAGATTTTGAGTAGCTCTTTCATAGTTACCCCATAAGCCTTTATCGACAAGGCTGCAGGGTCGCTATAACAACGACCATATGAAACAGATAGCTCCTCAGTCAATTCTTTACCAAGGCTAAATGCATGATAGCCTTCGACAAACTTAGTAACAGATACATAATGGTACGGGTCATTGCGGAACCAAGACTGTCCTTGATCTTTTTGAGATAAAACCTGCATACAAAATATTCATTGAAAGGAAATAAACATAGAAAATTGCATATATTTTCCAGTACATTATGGATTTTAATTTGCAAACCTCTTGTAGAAAATCTGGAACATTTTTTCTGGGAGGGCACTGGAAACCCATAGACGAAAAGAAATCAAGTGCAGCTTCACGGGGTCCCTGATACACAATTTGTCCTTCACTTAAAAGCATAACGTCATCAAATAACTCGTAAGTTTCTGGATCTGGTTGTAATAAGGATATTAATGCAGTGCCTTCAAGCGCATGAGTTGCATGCCTAAGATATCTGATGATCTGATGAGTAGTAGAACTATCTAAACCAGTTGATATCTCATCCATGAAGAGCACTCGAGATGCCCCCATTAGCAATTCACCTAAAAGCATGTGTGTAGCTTGCATTACATCCTTCTCAGAAAAAAATGAACTTACATACATCAGCATGAACAAAACAGCAGAAGAAATTACCGGTTGTAAGTCGCCTTTTTTGTCCCCCAGAAATACCTTTCAGCATTTCATCTCCCACCAATGTATTCGCACAGACATCCAATCCCAAAATCTTAAGATAATTCATCCACAAAAGTGTAATTAAGTTAACAGAATTGATATGCATGATGGATTCTTCTTTATAGAATGAAATTTCATGCATAGAAATCTGTAACATACGTCCTAATTTTCTTTCTTACTTGTCGTGAAAGACACAATGTCGATATTTATGTATTTTGAGACCTTGAGACAGTATATTACACAAATCAGTTATGATAAATGCCTTCTTGTTACAACTGTAAAAAAGTTTCACGTGTTATTTATCACTTACCTTCATTATATATTCTGCAATTAGACTTGTATCCTTCCCCAATGCTACTGTCTGGTAGAAAAAAAATCTGTCAGTTATTGGAAGTAGAAGTCTAGTGCAGAAAACAAAGGCCAAAGATTACTTTCTAGGCTAAAAATGTACCTTGATAAACAGATCCACGTCTTCTTCAGGGTATATACCTGCACTTTTTTCTCGTCTCAGCAGTTCCATGAGTAGGTCTTCATCATTGTGTTCCAATCAAATTGTTAGGAACAATTTTTAGATTTGTCAATCACGTGAAAACTGTGATTATGGAAATTCTTACCTTGTTTATATCCATGGCCCTGACAACGTCCAGAGAATTCCAGTGTCTCCCGCACTGTCACTTCTCCGATGTGCCAGTCCTGCTGGCTCGCGTATGCAGAAGTCCTTTGGGGAACAAACTCTTTTATGTTGTGCCCATTGTAGGTAACTTCCCCTGACATCTTCAAAGTAAAATAAGTGCAGTTAGAAATGGAAAATTCTGAACATGAATTTGCTGAAATCAGCGCCATTTCATATCCAATATTCTCCGAATCGATATATTTTCACTGTACACATGGAGATTCAGATTGCAGCATTTCCACCAAATAAAAATTAGGATCAAAGTATTTATGTTTCGAGGCTACATCTTTATAGTTCAATACCTTCAAATCATGTTTAAGCCGACCAGCTAGAGCAAGAAGCAAAGTTGTCTTTCCTGAGCTTGGTGGGCCCAAAAGCAGAGTGAGCCTGAGGTGCAACAAACAATCTCATCATTGTGAAATCGATTACGAGGCATAACTTGTAATGCAAGCAAACTCAAGAATACTACCTTGCAGGTCGAAGAATACCACTGACATTTTTCAAGATCGAAAATTTTGTTCTCTTCCCAGCGAAAAACCTAAGTTGCCTCAAGAAATCCTATTTGTTTTAAAGTTGGTTAGTATGGAGAAAGGCAGGACAAAGTCCCACTCAAAGGGCTTACTTGTTATAAAACCCTTAAAACTGTAAGAACATTATTTAACAGATATTGCAATCATACCTCAGTCGTATTAAATATGAAATTGGGGATAGTTGGTAAAGCTCTGCTTCCAACATGGATAAATGTATTCACATCGAGGTTCTGGAATCGAACTTCAACTTTTGGAAATTCTAAATCAACCCTGGTATAAGAAAATCAATTTTTTTTTTATCGTCATCAAACCAACATTTGAATACCACCACAGAGATAAAATCAAACAATGACGAGGTGAATACAGATCAGATTCCTGGAATTAGACAACTATATCTGCTGAAAACCAGCCAAGATGCAGAAGATAAATTCACTAACATTTACATAATCCAAGATGCTCACTGAATACCGAGACAAATAAGGGGGGGATCAAAAGAAGGGATGAGCTTAAGGTAAAGGGAGGGAGCAAGGAAGTAGCAAGTCTGCAGCTTCAAGTTCAGATTACAGCTTGATAAGTTGAAATACAAAATATACGTATAATGATAGAGAAGTGCTCTGTCAATAGAGTTAATACTTCTAGGCCATGGACATTCTTGAAGATCATCCAGAAAATGTACTTTTGATTGAATATATAAGCATGTATTTAAAAGAGGTTACTGCAATGGCATGAGGTTTACCAATTCTGTACTAATAAACTTTCAAAAAAATGCCAAAGGGCACATCATCAAGGACACATTACTGTCTGTGGTCGTCTATGACACTAACAGTGACCCCTAGTGATTGATGAGCAACTCCAAATGGTGGCACTGGCAAGCCTTTGACATGGCTGGTGATGCTGCCATTACTAATACTATTGAGCTTCCCCAACAACAAAATGGTGCTTCTATCTCTACACCCTGAATGAATCACATGCAAAGGCAATGGCGACCAACTGATAGATGACACTGTGGAGGAACAGAAAGGTTGCCATAATAGCAGGAATGTGGAGAATAAGTGAAGCAAGGACTGGAAGAGAAGAAAAAGTTCTTTGAGGACTACAATCAAACACCTGGAAGACAAACTTCTTTCTAGAATACATCAAACACCTTACGAAGAAGTTTAGTGTACATAACCAGGTTGTATTAAATGACATACATTACGATAATTCATTTTTAACTTCTCATGCACCATAAAAGTGTATTATATGAAAGAGATTAAAATTGAAAGACTTTAATGTATGACATTCGGTACAACCTTTTTAGAACCGTTGCACTATAAAATCTCACTTGCCACATATGTAAACGGACAATTTTTTTTTTCTTTTCTACGTGACAGTCATCCGACGGTCCGTTTTAATAGAGAGTCCCTGCATATGAATTTTCCGTATCGATGAGCATTTGGGTTTGATGCTTGTGTTAATTTCTTTAGGGGCTATTATTTACGGTACATTCTTTTTACTCGTACATCACTCTATCTATGCACCACAATATGATCGATTTTGTGAAAGTCGGTTCTGGGGCCAATAACCGACTTCCCCGTAGATGTATTGTAAGAACGAACTTTGAGAAATTGGTTCTGGCTCCAGAAAAGGTTGCTGTATTGTTTCCTCGTTTGGCTAGAACAATAGATTCAGCTGCATGATTCTATATGGGTCTAATTATTTTTTATAACTAAAAAAAAAGGGTATTTTAGTTCCGGGTTAAAAGGTTTGGATTTGTTGTCATAAAAAATCTAAGTTAAACTTTTAATAAACACTTCTAATTTTTTCCACAACTTTCTATACAACTATAATAAAGAAGTCGAGAGATGTCACGAGGACACAAAAGCAAGAATTGAAAACAAAGGGTTGAATTATTTCTTTTAAAATGTTTGGATTTGTTGTCATAAAATATTGGTTAAGGAAGTTTTTCTGATGGTATGTGATGTAGCACATCCAAGCAAGTTAAGAGTATTTTGTTATGTTTTAATTAGTTAATAGCCATATGGCTTTTGTGTTAAATTAAATGGGCTTTGTAGCCTAAATAGGCTAAGCTCTCTAAGTTAAGGTGATGGTATGTAATCCTGAAATCTCTTTATGAGTAAAATCACGTAAGAGCTTGGATTAGCTTTTGTCTATCGTTGTAGATCTTCTACATCATTTGGTATCAGAGCGTAGGTTTTTCCTTTGCTTGTTGATAACTAAAATAAGCTGGGAAGATAGCCGGATCCGCGACGGTGTTCGGGATTCGAAGATCCTATGAGATACTCCATCACGGCTTAATCAAAAGTTTGTTTCTTTGGGGGCAGAAACTGATCGAGTTGTGGTGGGGCTGAAACACCACCCTTTGCGTGACTGCAACCAAGTTCGGCGAGACGTTCCTCGTGTTTCTGCGGTTGACGTCGGCGATGGGTTTCACTACCGGAATCGCAATTTTAGAGAAAAGAACAAGCGTTTTTTTAGATCGATTTTACCCACATACGATGGCTCTCCATTTGTTGTAGATCTTTGGGAGTGGGTTGATGCACTTGATGAGTACTTTGAGGATGCAACCACCGGATGAACTAAAATGCAAAATAGCGTCTTACACCCTTGTTGATGAAGCTGATAGTTGGTGGCAACAACTGCAAAGGGAACGAATGGTTATTGGGAAAGCAAATGTGTCTTCATGGCCTAGAATGAAGCGTCTATTGGGAAAAAGATTTTCATCCACCAACTGTTTGACGAAAGTCCTCATTGAGCCATACGTCAACAAACAGAAGCAGGAAGAAGACCGTGATTCCAAAGATGAATTCCGCTACCTAGGATCGATCAGTATTGATGCTTGTAAGACTCCCACATGCAAAGGTATGCCACCTGGTGCTCTTAAGCATGACACGGTCATTAATAGTAATGAGACACAAGTTGGTGAAGTAAATGAAGAGACTACCAACATTCTGGTGCCTGAAAATTGTGGGAAAAATAGCAAAGATGATGGTTTAGATGGAGGCTTTACTGATGAGCTATCTAAGGAAGAGGTTGTGGAGACATCCGCCAAGTGTTCGACAAAATGCCTCTTACCAGTTCACAGCTACAAACAGTGTGAGAAGATTTTGCGTAACCATCCTGATGAGTCCTCACACACCACGTCAAACATTGCAATTGAGAATCACGTGAAGCAAGTTGAAGAGGAAATGAACCATAATTCTGATAATATTCATGATTTTCACCTTGAAGCTCAGCTTGATTTTGCAAAAGAAAAGATCCTGATATTTCACCCACATTATGGTACATATGAAGGAACAGGAGCTACATTGGTTGAGCAAGAAGAGGAAACTAAAGTTGCAACAAAAGAATGTTTAGAGAAAACTAAAGAAATCACTGATTTGGCTCAGGTGGAACCAACTGAACAGATTAAGCCAGCAATTTTGCACAACCAGACAGACAAAGCGAAGGTGTATACCAAGAGGAATCTCCTGGGGCTGTCAAAGCATGAATCTATTGTAGAAGTAACATATAGAATCATGCAGCTGAAAGACAAGATAAGGATTTGGTATACTAGAGAAGCTGTACATCACCATTTGAAAGAGGATTTGGTTGTTTTGTCTTGTGCAGGAGTTGTGGTAGTTGTTGGACAAGGCCTAACTAAGAGAATAAGTGAGAATGTTCAACCAGTCGATTTCCTTACAATTGAGGTACTCGTGTTCACTTTTGACCCCGCAGGCTGTTGGAGAATCGACAAGCTTACAGAGCAGTTTTTAATTTCTTGTAGTCCCTGTTTGGAAATATGGAATGTGTTTTTAAGTGAGCAAGGAAAACATGAATTTGCAAGTCTACCATGTGTGGAGTTGATTCAGAATGATTGCAACTTTTCGAGATGGACTAAGCTTCTTCTACGGAATCTAACGTTACAACTGAGAACTAATCAGAATGATGGAGAAACAAACGCATGGGAGAATGCAGTTGATAAAAGGAATGTTTTTGTAGAACGCCTCAGCCCAACCCCAAGGATCTTGCATATCTTTTATGAAATTCCCCTTACGTCAACTGTCGGAAAGAAAGAAAATCTTCAGGTTAAAGACATTGGAACACGGTACAAATACAAGAATACTTTGATTAATGTCAAAGTAGATATAGGATCAAGTATGCCAAGTACTCTTACTCTCACTGATGCAATCCCGTCGAGTAAGACTACTACTTTGAAGTATTTTGATTTTAAAATGGTACTCTATGGGCGTCGATACATAGGTTTTTGCAAATACAAACTCTGTTGTCTTGTTTGGTGTTATGCGTTGGAGGTTTTTTGGGAAGCATACCCCTCCACGTTTGATTCCTATCGTGAGGGCTATAATGCTAACGATAGACGGAAATTAGAGAAGATTATTTCAGCGGCCGTATCTGTGGTGTTATAACCACACAAGCACTTGATTCAAGCATGGATAATGGACATCTCCATGTGATCCTGTATGATTGTAATCTTGGGAACATTGCTAGTCTAGGGCAACAAGCTGGAAGGTCAGGAAAAAAGGAGGTGCCATCACTTACTGTATGTGCTGCACTTGGTGAGGCCTTAGGCTATTATTTCATGAACATTATAGGAAAACTCTTCCCAAGACCTATTGAATGTTTTCATGTTGATGCTAACTGCAAAAAGGCCTTTGAGGAGCCTAATATACTTTGTGTTACTCTTCAGTACCCACCTTTCATTCATGACCTACAATTTATGCATGACATCAGGAACGAGGAGAGGAGTAGTTCATATGATGAGTATGTAGAAAAACAAAATTTCTAGCAACTAAACCGAGGACATAAGAAGTAAATTCTGGAAAAAGAGTAATTTTTATTGAAGCTTTGCTTGTATTGTTTTTGCTTAATTCGAACTTCCAATGAGCTGCTTTATTTATACACACAGAACCCTAATTTTTGTATTTTTGAATGACAGGATAAATCCTTGTTTTAGCATAGAAGATAATCACAGAAGGTTGGATTTCTACTACATACGGGAGCTGATGACCTTGATCCCTGATCATAAACACGTCCAGATTCATAGTTTGGTGACTGCTCCTTATTTCTCCAAACTCCTCCTTATCTCTCCAAGTCACATTGATCCCTTTAATTCGAAGTCTTTGTAGATATCTGAGGCCTATTTATGTGCTGGATTGTTTGAATTTGAACTTTGTTTGGATAAAACTCTGGTTTGTATTTGAATGTATGCGGTTAAATTGATTTGAATTTGTCAATTTTGTATGTTGTTGTAACGGTCTAGGACTGTCAATTTTGTATGTTGTTGTAACGGTCTAGGACTGATTTCTTTCACCCCCCCTCAAACGAGGCCGGGGTTGGAGGCCGAGTTTGTGCCTTAGTTGTGAGTAGGGAACCTTAGGCAGTGCTTTGGTGAATATATCTGCCAGTTGGTTAGTTGCTGGAACGTGTTTAGTAATCAATAGACGTCTAGCCACTTGCTCACGTACATAATGGTAATCCAACTTTATGTGTTTACTTCGAGCATGAAACACAGGATTTATAGTCATATGAAGTGCACTGAGAATTTCTGAGTAGAGCACTTGTGTAGTAGATAATGAAACATGTAGCTCTTGTAAAAGATAAGTAAGCCAAGTAAGTTCTGCAGCTGTATGAGCCATAGCTCGGTACTCTGCTTCTGAGCTTGATCTTGAAACAGTGGGTTGCTTTTTAGCACACCAGGAAATCAGGTTAGGCCCTAGAAATGTTCAATAGCCTGTTGTAGAACGTCTAGTATATGAGCAGCCTGCCCAATCTGCATCAGAGAAGGCTACTAAAGTGGGCCAGTTTGCATCAGTATGAGAGTAGGTCAAAAGTTGAGTGACAGGTCCTTTATGTAGTGTCATACGAAGCTCAAGAGTGCCTTTAATAAACACTTCTAATTTTTTCCACAACTTTCTATACAACTATAATAAAGAAGTCGAGAGATGTCATGAGGACACAAAAGCAAGAATTGAAAACAAAGGGTTGAATTATTTCTTTTAAAATGTTTGGATTTGTTGTCATAAAATATTGGTTAAGGAAGTTTTTCTGATGGTATGTGATGTAGCACATCCAAGCAAGTTAAGAGTATTTTATTATGTTTTAATTAGTTAATAGCCATATGGCTTTTGTGTTAAATTAAATGGGCTTTGTAGCCTATAAATAGGCTAAGCTCTCTAAGTTAAGGTGATGGTATGTAATCTTGAAATCTCTTTATGAGTAAAATCACGTAAGAGCTTGGATTAGCTCTTGTTTATCGTTTTTATACACGTAAGAGCTTGGATTAGCTCTTGTCTATCGTTGTAGATTTTCTACATCAGTATGCCTCTAACTTACACTTTTAATAATCACTTCTAACTTTTTTTCATAACTTTTCTCTACAATTTCAGCAAAGTAGAGAGACATCGTGTCCAGTGACACCTGAGATCTATTTCATGTCCTTGTAAGTTAGTACATACAAGAATATTAACAATGATACAATATACAGGCTTTAATTTACCAAAAAATAAAAATAAAAATAAAAATACAGGCTTTAATGTCTAATTAATATGGACACTACTTCAATCAAGTTGGCAATATTTATTTTATAGGCAATGTTATTGGCACCAAAGACAATCACTTTTGGAGCATCATAGTGTGATTCGATATCTTTAAATTCGAAATAATAAATAAAACTTGACTTTTGAGAGTTTGAAAACAAATTTAACCTCTGTAAAGTCAATTTTTTTTTAGAAATATGGTGTCTGGGTAGATCGACCAAGGTATCATTTAGAAAACCTTATTTTAATCATGGAGAAAATGTTCACTTTTAATCCGAGAGAGTTTTTTCACAGAAAAATATTCCAACCAAAAAAGAGACGAAAAATATTATGATGTGTGTTGAATTCTATAGCCGATGCCGGTCATAAAATACGTTCATACTTTTTGAATGAAATTAGGCCTAAAAAAACTATAAATATTCTGTCTAAAATTGAGTAAAATCAACTTTATATAAATTTCAATACACCTGGAGCTATGTGCATCGAAAGGGGGCTACTGCATCCCCTTAAATCCAAAAATAAAAACAAAAGCCTTTCAAAAAAATAAAAAATGGAATAAAAAAATCAGAGATACAGTTTGTATTTTACTCGCATACATTTAAGTGTTTATACGTAAATCCCCCTCAATCAATTGTATTAAAAAAAAACCGTTTAACTAAAGTTTCTATCAAAATACCGAATTGATTAATAAAAGTTAGGGGGAAGGGGCCACAAAGATATAAAAATTAATAAATTAGTCTGGAAGGACAAAAATAACATTTTCATGATTATAAAGGACAAAAATCACAATTGTTACTTTAAAATTGTTACTTCACGTGTTAATGTTACTTTGTGTTTCATAATTTTAACTTCATATTTACTCTATTCCACATTTATTCTTTCATATTTATTCTTTCATAATTATTCTTTTGTCGCTTATTAAATTACGCTTCTTCTATTCCGATTATTTTGATAATTTTGTCCTTCTGGACAAAAATCTATAAAAGTTATTTACCCATAAAAAAAGTTCGTCATATCTAAATAACTCTTTATTGAAAAACGAAAAACCTATAAGGCAATCATTTGAAACTTTATTTATTTATTTATAGCTCCATTTTCAATTGTTTGGGCTATAACATTTCACTCGCATAATATTTCTTGACTTTATTTTTTCAAATAACCTGATATACGTATGTTTGTGGATAATTATTAATTATGCTGATTTATGTTAGCCCTCTACGCAAATTTATGTTACATGATGTGCTTTAATTCTATGGAAAGTTTTTGAGTAGCGCATACATATATGGAAAAGTATTTCTGCACCGAAAATGTCCGCAGAAAAGTGTGCACATAAATGATCCAAACCAATTAATGAATAAAGTAAAAGAAAAAAAAATAATACCAACCCTTAAATTAAGATTATATGACTTTCCGTAATTTTATGGTGATTCTGGATTACTATGTCATACTTATTCCACCAATAAGAATTCTTAAAAGAAGGGTAAAATTATAAAAACATGTCATTTTTATTTTACACGATAAGACCTATGTGTTCTTTTGATTTTCTATTGGTCCTGGATTACAAAGTCATACTCAGGAACGGACGCAGGCACATCAAGAAAAATAATTTTTTGCTATACTAGCTTTTGCCACACACCAAAAAAAATATGGCTAATATATACTTAGTTAGACTCATTTGCAACGCTACTATGGCTAAAAGTAAGTATATATATAGCAACACCTTCTTTTTGTGTGTGGCAAAAACTAGTGTAGCAAAAAAATGTCTTTCTTGTAGTGTGGATCCTGCATGACGGGGGGCGATAATAGTAGAAATTTTTCACAATCAGCAAAAGTATAATAGTGATTTTTTCTGTCCCTTTGTATTCGAGGAGGAGAAACTCTACTATATAATGAAAATAAACATCACTATACATTTTGCAATTCATATTAAAAAAACACTACTATATATCGTATTATCCGAACACATCAACCATTCTACGCCCAAATTAATTTTTTTCACACATTAAAAACAATGTTTTTTAGAGGACACATTAATTTTTTTTAAAATAATTTTTATAATTAAGGAAATGCTATTCATATTTGTTTATATGTATCACTTTTGTAATGCCTATGTATTTTTATTCACATTATAAAAGTTTTATGTCAATTTATCCAATTATTATAAATGATGGGACAAATATAAATTTTAAGGGGGCAAAAAAAATTCATAACATGTATATAGAGTAATGTTTTTTCTGGATCCGAGGGGCCACTGCCCCCCTCCTATAAGGTTAGGTCCGCCCTAGTCATACTTGGTCCAAGACCATAAGAAAATTTGCCTATCTAACTTTTAAAATTAAGGGCCGCGGGTCAGAAAGACAGTTTTTAATCTAAAATGGTTGAGAAGAACAAAATGTAATAACACATGTAGAAAATGTAGTAGCACATGTAGTAACTGTCATTCTCAACCATTTTAGATTAAAACTGTCATTCACAACCTTTAACTTTAAAAAAAAAGGGTATCTAAATCAGTCATATATATATATATATATATAAACTTTTATGACCTAAAATATTTCCATTCCTATTTTCCTTGGTATGTTCTCCCTCCTCCATGGCATGCATGGCGTCTTTTGAATGGCATTGCAACTCAAAAGTTCAAGAAAGAAACCCTAATTGTTACAGCAATTCTAAACAATTTTTTTTTTGAAGGATAAACAATTTATTTTTGAATATGGATTATTCAAAAAATTCAGTGCACTACAGAAACTAATTGCATGATGAGTGTATAGGTTATTAATTCAAAATATTGACTTACGCATCAAATCTTTTCTTCACTCTTTTGAAGAAATTGTCAGCATCTTCATTAATGGCATTGATGATCTTATCCAAAACCTCCTTCTGTCTGTAATCATCAAGCTTTCCAACATCAACCAAAGAGAATTGCCCCGTCGTAACGCTACGAAAAACGGTGGTTTGGGCTCGAAGATCGGTCGGAGTTCTCTGCAATGCAGCCAAAAGAAGACCTTCATCATCATCTGCAGCTACTCTACCACTTGTTCTACCAAGCATGCTTTAATTAAGAAAAGCCTTTGATAGAAACAATAATGAAGAAAAAATGAATGTGTGTATATATTTACTTGTAGGTTTACAGCATTATATGAATGTGTATATAGGGAAATTAAATGCAGGGCTGTTTCTTGTTGTATAGATGTTTGGATCTATGTGTTTGGAGGAATGCAAAGGAAGGATTTCTGGCTCGATCAAGGGTTAAACGGCAAGGGGATAAAGAATTAAAAGCCTTAGCTAATAAATAAGTTGTTTGGAGAATTATAAAAATTCGGGGAAAAATTATTAAAATGGTGATGTTACCGGCAGTGCCGCAATACATTATTTTACCTTTGATAATACTAAAGTTATATATATATTACGAATCGGTGCATCTCGTTCAATTATCATTTTTCCCAAAAACTTAAACTGAGCGGATGATAAAAGAGTCATACAAAGAGTCTCATTTCAATCAAAGTCATACATAATTAACCAACGAATACTTTCGGTAGAAGAATTCTCCCGGCATGTTCATTTGCTCCATCTCTTCAAAGTTTAAAACAAGTTCATATGGTTTATGTAATGTCCACATAGTTAATGTAGTATAATTCTCACCCCATATAAAACTGATATATAAATATCTTGTCAACACGGGTTAGTCCTTTTAGATCAAATAAAGGCGGTCTAAGCACTTAACATGATTCTTTATGACTCAGTTAACAATACCAGATACAGGGTTGACCGGCATTACAGTTTTACTAAATTTTCCTAAACAAAGTGAAATCCTAAAGAAAGTGAAAATTTGTAATTAGCGCTACCAAACACAGGTTTGGGGGCGTTGCAGTTTCCCTAATTAAATTTTCCTAAAGAAAAAGTGAAAATTTGTATACACCTTGAAAATTACTTTATGAATCAATTAGCGCTATCAGATACATGTTTGAGAACGTTACTGTTTCTCTAAATTTTCCTAATCAAATTGAAAATTTATATAGGATCCTTTGTCATTTACAAAAAAAAACATATATTCTCACTGAAAATGCAAAACTACTTTTTATCCTGGTTGTAACATCTAGCCGTGTGATCTCTATTCCGCCGAAGAACATTCATCGTAAACATTGAAGATGTAACCATTGAGAAGAACTATAGTGTCGCACCCTTTGTGTCGGGGGCACTCGTCGCACCACCGGATCCAGAGAATAATAGAATTATATATATTATGTATTTTCTTCGCCCCTATAAAAATTCATTTTGCCTCTGTCATATGTAATAATCGGATAATTTGACATAATTTTTTTTATCATATAAATAAAAATACATAGTTATTATCAAAGTGATATATTTAAACGAATATTAATTAGTTTTAAAATGTTGGTTTCGCTAAAAAATATTGTTTGTAGTATTACAAATCTTTACTAATAGGAGTCTAAAGGTATATATTAATGTATTTTTTCCGGATCAAATGTGACAGTTTCAATTCCCCCCATGTAGATGTTGGAGAAATTGTCCATTAATGACTTAGTGGGTTAGTGGTCACTTAGTGGTCATAAGTGCTAGTAGTGGCCATTATTGAGGGTTAGTGGCCTTAGGAGTGGGAGTTACTTTTTCCACTTATATAAACCCTCTTTGGTGGAAATGTCACAACATAAGTTTTTCCAAATAATACTTTTTCCATCTCATATAGTGAGGTAGTTTATTTTTGTTGAAGAGATTCAAAGCACCAAGAGTTCGTTGAGTTCGTGTTGAAGTCCTCAATTCACCTCAATGCGTAATCGGGTTATCCTGGGAGACAAGTGCTAAACCGTGGGTATCGCGGAGCATAATTGTCTTGGGGACAGAGATTAGCTTCGTCCCGGTTACATATCCTTGTTGTTTTTCTTTTTGTTTTTCCTTTCTGTTTGTGTCGACCCGCATTATAATAAAATTGTTCTTCATCTTTTCTGTTCTTTATTTTTTACTTTCGCATTGTAATACTTTGGGTATAACAATCTTAAGACAATTCTTTTCAGAGCCTCTTTGCTCTAAAAAGTATATCTTTGCGAAATGAAAAATAAATTTCAGTCTGCTTGCTGAATTTTTTATTTTTTCTGTTCGTTCTGAGTATCATCTGTGATACTCAGTTGGTCGGTGTCTCCTTTTTGGTATCGGTTTCTGGTAAAACCGGTCCTTTCTTTTTTTGGTATTGGTTTTTTTTTTTTTTTTTTTTTTGTAAAAATCGGTCCATCTCCTTTTTGGTATTGGTTTCTGGTAAAACCGGTCCTTTCTTTTTTTTTTTTTTTTTTTTTTTTTTTTTTTTGTAAAAACCGGTCCATCTTCCTTTTTGGTATTGGTTTCTAGTAAAACCGGTCCGTTTTTTTTGTATTGGTTTTTAGTAAAAACCGGTCCATCATCCTTTTATCGCTTTCGCGCAAAACGATTTTACCTTTTTTGGCAAAAACGACTCAGTTGTGTTGTTGATCTTCTGTTTTTATTCTGAACAGAAATGACTGGAGTCACTGATGCGTCTGTGACAACTACTATTGGAACCACATCAACCACAAGTCTGAATCCACTTTTGGATGCTAATGTGTCTGCTGTGACACAACCTGTTGTTACCATTGCTGGTACTTCTCATACTTCTCATGGAGAGAAACCGAAAAGTTCAATGGCCTAAATTTCAAGCGTTGGCAGCAGAAGATGTTGTTCTATCTCACTACACTTGGACTAGCAAGGATGCTCACCAAGAGAAACCAATTTGTGCTCTCCCGAAAACACCGAGCGAGATGGTGTTGGCGGGTCAGAGAGTTGGAAGCATAGTGATTTTCTATGCAAAAATTATATTTTAAATTGCGTAGATAATAGTCTATATGGTGTTTATTCTACGTATGAAAGTGCAAAAACACTTTGGCTTGCATTAGAGAAAAAAATATAAAACTGAAGATGCAGGCGCTAAGAAATTTATAGTAGGTAAATTTCTGGACTATAAGATGATCGAATCCAAAACTGTTATTAAACAAGTTGAGGAATTACAAATCATTATATCCGAAATTTTAAAAGAAAATATGATGATAAGTGAGAATTTTCAAGTAGTCTGTGTGATTGAGAACTTCTTGAATCTTGGAGGGAGTATAAGAGTTATCTCAAACACAAGCGAAAGCAAATGTCAATGGAGGATCTGATTGTCCGACTCCGTATAGAGGAGGACAATAAGGGCTCTGAAAGAAAATCCGTTGTGCAGGTTGGATAGGCCAAAGCTCATGTTGCTGAGGTAAAGAATCAGAAAAGGAAGAAATCTGGTCAATCTTCCAAGAAAAATGCTGAATCTTACAAGAAACCACACATCGTGTACAAGTTCAATGGCAATCAGTAATAATTGTGGAAAGTTTGGGCACCGTCTTTGCTGAGTGCCGTTCAAAGAAGCCAATTCAGCCAAGGGCACATCTGGCTGAAACTGATGGTGATGAGGAAATGTTCTGCGTTGTGGTGTCCAAATGTAACTTTGTGGGGAATCCAAGGAAATGGTTTGTGGACACTGGAGCCACAAGACATGTTTGTGCTGACCGGGCTGTGTTTTCAACTTACAAGGTCGGGCACGAGGGACAAATTGTGGATGGGAATTCATCAACTTCTCCAATTGTTTGGATCGGGATGTTGATTCTCAAGATGACTTCGTGAAAGAAGTCGACTCAATGATGTGTTGCATGTTCCTGAGATTCGTAGGAATCTCATTTCTGGTGACAAATTGAACAAGACTGGTTTCAATTTGAATTTTGGTTCTGATAAGGTCATTTTGACAAAGAATGGTGTGTTTCTCGGTAGGGGTTATTCCACCGAGGGTATGTTTAAGCTTAATGTAATGGCAATTATGCCAAAGAATGTTGTGCCCAATGAGGCTAATAAAATTGCATCCTCTTCCGCTTACTTGATTGAGACTCCTTGCTTATGGCACAATAGATTGGGACACGTAAATAATAAATCAATTCGACGGATGATGAACTTAGATTTATTACCTAATTTAAAATTTAATAATAATGAAAAATGCCATATATGTGTCGAAGCTAAAATGACTAAGGCACCTTTTCCTTCCGTGGAAGAAAACACCGAACCGTTAGATTTAATTCATACAGACTTGTGTGATTTAAAATTTATACAAACGAGAGGCGGTAAAAAATACTTTGTAACTTTTATCGATGATTGTACAAGATACTGTTATGTCTATTTGCTAAGTAGCAAAGATGAGACACTTGAGGCTTTTAAAAACTATAAGAATGAAGTCGAGAATCAACTTAGCAAACGAATAAAGAAGGTTCGTAGTGATAGAGGTGGTGAATACGATGCACCATTTAATGAATTATGTTCAGACTTTGGTATTATCCATCAAACGACTGAACCTTATGCACCTCAATCAAACGGTATTGCTGAACGCAAAAATCGTACTCTTAAGGAGATGATGAATGCTATGTTGATAAATTTGGGTTTACCTCAGAACTTGTGGGGGGAAGCGATACTTTCTGCCAATGTCATTCTTAATAGAGTTTTGTCTAAAAAAATGGATAAAACACCCTACGAGTTATGGAAAGGCTACAAGCCTAGCTACAAATACTTGAAAGTGTGGGGGTGTTTAGCAAAGGTCGAAGTGCCTAAACCTAAACAAATAAAAATTGGGCCTAAAACGATAGATTGTATATTTATCGGTTATGCAAATAACAGTAGTGCACATAGATTTCTAGTGCATAAATCTGACAATCCGGATGTTCACGTGAATACAATCATGGAATCAAGAAATTCTGTATTTTTTGAGGATGTATTTCCATGTAAAGAAAGAAGTCAAGAAAACACAAGCTTAAATAAGCGGCCACATGAACCAACAAGTGAAACTACTCCAGAAACTGAGGGTCCAGAACCTCGTAGGAGTAAACGGGCAAGGACTTCAACGTCTTTCGGTCCTGATTTTTTCACCTATATGGTAGAAAACGAACCAAGTACATATGCTCAGGCTATGTCAAATCCGAGCGCCTGCTCGGAAAGAAGCGATCAATAGTGAAATCGATTCCATTATGCAAAATCATACTTGGAAATTAGTAAATATCCCACTCAGGACATAAACCTCTCGGTTGTTAGTGGATTTTTAAGAAAAAATTCAAGGTCATGGATCGATCGATAAATATAAGGCCGATCGGTAGCTAAAGGTTATCGTCAAAAGAAGGTCTTGACTTCTTCGATACATATTCACCGGTTACTCGGATCACGTCGATCACGAGTTCTTATCGCAATTCTTTGCGGTAAATAATCTAGAAATACATCAAATGGATGTAAAGATCTTTTTAAATGGTGAATTGGAAGAAGAAATCTATATGGAACAACCCGAGGGTTATGTGGTTCCAGGTCAAGAACACAAAGTATGGCGACTCGTTAAGTCATTGTATGGGCTTAAGCAAGCGCCAAAACAATGGCACCAAAAATTTGATCAAACGATGTTATCAAATGGGTTTAAAATTAACGAGTGCAATAAATGTGTTTATGTCAATAACACTTCTAATTCCTTTATGATAGTATGTCTATATGTTGATGACATGTTAATCTTGGGTAGTACTCATGATATAATCATAAATACTAAGAAGACGTTAACAAGAAACTTCGATATGAAGGATATGAGAGTTGCAGATGTAATTTTGGGGATTAAAATCTCTAGAATGTCGGATGGACTTGCATTGTCACAGTCTCATTATGTTGAGTCTGTTCTAAAGAGATTTAACGTATTTAATGAAAGTCCGATAAAAACTCCTATTGACTTGATTATGCACTTAGTCAAAAATAAAGGAGAACTCATGTCTCGGCTTAAAATATTTACAAATCATAGGTCATCCTCGATGTACATAACCAATTGTACTAGACCGGACTTAGCATGTCTTTAGAAATAAACCGAAAGCAGATTTACAAGTAATCCAAGTGAGGATCATTGAAAGCATTGAATAGAAATCTTGAGGTACTTAAAATTCACAATGAATCTTGGATTATGGTACACGAGATATCCAGCAGAGATTAGAAGGATACTTGATGCAAATTGGATATCTGACTCGAAAGAATCAAAGTCCACAAGTGGATATGTATTCACTATTGGTGGTGCTGTTGTGTCATGGAAATCCACAAAGCAAACTTGCATTGCTCGTTCCACTATGGAAGCTGAGTTCATTGCATTGGACAAGCGGGAGAAGAAGCGAGAATGGCTTCGTAATTTCCTCGAGGATATTCCATGTCTTTGGACTAAGCCTATTGCTCCTATAAGCATACATAGCGATAGTCAGTCGGCTATAAGCCGGGCACAAAATAGTATGTACAATGGTAAGTCAAGACATATTGGTCATACACATAATACCATTAAACAACTGATCTCTAACGGCGTGATTTCCGTCGATTTTGTTAAATTGAAGGACAATCTTGCGGATCCACTGACAAAAGGTTTACCTAGAAATCAAATGTCAAAATTGACATACGGAATGAGATTGAAGACAATTACGACATAAACTTTGTAATCGTAACCCCACCATGTTGACTGGAGATCCCAAGATCATGGTTCAAAGGGACAACTAAGTTATGAAGGTTCATTGAACACTTACCCATTCTATGAATAAAAGTGTTATCTGTAAGATGTGTAAGGATAAGTGAAAACTTTTAATGATTCCTATAGCTTGATTAAATTCGAGTAGGGTATGGCAGAATACTCTTGATAGGAGGTCACCTATGTAAGTGTGAAGTGGGGCCGCTTCTGTGAGAATTCAGTGGCTTGAAATCTCTAACGCACTTTCTGAAACCAGGGTGTTTCATGGCCAAAATGAGCACAACCATGAGAACCAATACGTGTTAAGGGAAATATTGTGTGAGTACTATTGTTTGGTTTTACATTAAAGGTCGAACGGTTCAAGACATAGTTCAGCGATTAGCCGAGTAGATCCGATAGTATTTCACTAAAGCGGGTTCAAAGCCGGCTTACCTCTCATGATGCAATATTTTCGTCGTAATCTCTTCAGTGTCCGATTTGCATTAATGTCCATTTTGTGGGGATTGTTGGAGAAATTGTCCATTAATGACTTAGTGGGTTAGTGGTCACTTAGTGGTCATAAGTGCTAGTAGTGGCCATTATTGAGGGTTAGTGGCCTTAGGAGTGGGAGTTACTTTTTCCACCTATATAAACTCTCTTTGGTGGAAATGTCACAATATAAGTTTTTCCAAATAATACTTTTTCCATCTCATATAGTAAGGTAGTTTGTTTTTTGTTGAAGAGATTCTGAAGCACCAAGAGTTCGTTGAGTTCGTGTTCAAGTACCTCAATTCGAGCAGGTAATTAGGTTATCCTGGAGACAAGTGCTAAACCGTGTAGATCGCCGAGCATATAATGGTCTTAAGGACGTAGATTAGCTCGTCCCAGCTCACATATCCTTGTTGTTTTTCTTTCTGCTTGTGTCGATCCTTCGAATATAATAAAATTGTTTTCATCTTTTCTGTTCTTTATTTTTTACTTTCGCATTGTAATACTTTGGGTATAACAGTAGACCCGCCACTAGTTCACGAAGTTTATTGTTTCCTTATTTTTTCAATCTCGTCACCAGAGTTTCTGCAATTGAATTTTTATCTATTTGTTAAAAAAAAACTATATATAATTCTATTGTCGTTATGGTGTACAAATAAAACTTAGCCATCACTCTCAAACATAAAATATTTTCAAATCTAATATTTAATTAAACAAGTTTTATAATTTGCAGCCTAATATTTAAACTAAGTACGTATACAATGTCAATCCGAGGACGTTTGGCCTAATGTGACACCCCCAGCCTTCCAAACAAAACAATAATACTCCAAAAAGTTAACGTGTTTATACGATTTAAACAATGCCTTTGCCAACTTCAATGCCGTTGTGCACGAGAGAAATGACAAGAAGTATATAATTTTCTTTTATTATTTAAAAAATATAATTCATAAGCAACGTTATGTCCTTAATTATATCACAAAAATCATTAAAATAAAATACATAAAATATTTTGCATTATTGATTATAATAACACCGATATCAGTTTTGAAGTCCTCATCACCGGCGGATCGACAAATTTGTCGGTTTTACAAGAGACTAAAATTATATTTTTGGTCTATAAATTTATTTCAGTGGGATCACCAGTGATTACAACTACACTTTTAACAATAAAATTGACATTTTAACAATAAAACTATATCGTTTTAATATTTAAAAAAGTTTCTCCGGATCTCAGTAGGGTCACGTGACTCATCCTTAAACAAGTGGATCCGCCCCTGTCCTACACCATCATTAGTTTTGTAAATTTTAAGGTGAAGACTCTCATATAGAGGGACACTTATATGACTTCATTTGGATAACATAGCTTTTTATTGAATTTGAATCACAATGGTTTGATAAACCACATAGGTGTTTCCTTATATGAGAGTCTCCGCATTTGAATTTCATGTTTACTTTTGTTATGGACATAAAAAAATTCAAATAATGTGCATTTAAAGATAAGTTCTTCACTAGCTAGTTTCGTAGACAAAATCTAAGAACATATAAGAAGGTCAGAAAAGATGCAAAGGAGATGCATAGAAACAACATCAGAGCATTTTTTTTTACAGCTATTAGCATTCAATTACACATTTAGGGTTTTTCAAGAGTATTTACTCTGAAGGGCAAGACAAATAAAGACAGACGAAAATACCCTTACACCAAAAGTACCCTAAATACCCTTATTTTCCAATACCCCCCTCAAACGAAATGGTCAGGGAAGAACATTGAGTTTGCTTCAAAAGTCTTCAAATGGTAGGGGAGGAAGAGCCTTTGTGAGTGAATCAGCTATTTGATGCGATGAGGGCACATAATTGACTTGTAGATGTTTGGCCAAGACTTTGTTACGGATAAAATGAACATCAAGCTCAATGTGCTTTGTGCGAGCATGATAAATCGGATTTTGAGCTAAGGATGTAGCATCCAAATTATCACACCAAGCAACCGGAACACGAGAAAGAGGAATCTGCATCTCATGAAGGAGTTGAGTAATCCACGTGAGTTCAGCAGCTAAATTGGCAAGAGCTCGGTATTCTGATTCAGTGCTTGAACGAGCCACAACGGGTTGCTTTTTGGAACTCCACGAAACTAGAGAACTGACCAAAAACACACAGTAACCGGCAATAGACATTCTGTCGGAGGGGAAACAAGCCCAATCGGCATCGGAAAAACCCACTAAATCCAGGTTGCTATCAGCAGGGAATAACAAACCATATTCTAGGGTCCCTTTCACATATCGAAGTAGCCGTTTAAGGGCTTGCCAATGAACATCAGTGGGGTGTTGCATAAATTGACTCAGGTAATTAACAGCGAATGATAAATCAGGTCATGTGTTGGTGAGGTATTGTAGACCTCCGATGGCACTACGGTAGAGGGTCGGATTGGCCATAGGAGATCCATGATCAGGTGAAAGATGTTTACCTGCAGGCATTGGAGTAGTCAGTGGTTTAAGATGATCCAATTTCAGCCGGTGAAGGAGCTGGGCCGCATAATGGGATTAAGAGAGGTGCAGTCCAGTGGAACTTCGATGGGCTTGCATTCCTAGAAAGTGAGTAACCGGGCCCAGATTCTTGAGAGCAAACCTGGAGTGCAACTGCTGAATAAACTTCTGTATAAACTCAGGATTATTGCCAGTAATCAAAATGTCATCGACATATATTAAGACATATAACAACGTGGAATCCAAGTTAAGTATAAAGAGAGAGGAATCAGCCTGTGACTGAATGAAACCCCAAGCCACCATTTGAGTTTTAAGTGCATCATACCATGCCCGAGGAGCCTGCTTCAACCCATACAGGGCCTTGTTTAATTTGCAAATAAAATGAGGTTTTGTGGAGTCACTAAAGCCTTCGGGCTGCGGCATAAAAACCTCCTCAGTCAAAGGACTATTTAGAAACGCGTTGTTTATGTCAACCTGATTAATTGACCAATTTTTTGAAACAGCAAGAGCAAAAATGATACGTATGGTTGATGCTTTCGCAACCGGGCTGAATGTATCTTTAAAATCAATGCCATAATTTTGATGAAACCCCTTTGCAACAAGTCGAGCTTTATGTTTAAGGATTGTACCATCAGGGTTGAGTTTAAGTTTGAAGACCCAACGGTTGCCAACTAAGTGCTGGGTAGGGGAGGGAGGCACCAAATCCCAAGTACAGTTCTGTGTTAAGGATTGAAACTCATCAACCATGGCAGCCTTCCATTCAGCCTGATTTAATTTGTCAGAAACCTTAGTAGGTTCAGCAAGGTGAGTGGGAAGACATGTAGAAGTAATGGTAGTAGAGTAGGTTTTGGGTTTGAAAATTCCACTTTTAGACAGGGTTTGCATGGGATGATTTAAGGGTGGTGGTGGAGGAGAGGGTGATGGAGGTGGTGAGAGTGAAGGACTAGGAGGGATGGGGCTAGGAGAGGCAACAGATGTAAGAGGAGTGTATTGAGAAGAGTTGGGATCAGTGATAAGGCTGGAATTAGAAGCAGGACTAAAGCTGGGAGTGTTAGCTTCAGCTTCAGAAGCTTGAAGAGGGAAGAATTTATTGGATGTGGGAATAGGTGTTGAAGGTACATGGGCAGTGTGATTAGCAGGGACAGCATCAGCTGGAGGAACAATGGCAACGATAGGTTGATTAGTGGGAGTTTGAAGAATATGTTAGGATCAGAAATCACATCTCTAGAGGGGCCCTGATTAAAACCATCTTTGAACGGAAAAAGGGATTCATTAAACACCACATCCCTACTAATATACACCCTACCACTTTGGTCCAGACATTTATATCCCTTGTGAATAGGACTCACTCCAAGATAGACACATTTAATAGTGTGATTTTGAAACTTAACATTCTGAAATGGTCTTAAGTTGGGATAACAAACACACCCAAAAACTTTACACTTAGAATAGTTAGGAATGGTATGAAATAGAATTTCTGAGGGAGATTGATTATCTAATACAGGTGTAGGAAGATCATTGATAAGAGCAACAGCTTCTTGAAAGCTGTCCCACCAAAATTTAAGGGGTAGAGATCCTTGAGCAAGAAGAGTGAGGCCTATTTCAGTGATGTGTCTGTGTATTCTCTCAGCCCTACCATTTTGGGCATGGGCATGAGGACAAGGGTGCCTAAAAACAATACCATGATCCTTAAGAACATTTTCAAAAGACCTATACTCCCCACCCCAATCAGATTGGACACATTTAATTGTAGTATTGAACTGATTTTCAGCAAATTTTTTGAACTGAATAAAAGTAGAAAGAGCTTCCGATTTGGCTTTTAGAGGAAAAATCCAGGTGTACTGGAATAGTCATCAACAAAGTGCATGTAATATAGGTAACCATTCACAGATTTCATCAAGCGGGACCCCACAGACTGTATAAATAAGATCCAAAACAAATGAGGCATGATAATTTGACTTAGGGTAAGGTAGGGAATGGGCTTTACCGGCGACAAGCTTCACAAAAATTCAAATTTTGATTAACAGAACGTTACAATGGCTCAATACAAGACTAAGAACCTTTTTTGAAGGGTGGCCAAGTCTCCTATGCCACACATCAAGATTCTTTTCAACATCAGAAACACAAGCATAAGGTTCAGAACAATTAACACTATTGGAATCAATTTCCAACTTAGGTAAAGCAATAAAAAGAGACTCAAATTTGGAGTGAGGAGAGCTCAGGTTGGGTGGAAGTTGAGATGAGAACCTCTTGAGACATTGATCTGATACAGTCCATTCCTAAGATGTCCTGTTTGAAGAAGCGGACCTGTTTTCTTGTCCTTTATAAGACAAGATTTGTCATTGAATTCAACAACAACATGATAGTCAGTGGTCAATCTAGAGACACTAATAAGATTTTTAGTGATTAGAGGGACATGTAGAGATTGTTTCAAGTGCAGGTGTGTGTTATTTTGAGTGGGTAAGATGCATGATCCAGTGTGAAGAATATGGAGTAACTCACCATTGCCAACCGCTAAGGATTCTGAACCATTGTAATCAGAACTGAGATGCAAGTTGTTAAGATCTCCAGTGATGTAGTTTGTGGACCCACTATCCATATACCATGCAAGATCAGAGGCAGTCTGAGAATTGGCAAGATAAGCTGAATTCTGCCTATTGTTGTTGTTGTTGTTGTTAACATTCCCAGGGACAAAATCAGTCTCAAACCTGTGCCAGCAAGATGTCACCACATGTCCATTCTTCCCACACAATTGGCACACCATCTTGCTTCCATTGCCATTTGAGTTTCTCCCACCTTTGCCCCTGACTCTTCCACCCCTACCTCTATTATTTTGATTCTACTGTAGGGGAGATTGAGGTGAACGAGGACCCTGAGGTCTTGGTCTATTAGCTTGGGCATTGATTTAGTGAGCAGAGGGGTAAACATTCAAGTCTGAAGTAGGGTTGAACCTAGCAAGTAAACCTTCACGAGTCATTAGTTGAGATTGCACTTCTTGCCAAGATAGTGAACCAACTCTAGTAGTTATGTTAACTATCACTGATTCATATTCTCTGTCCAATCCACCCAACGTTGCCAGAATAAGCTCAGCCTTTGAAATAGGATATCCTGCAGCTGCTAGATTATCAGAATAAGATTTCATTTGGGACAAATATTCAGACATGGACTTAGTCCCTTTTGTAGCCCTGGTTAAAGCAATCTTGAATTGCAGCATCCTAGCCTCGGATTGACTATTGAACAAGGTTTCTAGAGTAACCCAAATTTTGTTGGAATAGTGTCCTAAAACCAATTGGGTTGGACCGGATCCGACCGGGTCGGATCATTTCTACTATTTCTTTATGTTTATACATATATTAAATGGTTGACATAAATATGTTCTTTTAAAGAACCAATTGTGAATTGTTATATGATAACGTCCTTAGTATTAAACTGTGATAGAGAAACCATGATAGGCGATTATGGTTGATGAGATCTCTAATCACATTAATAAGTTTGATACTTAAATGTCTCTAGGCTGATGTACTATTAAACAGGGCATTGATAGTATAAACAGGCTAGCACGTATTAGATGTCTTTTGTCTTTAAGAAGCGAGGATAGATCTCGTCTCATCGAAGTGTAGAGACACTTGGGTATGCGTGGGCGTGTATTAGAGAATGCGACGTTAGGTCGACCCACTTACATGGATAAGTGTCACATTATGTGGCGGTTGTGTAATTATTCTTAAGACCGGAGTCTTCATGGCATCACGGTGTGGATTGTCATGCTTTGACACTATTGAGGTTTCCCCTAGCCACGGGGCGATCATGCGGTAGTGATTGGGTGTGATATTGAAGCATGCGGAGTATACATGATTGGTCGTCTGGGAATTGCGTATCCTATGATTGAGATCGAATATCCGAAATGGCCTTCTTATAAGGAATGTCTTACTCTCTTGAATCTTTGCAAAGTGGGAGTAAACGAGTTACTTCGAGAGAGCATGATATCCAGATTATAAGATACGGTCGTTAATGTTTAACACTTTCGACGCATCGTATGGATATTATTACAAATGATAAAATTGTAAGTTACACGGTAAATCAAGCTTTCACATGAAAGGTAGTAGTCATTGCATTTGACTCTTCTGATGATTGGGGGCCACGGTGTATTGCTAGACGATATCCCGTGATCGTAGGCATGAAGGGCATTTTCGTAATTTGCACTTTGTGTCTACGGCCAACATATTCGGAAGCCTATCGGGTCACACACATATGAACATCTAGCCGGATTAAAATGTGGTTATAGATGATAACTAAATAAGGAAAGTCTATCTCATACTATAAAGGTTATAGTGGTAAATTAATATGGTGGTATTTATTTATTATGAATAAATATAATGCAAGATATTAATTATGTTGATTAATTAAATATGTATATTGATACATATAATTTCGAAATATATATATATATATGATATACATGTATTTTGCAAATTAATTAATCATAGTATTATATTAATTAAAGAATATTCCGGATGCCAATTTATTGGCATATGGGGCGCAATTTATTAGTGTATAAGATACACTTGGATTGTGCAATTTAATTAATGTGATTACCATATATTAATATAAGATATTAATATATAAATATATATATAGTCACATGCGTGACTTGCACTTGGATTGTGCTTGTGCACATTTGTTTTTAAGATATATATATATATAGATTTATTTGTGTAATATATATGTGATATATACACATGTGTAAATTGATTTATGGTAATAAGATAAATATAGTCCATATTAGATATTGACAATATCTTGGAAATATTCAATATAAGATATTGACAATATCCTAGATTTATTTAATATAAGATATTATAATAAATGAGATAAATCAATCTATTATATTTTCCTTGTTTTATTGGGAAAATGTTTCTTCCTTTCTACTCTATCTGGGGCGCCACATCCATTATAAATAGGAGGTGAGTGTCAAGCTCTTTTGTACATCATAATTCCAAGAGCTAATAGTTCTTGTGTAAAATAGAGAGCATCCTATAGAGAGTCGGAGAGAGGGGAAAAGGGCCGGTCTAGCAACCGGAGTTTTCAATAGCAATCCATGATGGGATTCCGGCGGGCTGTTCGTGTGGACTAGCGGTAGAGACCGAACACTTGTGCGGCTATATGCAGAACTACTCTCCTTAGACGGTCAAAGCGTCGATCTTTTAGATCAACCAAGGTAACCACCGTCTACTACTTATTTGTTTATTGCTTAAACGAAGTCGATCTTGGGTAAAAGGAAATCAAAATTTTGAATTCTGCTGCGTTCCCGCGTAGATTTCCTAACAAATTTCTCTTGCGGTGTTGCATCCAACGACTTCAAGGAGAGCCTTTTCAGTCATGGAACTCATCAACTATCCCATTAGAAGCTGATCAGTGACAGACCATTCCGCTGAAGTTTGAACTCGTTGAAAAGGGAGATGGAGAGTTCTAAAAAACACCAGAGCCATCGCGAGCAGAAGGACTATCAAGCAAAATGTGGTCCTCAAGTCTGTGACCTCGAATAATAGGCACTACTGTGGATTTCCAAAAAAGATAGTTCTTCTTATCCAACTTGACATTACAGATTTGATTCAGATGGCCGGCGAAGGGGAGACCAGGCTGGAACGAGGAAGAAATGGTAGGCGGTGAAGGAACGCCGGTGGAGAAAAGTGGCTGATAGGCTGTGATGATGTATAAATCGTCACGGGTGTCCTTGCGGTGTATGGATGGTGGATATCTGGCTGTATTTAAGGTGTGGCGTTATTCCGGCGGGTGGTGGAATGGAGGAGTGAGAATGGAGAGAGCTTTTGCTTGCAAGTATAGTGTGTATTCCATCTATTTCATATATATCTAGTTTACAATGACCACCCCTTTTATAGAGGTGGGTAACTTAGGGCATAAGTAATCTATTAGATATTTTACTAATATCTAGGTTTAACTTAGATGCTAAGCAAGACGAAATATCTAATATACAAGTGGGGAAAAGATCTGGATCAATCGGCGGTCATCTATCTGAGGTAGCAAGGAGTAAGCCTTTTCCGGCCTCGCCCCCTTGGCGACCCGTCTTGACTGGCTGGATGAGATTCACGGGATCTCGCTATACTTGCCTGGGACCGCAAATGCTTCGATCGCGGCGAGGTGAGACACGAAGTGGCGCCTCACTGCGATCTCTCTTGTCATTCCGGAGGTGGCGCGATGGGTCAAGCTTTCTTCTTTGTTGAGGTGGTGGAATTATTTATACCCATCAATGGCCCCTACTCCGTGCTTTAATGATATTCTCTGGGGATATGAAGGATGGAGTAATTATCAACACTTTTATGACCTCATCGTCGGATGCGACTTGTACACTTAGGGCCGTGTTTTTAAAGCAAGCGACCTCAAAGTGACGGTCAGCTTTTGTAACCTTGTCGTCTGATGCGACTTGTTCTCTAAGGGCCGTGCTTTCAAAGCAAGCGACCTCAAGGTAACTTTGGGCCTGTTTTTGCGACCTTGTCGTCTGATGCGACTTGTTCTCTAAGGGCCGTGCTTTCAAAGCGAGCGACCTCAAAGTAACTGGGCTCGTTTTGCGACCTTGTCGTCTGATGCGACTTGTTCTCTAAGGGCCGTGCTTTTAAAGCAAGCGACCTCAAGGTAACTTTGGGCCTGTTTTTGCGACCTTGTCGTCTGATGCGACTTGTTCTCTAAGGGCCGTGCTTTTAAAGCAAGCGACCTCAAAGTAACTTTGGGCCTGTTTTTGCGACCTTGTCGTCTGATGCGACTTGTTCTCTAAGGGCCGTGCTTTCAAAGCGAGCGACCTCAAAGTAACTGGGCTCGTTTTGCGACCTTGTCGTCTGATGCGACTTGTTCTCTAAGGGCCGTGCTTTTAAAGCAAGCGACCTCAAGGTAACTTTGGGCCTGTTTTGTGGGGCGAGGCCGTCAATCGCGGCTGACGTCGATCCTCAGGTCTTCTTCGCGAGTGATGCGGCCGTTTCAAAGAATCGCCAGAGGAGTTGCACGTGGTACTTGATGGGACGCCTTTTCGTATTTCAAAACTGACAACTGCCGCCCTAATCTGAACCGTTGGATGAAGCATTCCCAACCGTACGATCGTGGCCCCCTTGCCTATATAAAGCTTTCGCTTCTCACCCTTCACACTTTTAGCGCTTCTTACTTTCTCCGTTTGTTGTTTTAGAATTCTCAAGTTTTTGGCAGAGCTTTGAAGGTTCAACGGCGTTCCTGCGGTGGTTCTAGGATTTCACGGCGGTTCTTTTGAAGATTCCGGCCACCTCCTTGAGTATTTCCCAGTTTTTACGCGGTTTTCCAATCATTCTCAGCAAATCAGGTAAGAAATCCTTTCTGTTTAACTTGTTTACTCATCCATCTCTGCCTTGTTTTTCCACACATCAATTTTGTCATTCTTTTGCTATGGAGATGCGAAATTGCCTTGTTTCCGATTAATAACGGGGTTTTTCTGAGAGAGATTATAGCTTTCTGGGAAAATTGGGGTTTCACCCGCTCCCTGCTATCCTCTGTAATTTTATTTGCGATCTCTCTTGCAAAAACGGAGGAGGCGGTATGAAGTGGGTGCGATCACCTTCCAGGCTAATTTATTATTATACCAGTCCGAAAGCTCCACCTTTTTCCTCCCTTGTTTTTGCAGGATGTCGGGAATGATCATTCTCGGCGATGATTCTCTGCGGAGAGGAGATTTATGATTATCTTGAGGATGACCCCATATTATCTGCGGCCTCGGTTGGCGATCTCATCGGCGAGGTCGAAGTGGAAAGTACTCGCGCAGATATTGGCGAGATTACGGCCCGATGATTGAGGTCGCTACTATGGATGCCGACCCTTTTTGAGTTGGAGGCCTTCGTCTACGCGTAAATCCGCCAGCGTAGAGTGAGCCTTAAGGAGAAGCGCGCTGGCTCAAAAGTCCCCAACTGTTCATGAAATGAAAAGATCGCTTTCCCGGCCGAAGGACAAACTGCGGTCCCGAGTACTAGCGGCGCTCCCGACCACGACGAAGCTTATGTTCAGGACGCCGCAGTTCATGAGTTAATGGGGTCCAGTGAGGATGAAAATGCGGAATTGCCTCGGAAGGATATCTGAGGCTGCGCAAAAGCGAGTAAGAAAAGGAAAATTGCGAGCCAAACCATGACGGTTGGTGAGGCCGCGCGGCGATACCCGGCCAAGAGCTCTCGTCCCTAACAATCCTCAAGCTATGCGAGAGTTTGCGATCATGGCGGCGTATGAGAAGGACGTTGATAAGAAATGGTCCCGACTGTGCAAGAGTAGCGATCTCAACAGGACCATTAATAGCATATTCGGAATCGACACCAGTGTGTATCGGTTTTCTTTTTCGATTATGAGAAGAGTCCGATAAATTTAAACCCGGGGACCATAAGGATTATGTAGGTGCGCGTCGCTCCGAGACACACCCTTATCCTCCACTTCCATCATTTGTATGCGGGTCTGAGACCGCCTTTCGATCCTTTCTTTGTGAAGATCTGTAAGGAGATGCAGGCGCTTCCCTCTGATTTTGCCGTCGGGGCTATTATCCAGCTTGATGGCCTTCATCGTTATGTGCGTCGGATTCTCAAGATCGAGCCGACGTTAACTTTACTTTGGGGCAATTTTATTCCTTCGTGGGACGCCTATTCCTGGACAAGTCTCTCTCGGTCGCAGACTCCCGCTACTATTCCCGCTTCCCAATAAGTTTCACAAATGGGGCGTAGTGCCGGAGTTGAGTCGAAGGTAGGTTGGCCTTTTCCTAGGCGCGAAGTCCGCGGAGGCAAATCCACGCTTTTAATCTTTGACCCCCCTGTGAGTGAGCGGCGCTACGTAAAGGGCCGATGACGCATTAATTCGGACGGACGGGCGGCGCCATCTCGGAGAAATGTTTCCTGGGTTGAACTTCTTGATCTGGCCGAGCCTTTTGTATGCATGGCGGGCCTGGTGGGCAGGGGGAATGCCGCGCCCATGGTACGAATGGGTCCTGAGAGCTGCGATCCGGACTGGATTGGGGGTTGTCATATCAACAAATGTTTCCCCTCTGAGTGTCTGGAATGTGGGGGCGATCCTATACTTAGGCCGCTTTGTAACTTTCTTTGTCCACTTGTATTTATTTGTAAATGCTCATTTTGTTGCTCATTTTGTTTCGTTGGGCTCTAAACCGCTTTCTTTTTGTAGGTATGGATCCAAATGCTCGCAGGGCTCACGAAACAAGCTTAATGCGAGGCGCATAAGGCAGCCAATGCTCGGCGAGGCTCAAGAAAGCTCTAGGGAGAGTGCCCGATCTGTGGGCGCCTCGATTGTCGAAGAGATACCCAACCCGCAGGCTGCGACATCATCCGCCTTGTTGTTGCGAACCCAAGTCGGTGGTGCCTCGAAAAGGCTCATCCCCTGCTTAAAAAGTCGCGCGGCGTCGCGACCTCAAACAGAGAAGGCGGAGGATGATCGCCTATCCAAACGGTCCGCTCCTCAGTCCGTGACGTCTTGCAGAGGTTGAAATTCCGGTGGAGAAGAGCGCGCCCTCTGAGACACTGCCACCAAAAGCTTTGCCTCGAGGCTATTCTGGGAAAGAGGCCCTCTGGTTGGATCCGAGCTTCACCCAGGTTCTCGACCTGTCCAAAGCTCGCCAGATTGGCGAAGCAATCGCCGATGTGATTCCTCTAGGGCCACTTCCCTCTGACTGTCCTGATACTGTTCAAGTGGAGATTGGACGGGGCATATTAGCCCGCTTTGCGGCTCAAGACAACTCTCCGCCTCAAGATGAGATTGCTGAAATTAGAGATCTCAGTGGCCAGTTTGGGCTTGCTGCTTCTCTGGTAAGACCAGTTTTTTTTTTTTTTTTTTTTTTTTTTTTTTGCTAACTATCCTCTCCTGTTTTCCACACCGGTGCTCGTTTAAACATGGTACTTGAGGCCACGAGAGCGCGATGCGAGAGGTGAGGAAAGTGGCGGCGCACTGGGAGAGCGACCGATAAGGCGAGGGTTACTTGCCGAAAAGAAAGCTAAACATCGCGGTGGCGAGGTGGAGAAGATGAAAGCAATCATGGAGGAGCACTCTAGATTGGATCTTTGAGATCAATGAGAAAGTTGTATCTTTGACAAAGGATTATCGCGGGGCGCAGGAGGAGATCGCCACGTTGAGGTTAAGCTTCTTTGGCGAGGCGAGACGGCCAAGAAAGAGGTCTTGAGAGAGCTATTGAGGAAGGCTGCGAAGAAAACGCGCCGAGGGCGGTGTCGAGGAGGCCAAGTGCAGGGCCGTCACACGCTACAAGAATTCGGATGACTTCTTCGACCTTATGGAGCATAGCTTTGACCAGGGCTTTAGTCACCTGGCTCATTTGTATCTGGGTGATCGAGGTAGGGGCACATTACTCTGGAAGATATCTTTGCGGTGGGTGAACACGCACTGAAGGTCATCCCGATTTAGTGGTCTTTCACCCGGAAATCCCTTATGCAAGCGAGCTTGTTACCTCGATTCGGGATCGAATAGCTTAAACGTGGCGAGCCTGTTTGGGATCCTGCCCCTGTTAATCCTGTAAACTTTGAGATGTTGAAGAAGTCTCCGCCCTCCGAGCAAGGCGACGAGTTTATCAGCACCCCGCCTACTCATGCTCTCTAGATTTCTTGGATTTTTCTGCGAGCTCCTTGAAAATTTGATTTGTAACTTTGACTATTTGCTTTTGTGATTTGACTGAACCTTGAGTTGTAATATCTTGACAATTTACTTTCGCATTTTCAATTTATAAAGCGTGGCTTTCCCATCCTTGATTCGATCTGGCGGCCTTTCGCGAGGCTGTGACGGATTTTATTTTCTGTGCTGTCCTCTTGATTCGTGCGAGGTTGTTCAATAATTTGACGGCGTCAAGCAGTCATGAAACGTCGTCGTCTCATTCTAACCGTAGTCGCTATGCGACGCTAATCTTTCAAAGTTTCAGCGGCCCTATTGAGAGCAGTGCTTTTGCGAAAAACGAGCCTCTCGTGAGCGACCTTTGACTATCATTAAAGCGAGTTATGACCCCTAATGACTAGGCGTCGCTTATAATCAGTAGCCATAAATTTCGGTCTCTTCATGGTCTGGCGCTCCTGTTGCCTTGGTTTTCGGGGCAGTTTGCATATCTGGCCCTAGGATCCAGTTAATCCCAACCATTGATTATGTCCCTTCTTTGGTATAAAAGGGGGTTACTTTGGGACTCACTCTACCTCTTGCCTCATACTGAATTTTGCTTTCTTCCTTCCTCAATCGTTCATTATCCTCTTTACCGTTTATCCCCCAACTCTATGTCTCATCCAGGGGAAAGCAGCCGGGTTCGGATATTCAAAGCTCGTCCCATCCGGGATGTTTCCCCCTTTTTCACCACTGCCTCCCCCGTAGCCAAGGATTATTTCTGGGATTACTTTAAGTGGCGTGATATTATGAGGGAGAGGGGCTTAAATGAACAACGAATAGAAGACGGCTCCATGCTGCGCGTTCGGCTTTCTGGCTGGTGGGAATTTATTGATGAGCCTCTGGGAGCGGTTAATGTTACCATGATACGGGAATTTTATTCCGTGTTGTCTGAGGTAGCCTCTGGCGACAGCCGAGCGCGATTTCTCTCCGGGTGTCCCGTTATCTTTACTCCGGAGAGAATTAACCAAGTTTTTAACATACCCGCTATAAATCCCTCCTCCCATTATGAGATCGCCTGGGACCTTGCGGATGAGGAAAATAGGCAGATTCGTCTAGGTATTGCAATGTGCGAGCTGTTCCCGAGAATCGGCGGGTTTGGTCTTTGGGAGTATTGCGTCCGACTCTCTCGCAGCGATCGTGAGTGGAAGAAGTTTATAAATTCCCGCGCTCTTATCTTCGCCGATCTCGATGTTGTTAGTGAGAGCGAAGCGCTCCTTCTGCACGCCATTCGCGACCATCGAGTGGATATAGACTGGGGAGTGTTGATCCATCGCGAGGCACTAAGATATGCGTGCTCGGTGGGTCAAGATCGCCGAGGTACTGGTCGCCGCATGCCTTTCGCGTCGCTGATAACCAAATTATGCAGTGGCGCCAGGGTTCCCTTCCATACTCTCGACCGATATGTTTGAAAAAACTTATCCGGTGGAGCCCTTTGCAAGCGTGGTGTCGTTTTTGGACCTCCACACATGTGATCGGAGGAAGATAACCATCCTGCAGTTGATGGAAGTTTGTCCAGGCTCGATCGATATGTTTGAAAAAACTTCTCATCATTTATCATTTTTTTTTTTTTTTTTTTTTTTTATGACGAAAAGACAAGGATGTAAATACAATTTGGAAGAACAGCTTTATTTGAATTGGCTTGTTACATATAGTATTTTTTCAGATTGTCTGCATGCCATGGCCTATTATACTCGCGGCCCTCCTTGTCACTTAGCATGTACGTCCCCTTTTTGATAACTCGCGAAATCCGTAGGGGCCCTCCCAGTTTTCCGATAGCTTTCCTTTTTTAAACCGTGGCCCGTGGCTTGTCTTTTTGTAGAACGTAATCCCCGACGGCGAAGTGATGATTTCGAATACGTTTGTCGTGATGACGCTTTGCCGCCTGTTTATAATTGACTAGACGACTGTATGCCTGGATGCGCCGTTCCTCTACTAGATCAAGCTCGAGTTTACGCGCCGCCGTATTATTGACCTCGCTGTAAAAAACGACCCTAGGGCTTGGTAAGGCCATTTCCACAGGCGCCATAGCCTCAGATCCATATGTTAAAGCAAAAGGAGTTTCCCTCATTGTGATTTTTCGCGACGTCCTGAGTGCCCATAGAGCCGCTGGAAGGTGATCCGGCCAGTGGCCTGCTTTCTCACCCAGGCTCTTCTTTAACACACTTAGGACCTGTTTGTTGGCATTTTCGGCTTGCCCATTTCCTTGCGGGTAGCACACGGATGATTGCCAATGTTTAACATTGTTCTCTTCACAAAATCTGTCGAATTCGTCTCTGAATTGAGGTCCGTGATCGGAAACCATCACTCTCGGAACACCAAATCTTGTCCATATTTGATCGAGCAAAAAGTATGTTATGTCCCGGTATTGGGTTTACAAAGGCCTTAGCCTCGACCCATTTAGTGAAATATTCCCCCGCGACGACACCGTATTCGCACCCCTGAGCGACCACTTCTTCAAAGGTCCGATGAGGTCGATCGCCCACATGTCGAAAGGCCAGCGCTACCACTATGCTTTGTTCGACCGAGGGTAGCCTGGGGATATTTGCGAACTTCGCAAGTATCACATGCTTGGGTATGAGATTTGGCGTCTTCGCTAATTTCGCCAATAATATCCGCCTAAAGTACCTTACGTGCTAGTGTTCGATTGGAGGATGGCCACCGCACATTCCTCATGTAGTTCTGTTAGAATTCCCGTTACCTCCTCAGTCGATGCGCACCGCAAGGGGTTTGAGAATGAATGACGGTAAAGCACATCGTCCATAATCATATATCTTGCGCCCTTTTGCTAAGGCCTTAGCTTTGCAAGGATCGGGAAGCTCCTAACTCAATATAAGACTTCATGATGTCGACCCAACAAGAGTTACTTGGGTTGGAAATCCATGATCTCGACTGAGATGGCGGGCTCCGATAGGTGTTCGACCATGATGTTGGGATCGCACGACGCCGCTGTCTTCGCTGGTTAATTTGGATAAGTAGTCTGCCTTATGATTGTCCTCTCGAGGGATGTTTTTGAATTGACAATATCTGAAGTCGCTGAGTCTTTTGACGAGGTTAATATACCTCTGTAAAATTTCGCAATGAATGCCAAAGGACCCATTGATTTGATTCACCACCAACTGTGAGTCGCAAAATACTTGTATATTTTCGACTTTCATGGCTTTGGCGAGTTTCAACCCAGCAATGACGGCCTCGTATTCTGCCTGGTTATTAGAGGCGGTGAAATCGAATCTCAGAGCCTGCTCAATTTCTTCTGAGGTGCCCGGCTCTAACAGGATTATTCCCGCGCCACACCCTTTGTGATTAGCGGCGCCATCGACGTAGAGCTGCCAACAGTGACTTGGCCTTATAGGCTCGTCCTCTGTGGTGTCCTTTTCCTGAGTCGCATTTGGAAGCGGACTCGCTCTTTCACCTCTTCGTTGAAGCTTGTTTCACGCTTATGAAATCTGGGAGCACCTGGGCTTTTATAGCCTTCCGAGGCTCATATCGGATATCGAATTGATAAGCTCGATGGCCCATCGGAGCGATCGACCGACAGTGCAGTTTGTGAAGAACTTGTCTTAGCGATGCATTTGATAAGACTACGATGGTGTGCGATGAAAAGTAAGCCCTTAATTTGCGGGCATTTATAACAACACAATAAGCCAACTTTTCTATATTAAAGTAACGACTTTCAACGGGCTTAGAGCTTTGGAAACATAAAAAAGCGCTTCTGCGAGCCTTCCTCCTCTTTTACAAGTGCTTTGCGACTACGGCCCTATCTCGAGGTGCCAAATACAAAAACAAAATATCCCGAGCCTCGGGTCAAGTTAACAACGGCGGTCTTGACAAGTATTCTTTGAGGTCTTTAAATGCACTGGAGCATTCCATTTGTCCAAGAGAAGGTACCACCCTTCTTCGAAATTTGAAGAAAGCGGACTTCTTTCTGCGGATTTCGAGACAAACCTACCCAGTTTGTGATTACGCCGTTAAGCATTGTATTTCCTTATCTTGGTGGGCTCGCTCATATTGACCAGGGCCTCGATTTTCTCGGGATTTGCCTCGACCCCCTTCGACTTACCATAAAGCCTGAAATTTTCCTGCCTGGACCCCAAAAGTACATTTCGTAGGGTTTAGTTTCATTGAGTGGCCCCTTACATTGGCGAAGGTTTCGCGAAGGTCCACCAGGTGACCCTGGCGACTTGACTTTACAACCATATCATCAATATAGGCCTCCATGTTCACCCGCTATTTGTGTCTTTGAAAACTCGGTTCACCATTCTCTCGATATGTCGAAATGCGTTCTTTAGGCGAAAAGGCATCATCTCATAGTAATAGAGTCCACCTACGGCCCTGAAGGCCGTCATTTCCTTGTCTTCATCTGCCATTTTGACCTGGTGATAACCGGAATATGCGTCTAGAAAACTCAGTGTCTCGAATCCGGCGATCCCGTCGACCATTTTGTCAATCCGGGGCAGCGCATAAGGGTCTTTGGGGCAAACTTTGTTCAAGTCAGTGAAGTCGACACACATCCGCCACTTGCCGTTGTGTTTCTTTACCATCACTACGTTTGCCCGACCATGTGGGATATTGGAGCTCCTTGATAATGCCTGCTGCTAGAAGTTTTTTGACTTCGCCTTTTATTGCGATCTCTTTTTCGAGAGAGAACTGGCGTGCTCTTTGCTGTATTGGTCTGAAGTTGGGGTCGGCACTTAGATAGTGTAAAGCGACCTCTGACTCAACGCCCCTCATATCTGTTACTTCCCATGCAAAGGCGCTCAAGTTGGCTTTTAGAAGCCCGATCAATTCTTCCCTCTCTCCTCGGTGGTCCTCGATCCTATTTTTATTTTTGATCGGGATACTTGTCGCTTATTATAACCTCGATCAACTCGTCCTCGGCGGTGAAGTCGGGCTCAAATCACGAACTTGCAATGTTTCCACCTCTCTTGCTTTTTCGGGATTTCTTTCATCATAGCAATCGATCCGTAGCCGTGTTAAAACCATCCACCGGGTCGCTTAGAATCGACCTGTTTTTGGTCATATAGTCGAGGAAAGCTCGGTGTCGGTGATGGCGACCCCAACTTCTTCCCTACGTGAAATTTGACCTTTGGTGGGAACGGACGCCACCATTTGAAATTTTTCATGGCCGGGATCCCCAAGATAATGTTGTAGTATGAGGAAGATCAATAACTAAAAATGTGATTATCTCGATTCGCATGGCTCATAGTCGCCCAAAGTGACGTTGAGGTCGACCGTTCCTTGACCCGCGACGTGTGTCGTTGGTAAAGCCTCTCGCACACCCGGTAAGGTTTCAACTTAGCTTCTCCAAATCCGATCTGTTTTAAGCGAATAAATAGATGACGTCGCGACCACATTACTGTGTCGATCATCGCTCTGCTGACTCCATGTTTGTCGTTTATTCCGATTTTGAGAACAAGGGGTACCTCCATGGGGCCCTCACTTGTGGCCAATTCGCTTTTAGTGAACATGATTCCCTTCTCGTTTTCCCCCAATACCACCTGCTTTTCAAAGCCGCGCGCATTGATCTGGTGTATCTGAGATTTCAGCCGACTGTTACTGGGGATATCCCCATGGATAACTTGGACCTCCTTCTGATAGACGCGGGGGGGGCGACCTTGACTGGTACCAGTATTCCCATCTCGCTTATACTTAGTCGGCCCGGTCCTCGCGGATTAACCTTTCTATTTCTCGCCTTAACGTAAAACATTCATCTGTGATGTGACCATGATCCTTGTGATAGTCACAGTACTTGGACTTGTCGCGACTGTCGGGATCGCCCCTCATAGGTTTGGGCTTGTCAAAGTGTTCGCGGATTTCGAACAATATTTGAGACGCTTTGGTGTTGAGCGGGTAAAATTATCCTCGCCGAATTTATAAGGCTTTTTACCTCGCGTTCGTGATTAGCCTCTCGCCTTTTTCCTTCTTTTTTCTCCTCAGTGCGCTCCTCTTTTTGTGAAGGATGCTCTGCTTTTGGCTTTGCCCTGCCCAAGGACGGCGCTTCGCGACTCCCATCATTCGAGCCCTTTCCAACATTTCCACGAGACCCGCTTTAGGGGCCGTAGGTTGAACTCGCTTTCATTGGACCCTGGCGATCCTCGTGAGGAAACATGTGACAACCGCATCATCCGAATGTTTCTTGTCCGATCGTATATTCTCGATGAAACGTTCATAATAATCCTTTCCGGATTCATGTCCTCCCATGCGAACTTCGTGATGTGTCCTCTATAGTTTTCTTTGGCCTACTCGCCGATTCAAATTCTCGACGAATTTCTCGGAGAGATCCTCCCGACCTTTCATCGAGCCACGGGAAGTCCCGTATCAAGAGGCGGCCCTATCTCGCATGCTTCCGACTAAAGCGATGCACCAGCGGATTTATTTTGGGTCGCCAGGTGATGCGACCTTGAAAGCGGTGAGCCGATCGTTTGGGCAAGAATTTCCATTGTAGTAATTATAGCTTGGGGTAGCTAACCTTTTCGTGGATCGGGCGGGCAATGTTTCGTAATTCTCTTGGCGAGTACGTCAATTCCGAGATCGGGCGGCCCTTTGGCGGCCTCGACTTTTTCAATTCGGCGAGCTCATTTTTCATTATTTCCATTTGCTCTGCCAAGACGGGGTCAAAACTGGGCCGCGACAGTGCCTGTGTCTTCGTCTTTTCCGGCTGCGCTCGACTCCCGGCGATCTTTGCGATTCTTCCCGACGAGCTCTTTTCTCACGTATGATTATGCGGGCGTCCGTGGGTCCCATCTTGGGAAATCTCTCTTCGGGAAGGCTGAGACGACTTGGGGCCGAGGCCTTGTCCTTCTCACCTAACCTTTTGAGGGCCGAACCTTTTTCGTGTGACCTTTCCCTCTGATGATTGCGATCTGGGAGAACCGAGGTTTGCACAACGTCCTTCCTAGGTCCTTTGCGACCTGATGAACGCACGCTTTCCTCTATCTCGATCCCGCGAGTCTGGCTTTGCCGACCTTTATTCACAGCCGCAGGAGCGATTTCATTTCTAGGAGGATTTGGGGGTCGTACCGACATTGGAGTTTGGCCCTTAGCCACTCAGGCGGGAATTAGCTAGGTACATAGTTTCCGCCATACCTCGCGTATTCCCTTATTTCCACAACCTCCGGATCCTCCGGAGATCTGGCTCGCCTCAGGAGTTGACCTCACGGCTTTGCTGCGATCGAGATGATCCTCTGATTTTCCTACCCAAAGCTGCTACGACCTCTCTTGACTTAGCCTTCTGATTTATCAAATTTCGGGCATCGCTGGGGGCCAAAACTCCCCTTTGTGATCCTTCCCCACCCGCTTGCGTAATCTCTTGTGTCTCTATCGCGACATCGGTTTGTACATGTGTTTGTACAACGCCTCTCGCAGGAGTTTGGGGGTCTAGTTGTCCTTTGCTTCCCGCCATAGGTTGACTATTTGTGATTAGATTTCGCCTTGGGTCGGACTTCCTGATAACCTGATATGATCTTTAGATGATGGAGTCGGTCAGATGGACCGCCGTTTTCGGATTGTGTGTAGTTTTTATGAACTGATGAAGCTTTTCCTTCCCGGCAACGGAGCCAACTGATGATGTATAAATCGTCACGGGTGTCCTTGCGGTGTATGGATGGTGGATATCTGGCTGTATTTAAGGTGTGGCGTTATTCCGGCGGGTGGTGGAATGGAGGAGTGAGAATGGAGAGAGCTTTTGCTTGCAAGTATAGTGTGTATTCCATCTATTTCATATATATCTAGTTTACAATGACCACCCCTTTTATAGAGGTGGGTAACTTAGGGCATAAGTAATCTATTAGATATTTTACTAATATCTAGGTTTAACTTAGATGCTAAGCAAGACGAAATATCTAATATACAAGTGGGGAAAAGATCTGGATCAATCGGCGGTCATCTATCTGAGGTCGCAAGGAGTAAGCCTTTTCCGGCCTCGCCCCCTTGGCGACCCGTCTTGACCTGCCTGGATGAGATTCACGGGATCTGCTATACTTGCCTGGGACCGCAAATGCTTCGGTCGCGGCGAGGTGAGACACAGTGGCCGCCCCTTTTGCGATCTCTCTTGTCATTCCGGAGGGTGGCCGCAGTGGGCTGTTTCTTACTGTTGAGGTGGTGGAATTATTTATACCCATCAGGCTGTAGTTCTCAACGGATTTTCCTGCTCCAAGTGGAATCGAAGTTCCCTGAAACCCTAAACTCTGCATATTGGGTAGGACGAACGATCCAACTGTGAAACTCGAAGAATCAGCTCCCAACGAACCAAAAACAACACCGCTCCTTTGATTTTCAGTAGTGGTGGCAGCGGTGGTGGTATCAGCCGCCACCGGCTCACTGAAGCTTCCAATAACTGGATTTGTTACCATCGAAACAACCATGGACGGAGCTCCGCTGGTCATGGTGAAGGAATCATGAACCTCTCCCTGATACCAAGACAAAATCTAAGAACATATAAGAAGATCAGAAAAGATGCATAGGAACAGCAGCAGAGCATTTTTTTTTACAGCTATTAGCATTCAATTACACATTTAGGGTTTTTAGAGTATTTACTCTCAAGGGCAAGACAAATAAAGACAGACAAAAATACCCTTACACCAAAATTACCCTAAATACCCTTATTTTCCAATACGTTTATGTGAACATAATTAAACTTTTTTGACAACGACCATATTCTTTGAAGGAGACAAGGATTAATTTTGTTGTGGACATAAAAAAAATTCAAATGAGTATCCAAAGATAAGTTCTTCACTAATTTTGGTTAACGTGAATCTAATTAAACTTTTTGACAACCAAAAGTAATTTTAATTATTGAAAACACAAGAATAGTGTTTAATTTTTTTTTTCATGTTCAAAGCTAAAGGCTTTTTATTTATTCCTCGACGTCCATTACACAAGAATGAGAAATATGAGGGGGAACTATTCCACACAACCAACAAGATTGAGTCCCTCTTTCGTTAAGAAATATGCGGGCACATTTTTCTGTGTTTTGATAAAAGAAAAAGTAACATATACAAAAACATGTAAGAGTATACGATAATCTTCAATTAATTTCCCACCGGCGACAAATCTTGGAAAACATCTAGGAGCCGCTAATAAGTAGTGAAAGAGTCGCTTTAAAAAATCATACCTTCTCATCGTTAAATTTAAATACTCAAATAAAACAGTGTTTGATTAATAATTTATCGCCGGTTTCTAGTTTGTTGAATTATAATTTTCCATGTTGAAAATTTCTAACTTTATTGAAGTTTTATGATACTTAATTACATATTTCGTTTTTCTTAAAGGGATAGGGATATTTATTTTGTTGAGGCAGAACTAAGAGTTTGTTTTAAGGAAATACAGAAGGACTAGGTTGAAGGGAAAAAAAGAAGAAGAGGGAGTCTAATATACTCCCTTTGTTCCAAATTGGCAGTTGCCGTGCATTTCAAAAATGTGAATTAATGCATTGATTTTTAAATGATATGATTAAAAAGTCATTGCATATAATTAATATGACATTTTTTTTTATCTATCATATTGTAATAAATAAAAGTAAAGCAAAGAAAAATATAATAAATATTGTATTGAAAATGTAATTGACTCAGATGAAATGGAACAAATGATTTTAACAACTGCTTCAAATAAATTGGAAAGGGTTTATTTTGTTGTTGAGAAAAGAGAGAGTCCAATATATGATAACGATGTTTTAACTTAAGCACAACTTACTATTACTTAAATTAAATTCTATATTCATGTGTTTTTATTGTGTCTTGAGATCACTTTATTAACATAAAAATATTGGAAAATTAGGGATAATGATAATAACTGAAATATTTTATGTAACATACGATAATTCACATATTTTTTATAAAGGAATGACAACCTGCATAATTATTATAAATGGAATGACAAACAATGAATCCCGAAAATCAATGAATATCCTCAATTGATCCCGAAATCGGTGAATTTCGACAGTGAATCCCAAAAATCAGTGAATTTTGACAATGAATTTTGAAAATTAATGAATTTCGACATTGAATTTTGGCAGTGAATTTCAAACACAAGTGAATTTCGACAGTGAATAAATAGTTTTGTCCTTTATGCAAAAGTTTCAAAAGACTGTCCTTCTACTCAATTAATGAAATATTTCTGTCATTCTCCCTCATTCCCCCTAAAAATATCGGGTTTTATCGGCACCATAAAAATGTCTATGGTACCACAATTACTTCAGTCCTTAAACTACTCAATACTCATATTATCTCTCTCTACCCTCACACCACATTTTAACATCTTAATAAAAGCCTAATTTACCCCAACATTTAATCATCGTGCAAATTAGTCCCCATTCCATTTTAACACTTCAAAATCTAAAAATACTTTTCCATCACACAAAAAGATATCTAATAGTCTCCCTCCCCTTTCCCTCCCAAACTTCATTTGTGACAAAGAGACTCACTCACTAAATAGGACACTGATTAAGTCTAACGAGATTCCTTACATAGATGTAAATCGGACTGTACTTGGGTTGGTCAAATGCTGACCCTGGAAATTCAATTCTCTCGAACGAGTTGACTTGAGGATCCCACCAACTCAACCTTCCAGAGTTGCAAAGCAATCGCCTTTCTTTTATTGGAAAATAAAAGACACGTAGGCGGTTAATACTGTATAATTTAGTCCAAGACGTTTCATTTCCATGCTTTCGATCCATCACCCAAAGAGTACCTGTAGGAATATCTTCAGACGGACGAAAAGATAGGCATAGTTGTCCCCCAAAGTCCTTGAAACTATATGGTTCCAATTCAAGTCCCGTGGGTAGAGGTAACGTTCTAAAGGTTTCCGTCACCAAATCAAACGCCGCAATAAACATAGACGAGTTGGCGTAATCTTGATCAGTACTCCACACCCAGTGGATAACACCATCAACACAAACTCCAGCTCCACTCCAAAAGGTACCCGGAGGGATTTCCCCATCGAATGTTCTCCAGGAATCTTTTCTCAAGCTGTAAACTTGCATACTTTTACCGGCATGGGTGATATGTACAAAGCGGACTAATTTGTAATCGTCATTAACGTAATCATAACCAATCGAGACGATTGAATTGTCGGTGATTTCAGGAGGTAGGTCAGAGCATTCAACCTTATGCGTCGTGCCATTAGACGGGTTCCATAAAACATAGCTTTCCGCAGGTCCATCCATAACAAGAAAACAAAAAATACCGCTGCAACACCCGATTACACGCTTGCTTTCTTTGTGTAAGGTACAATTCAAGTCTATTGCCTTAGCACGATCCGGATTATACTCGGAAAAAATCACGGAAAACAACCGACTTGGTTGGACGAGTATGATAGCATAATCATCTCGAAGGGATCTTTCTCTTTCACTTTCACAACGATAACTATTGTGATTTTTGACAAAACTCGGGCTATCAATCATTCCACGCATACGTTTTGATACAGTACGAAACCGGATCAGAGACTTTACGGGAAGCCTAACAAATACTTCGTATAGCAAGTCCTCTGGAAACTGGATTCTTGCAGAAATTCTATATGGTTTAACTGAGTAGCAATGTTTTGCTCTTTTGGATGATCCTGAATTTTCTTCTCTGTACATGGTCCACTTAGCGTCGGTGTTTGTCGGCATAGCGGGGCTTAGCTGTTTGGTAATTGGTGCTGCTGAAGAAGAAATCGCATCTAAGCTCTGACTATTTATACAGTACGTACGTAACGTAATATATATGCTCCTACACTCTTATCCAGTTATCCTCCTCGGTTTAGGATTTGCAATACCACCTTGACGAATGATTTTTATTTCTATTTTTAATATATGAATCCTAATTATCCTAGAAAGTTTTGGAAATAATTTGTAATGCCAATTTGACCGATGGAACACATTTCTTTTTCCTTGGGTGCTTTGACGGAGGTCGGACTATGGTATCACCTCGTCACGTGTCATTCCAATATTAATCCAAGAGAACAAGAGAGTTAAAGCCGAACCCAAATCGGGAGGTCGGCTCGGGTGGCCTGCTAGTTCGCTCCAGGACGGACGCAGCACGTGGGAGCTCGGCCAATGTATATCGTCCATGAGCTATATCCCTAGACGCGGGCATTTATTACCAGATAAACATGGAAGGAATCTTTAGTCATAAAAACTCCAATTTTCAAATGACCATGATTATCTCCTATAATTAAGGAGATAAAATCGTATCTATCTATTCCTTAGGGAACCCGATTTTAGAAGTCCAACAAATACACGGCCCATGCAGGCCTAGGGCACAAGCCCCAATATATAATTATAAACCATCCCTAAGGATCTACGAAGACTTGATTCATGGCTAAATTACTATATACGTAGGCAGTTTGAGATACAAGATCTCATGTCCAGTCTAAACCTCACACAAATTTCCCTCCGTTACATCGTTTTTATTGTTCTTAATGCTTGGGTAGATTGTCACTCGGATAAAGAGGCCCCAGAATTAATACCCAACGATTTCCAGCATCGTCAATTGGCGCTAGAAGAATGACCGTTGTTACTGACAATCCTGCTCAATGTTTCAAAATCACCACGGTGACTACGCGACAACAGATAGCTAATGGCAACAACTCCAATGATGCCTCAGCCTCCAATGCCAACAATCAGAATCAGGAACAATAGGAGATTGCCCTCAACACTACCCACCAAGCATTGGAAGATCAATTGGTGGCTATGGATGACGCCACCAAACAAGCAATCATCGATGCTTCCTTAGCAGAGGATGATGAGGAGGATGAAGATCTGGTGGAAGAAGATCCTCTTGAAGAAGATTTGAAGGAACAAGATTCAGAGGAGAAAGATGAATACGAGGAAGAGGAATCAACAGAGGAAAAACCTCATCCCCCTCGAAAGCCTAAACGGGCCAAGAAGGACGACCATTCGTCCTCCTCAAATCGGGGGAAGCTGATGGTAGACCGAGCAGGTGGAGAACTATCCGCGACCTTCAAGGTTCAGAGTTGAAGGTTATATTGGGAAAGAGATGCGGCTAGAGTCGAGTTGAAGGTTATCTTGGGAAAGAGATCTACGAATCTCTCCCTCGAATCACCATTTACCGAGCAGGTGGAGAACTATCCGCGACCTTCAAGGTTCAAAGTGCCCAAATTAGAGCCTTATGATGGAACCAAGGACCCTCAGGATCACCTTTTTCAGTACTTAACCCACATGAATTTGGATTGTGCTCCAGACGAGATGAAGTGCAAGGCCTTTCCTGTGTTACTAACGGGTCGAGCTCGAGAGTGTTAGGAAATCTACGCAGAAACGCAGCATAATTCAAAATTTTGATTTCCTTTTACCCAAGATCGACTTCGTTTAAGCAATAAACAAATAAGTAGTAGACGGTGAATACCTTGCTTGATCTAAAAGATCGACGATTTGACTGTCTAAGGAGAGTAGTGATGCACGGAGCCGCCCAAGCGTTCGGCCTCTACCGGTGATCCACACGAACAGCCCGCCGGAATCCCATCATGGATTGCTACCAGAAAAACTCGGTCGCTAGATCGACTTTTTCACTCTCTCAAAACTCTCTAAAAGACGCTCTCTGTTTTTCACAAGAACTATTAGTTCTTGGAATTGTGATGATACAAAAGAGCTAGCCAACCCTTCTTTTATATAGAGGGTGGGGCGCCCCAATGAATCCTATATCCCATAGGAAAAGCTTCTGTGTAGATTAATGAGAAAGAAAATATTTCTTCTAATAAAATAAGGAAAATACATTTGATTGATTTATCTCATTTAATTTAATATATTATATTAAATATTTCCAAGATATTGTAAATATCTAATATTGACTATTTTTATCTTATTACCATAAATCAATTTACACATGTGTATATATCACATATATATATTACACACACACACACACACACACACACACACACACACACACATATATATATATATATATATATATATATATATATATATATATATATATATATATGAATCCATAAGGACAGTTTTTAAAATTAAATGGTTGAGAAGACAAATCACTACACGTGTTACTACATTTTTGTACACGTGTTACTACATGTTTGTCATTCTTAACAATTTTAGATTAAAACATGTCATTTACTTACCTTTAACATATATATATATATATATATATATATATATATATATATATATATATATATATATATATATATATATATTGGAAACAAATGTGCACAAGCACAATCTATATGCATGTCACGTATGTGACTATATATATTTATATATATTAATATCTTATATTAATATATGGTAATACTATTAATTAAATTGCACAACCCAAGTGTATCTTATACGCTCCAAAACTACGCCCATATTGCCAACTAATTGAAATCTGGAATATTCTTTAATTAATATAATACTATGATTAATTAATTAATTTGCAAAATACATGTGAATCAATATACATATATATTTTCGACATACATATACATCATATGTATATTTAATTAAGCAACATAATTAATATCTTGTATTTAATTTATTGATAATAAATAAATACTACCATATTAATTTACCACCATAACAATTTATAGTCGAGATAAAACTTTTCTTATTTGGTTATCACTATAACCACATTTTAATCCGGCTATATGTTCTTATGTGTGTGACCCGATAGGCTTCTGAATATGTTGACCGTAGACACAAGTGCAATTTATGAAAATGCCCTTCATGCCTAACTATCACGGAATAACGTCTAGCAACACACCGTGACCCCCAATCATCGAAAGAGTCAAATGCAATTACTACTACCTTTCATGTGAAACGGTGACCGTGTAAATAGAATCTTATCGCTGTAATAATATCCATACGGTCGTTCTTTGAGTGTTAAACATCAACGACCGTATCTTATAATCTGGATATCATGCTCTCTCGAGGTAACTCATTTACTTCCACTTTACAAAGATTCACGAGAGTTAGACAATCCTTATAAAAAGGTCCTTTTGGATATTCACTCGTAATCATAGGATACGCGATTTCCGGATGAGCAACATGAATCCTACGCATGCTTCAGTATCACACCCGATCACTACCGCATGATCGCCCCGTGGCTAGGGGAAACCTCAATAGTGTCAAAGTATGACAATTCACACCGTGATGTAATGAAGACTCAGGTCCAAGGATAATTACACAACCGCCACATAGTGCGACACTTAATAAAGTAAGTGGGTCAGTCTAACGTACGCATTCTCTAATACACGTCCACGCACAATCCAATTGTCTTTACTTTTTGATAGACGAGATCTTACCTTACCTTCGATAAGATAGAAGACATCTAATACGTGCTAGTTTAATCGTACTATTAATGTCCCGTTTAATAGTACATACGACTAGAGACATTTAAGTATCAAACCTTTTAAAGTGCGTAGAGATCTCATCAACCATAATCATTATCATGGTTTCTCTCTCACAGTTTGACAGTAGGGACATTATCATGTATACAATCACAAATTGGTTCATATAGATGAACAGAATATATAATACAGAAAAGCCATTTATCATATGTATAAACATAAAGAAATAGTAGAAATGATCCGACCCGGTCGGATCCGGTCCAACCCGATTTGGTTTAAGACACTATTTCAACAATCTCCCACTTGGACTAAAACCAATCACTGGCACACACAAGACCAAGTTAAAACACAAGAATCTCATGCAATACTCGCCACCAACCCTAAGCGTGGCCCAACATTTTCAACACTATCATATAGCCATAATACGTAGCTACAACAAGCACTATCTGAATAGACATAAGCATAGCTGGTAGCATAAAGGTAGTTGCAAGGTTTTGGCCTCGTAGCCTTTTATTACTATCCATGTTAGTCTTTCATAAAGTCCTACCACACCTTTTAGAGACACTCCCTTCAGGTAAGTCAGACTAGGTTCATAACCCAGTTGTCACTCATGGATTCTACTTCAGACATTATGGCTCCTAGCCATATCTCTTAATCTTGCCTTTCAAGCATTCCTTCATAAGTCGCGAGATCTTCATTCTTCAAGATGAACATACTAGTGGCCCTTTCAGGTGTGTGGTTATTTGTAGACTCATAGAATACTTGTGCGCACTGAGCAGTGTCTTACACCTCATCACTATATGGCGCCTGCTCATGTTCCAATGGTTGAATTAATATCTCTTTGTGGTTCTCAACTCAGCCACAGATCGGTCATAGAAAAGGCAAGGCTTACAGCGTAAGGACTTCACCCCACAGGCCACGCGAGCAGGTTCTCGCAATCATGGAGAGAAAATGATCGGCTCGAATTCCGCCAATGATGCAAACTTCCCAGAGAGGAGAGACCAAAGCAAGTTCTGTACTTATCACAAAGATGTTGGGCATGATTTAGACAGTTGTAGAGATTTTCAGAGGGATATTGACGAAACAATCGCTGAAGGAAAGTTGGATGAGGTCGTAGATTGAACTCAGAGGGCCGATCTGCATGATCGCAGGGATTTTAAACGTAGATACAATCAGGATCAGGGTCGGTAGGGAGAACCCCAGAGAAGAAGAGACTGATCTCCGGATGGTGATCGACAGATAGACAATCGCCCCATCAACACCATTGTGAGGGGGCCCAAGCAATATGCTTGGGGAGGTACACAACCCAAGTGACCGACATGCGAGCTCATATAGAAGCTACGAAAGTCATAGACTATCTCGAGAAGTAACCTACGGTCCCTAGGACCCACTTCCGCTGGTCACCAACAATGAGGGTCTGATGATAGAGGCCGTGATGAACAAAAATCTGGTTAAGAGAATTTGCATGGACATGTGAAGTAATATTAATGTCCTCTATTATTCAGCTTTTCAATTCAGAGCTGAAACCTGTCTCGACACCGCTGTTTGGATTTGCGGGTCCTCCGGTTCATCCTATAGGTATGGTCAGGCTCGCCACTACTTGTGGACACGAATCGTATGGTAGGACACTTATGGTCACTTATGTAGTAGTCAAAGCTTCATTAGCATACAACATCATCTTGGGAAGACCTGCGCTGATTGACCTCCGAGCCGTGATTTCCCCGGCTCACATTTGTCTGAAGTTCCCTACCATAGAAGGCTCGGTAGAAATCAACTGGGATCTAGAGGTGGCCAGGAGCTGTTATTCAGCCACAATCAAAAGCAATGGTGTGGTCCTCACTTAAAGAGTTAGCGGGTTCTAGGCAACTACGACTTACTTTTCATTTTCGCGATTTCATTTTCAGCGCTTGAACAATTTTTCAATAAATGGTGCTCAGTGAGCACCCAATTCGCATTTTGTTCAATATGATCTTATTAAACTATCAATTTTACCCTACTATTGTGAATGGTCTTGTTTAAGCCTACAAGGCAACATTTTTACTAACGACAACTCTGAGCTCTACCAAGCCGGACTCAGCCAAATCAAGCAATAAGTTAGCAAAGTGCCTAGCCCTGTGACAGACCTAAACCTAACCTTGGAAACGGCGCCAGAAAGCTAACGGACATTACCTAGGCTATACAGATCCTAACCGGCAGTGTACCGGGTCAAATTGTAGTGCTAGTCTGGTGAGTCAGGTCGTATTCCTCAGGGAAAACATGGTAATTCTTTTAAGTGGGGTTAAACACCAAAAAGCTATTATTAACTCGATCTAAGTCGCAGCTTTTACTTTTCTGGGTTAGATTATGTTAGTAGTTAGATTGTTAGTAAAGCGATAAATAAATATATAAATATAAAAATAGATAATATATATATTTTTGATCTAGCCAAGAATACTTTCTTGAATTAATATCTTTTTGTAGTGAAATTGAATGAGACAGATCTTTTCCTTGATTCAAGGAGGTCAATTATGTATGGACCGGTGTACTCCTAAGCTAGACAACTCCTCCTCACACGAGCGTATGAAATTGTCATATGTCAAATGTCATCGATCCAAGGTCCACAACTCGCCCATGCTAATCTTAGTTAGTCTCGAGCAGTACAGTACAAATCTACCCCGGATAAAAGAGGTTATTCCGTTCGTCAGACGGCCGATGTTATTCAAGAGGCTCCGGTTGTCAAGCGGATCGATTTAACACAAACGGTGTAGTTTCAATTAAACTGTGATTTTAACATTATTAAGATCTCGAGTACAAATTTCAATAAGATTCATCTTTCCAGGACAAATCTGCCCCCGGGTAGGAAATAGGATTCCGTTAATCAGACGGCCATTTTTACCCTCCGGTTTTTCTATTTTTACTCATATCCTGACTTCTCTGGTCAGTACATCGCCAGGTTATATGTGGTATTCATCATGATTGATTACGTCATTCCGAATATATTATCAATACGTTGCAAAATAGAAAAAGATTCATTATAATTAGTTTTAATCATGATTACCAGAGTCGATCATTCATTTTGCCAAAAGATTAACTAATTCGATTCATATCTTGGCTAGATGTTACTACTACTACTAATATATATATGTATATAAATAGATAGAAATAATAAACATAATAACATTAGAAAATTACCGATTACAATCATTGAATTGGAGCCTAATCCTCGTGAAAGTAACAACGGCTTCCGAGACAACAATCTTCGATAATAAATCCAAGCATTACAACGATACTACTCTATTTATTTATGCACATATGCATATATATATACATACATCGACATATATATATACTAGATGGGAAGGCCGCACAACGCGCGGCTTGTACACACTCGTTGGATATGAAATGGGGGATACATAATTGTGCTTCTTTGACATTTTCCAAATGTAATTAAATTGGAATCGGATACATCTTAAACACAACACACATAATAAGATTAAGAATAAATTAAAGCTAATGTGTAGATTAAAAATACAATTGAGTCATCTAAATGGAGCAATTTAACTCAAACCCTTCAAAAAAAAAAAAAAAAAGCTTTTTTCTCTAGGCCACTTGATGACAGTAAAAAAAAAAAAAAAAAAAAAAATTCTTTTAAAGTAAGTACATCATTTGAACAGTAAAAAAAAAAAAATACACGTGGACACCCCCTTTGGAGTTTCCCAACTGGTTATTATAAATAAGTATATATATGGGCCCAAAATGAAAACAAGAAAAAGAGAGAAAGGAGATGGAAGAAGAGGGGAAATGGAAGAAATGGGGAGGAGATGAGAAGAGAGGAGCTCTTGGCCATGGAAGAGGCCAAGAAGGGGCAAAGGAAAGTGATGGGTCTTGGCTTGTATTTATAGGCAAAATATTCGAACCGAGTCGAAACCGAATTGAACTTATTCATTTGTTTGGTAAAACGATCATAACTTGAGTTGTAGACATCCGATTGACGTGATTCAAAATCCGTTGGAAAGCTCGTTTGAAGATCTAAAACTTTCATCAAGGACTCTTCCCTGAAAATGCCTCTAAGTTGGGTCGAAATGCAGATCAATGACAATATAGTTGTAAATGACTGGCTGCGTTTTGATGCGTTTGAACATTTATCTTGAGACACACTCTTCTATCCCTCAAAAGACATCTTTTAAGCCCAAAAGTGATGTATTTTGACTTGGCCTTGGGCTCCAAGTTTGGTGAAGCAAAATATCAAGGATATTTATTTTGGTGATCAAATAAATATCCGAGGAATATCTTGGAATATCAAGAAAATATCTGGCTTAATATCTTTGGAATATCTGAGGATAATAAATATCCATTCGGCCATTTCTTCAATCGTATATAACTCTCGCCTCGTTATTCGATCTTGAATTCCGCCTCCATGATAAATCTTATCTTTTTACTCCGAACACAAAGAAACGAACCATGAGTAAATCGACAATAAAAGTTCGTAAACTGCGCTTGAATTTTCATGACTTTTTTTAGTTAATATTACAGTCTTTAGTTATGATATTTTTAGTTTTAACATAATAGTGAAAAATAAAACGTTTATAAAATATAGTAATTTTTATCACGACAGTCCGGTTATTAAATCGATAAAAAAACTTATAAAAATACCATAAAAACACGATAATTTATATAATAATCACTACTCATATATTTTGATAAAACTTAATATTTATGACTTGATTTGATACATAAATGCTCAAAATGGTATCAGAAGTGGGGCGAAATGTCATGATAATGATCATAAATTTATCTCTCATCACCCTGCTAGCCAAAACATAGCGAAATGTCAGACAAATACTGGCACAGTTCGCTAAAATATGAAATCGAGCTCACAAGACGGACTCAAAGAAAATCAAAGCGAGCGGCGAAAAATGTCCGCCTTGCTCGCCGAAATCCAATGCGAGAAGTCAACAAGTGTCTGGCCTTGCTCGCCAAACATAGCGAAACTTCAGACAAATACTGGCCCAGTTTGCTAAACTAAGAAATCTGAGATCCGCCAAGCCGGACTCAGCAAAATCAAGCGAGAAGCCATAAAAATGTCTGGCCCTGCTCACCCGAATCCAATGCGAGAAGTCAACAAAGTGCCTAGCCCTGCTCGCCAAAACATAGCGAAACGTCAGACAAATACTAGCCCAGTTTGCTAAAATATGAAATCTGAGCCCCGCCAAGCCGGACTCAGCAAATCAGGCGAGAATCCAGAAAAATCTAATGAACAGTGGTGTCAATACCGAGCTGCCAAAAGTATATTTTACGCAACTTAGTCAATTTTACGCAACGACAAACCTCGTATTGAAATCGAATATAAACAACTTAGTCAATTTTACGCAACGATTCCAAAGCCCCTTTTGTCACACCCATTCGCAACGTACATTTATAAAAGTGGTGTGTGTAATCATGAACTAGGTGATCAAACTAATTCAAGCAATAATAACAAGCTTTAGAACACAAACTCATCGATAGATTAGCAATTAAGCGTTACCCATTCTCGATTTTATCAATTAGAGGTTTAGTTTCATCAACCTTCACATGATTTATCTATGTAGATGTTTAGCTACTCATAACACTAAGGAAACAAGAGCACTAAGGAAACAAGAGCAACAAGAGAAATAAACTTCATTAAACAAAAATTCAAAGGAAAAACTGAGTTTAGTACCAAATACAAAGAAACTCCATGAAAAGGATGCTCCTTGGCTTCAACCACATGAAGAAACACCAAATAAATGATGAGTTACCCCTTGGAGAAGAAAGCCCAAGCATAAAATCCACTTAATTTCTCAATTAAAACTAATCTTCTGCTAAAAAAGTGTCTAAGAATAGAGAGAATATTTAATGTATCTCAACTATCTCTAAAGAAACTGCTTCCCCCTTCAATTAGATCTGAAAATAGGCTTTTATACCCACGAAAACCGTCCAGGCAAGCCTGGGCTTGGCAAAATGAGGTACATGTCTGAAAATGTGCTTAAAACTTTCAGGAGGAACATGATGATTCGGGCACAGGCTTGGAACTTTCAGGTGTGGGCGGTGTGCAGAATGCAAGTTGTAATCAGCTTCATTTCGGGCCCAGGCTTCAGCACTTCAAGCGTGGGCTTGAGTTGGGAAGTATGACAGCATGAAATAAAGCATAGGCTTCACACACCCGAGCATGGGCTTGACCACTTCTCATCATAAAAATCCAATTTTCTTCATTCTTGCTTCATTTCTTTACTTCACAATCACTTTCTTTCATCCGTAATCCATCTTTTGACACTCCTTCATGGCCTAAATCTTGAAATCACAAACATGCAAAGCAAGAGCGTAATTCCATGGGTACGATGTACCCCGTGTGTGCTATAAATGTCCACATTTTACGATAAAAACGAGTTTATCTAATATGTTCGATGTGGAACCAAGAGTGATAAAATAAGTATGATTAAGCGTTTAGATGTTGAAATTACGGCATGAAACGCTATAAAATGGAGTGAAATGTATGTGAAGGTTGACTCTCATCATGCTGAGCATCCTTTCCGGATAAGAATTCGGTGTCCGGAAACGGGGCGTCACATTTTTCTCTAAAAGTCAGGTGTAAAATGTTCCATGTCCGAATAATGATTCGGTATCCGGGACAATGGTGTTGTATTGGGAGTTATTAGTTTCACTAAATTCTTCTTGTCTTTCAATTCTGAAAAGAAAAATTAGATATGTTACTTTTTTTTTTTTGCTTAAAGCCCCCGGTATCTGGAACCCACTGGTCCAACTAATCCAAAGCTTAGCTCGTGTCGTGCCTGCAGAATCTGACTCTTACTCAGAGGTAAGGCCTGACCAAGAGCTCTTCGCCTCAAAGAAGAATCGAACCGGTGACCTTCCTAGGCATTATCAAGTCATTTACCACTTGAAGCAAGCGACTTGGTTAATTACATTTACCACTTGAGGCCACTTGAGGCAAGCGACTTGGTTAATTATATTTACCACTTGAGGCAAGCGATTTGGTTAATTACATGTAACTTTCAATAAAGTATTACACTTAACTTTCAATAAAATGGGATGAAGTATACAATATGTATTAATAAATTTCATTTTGCACTTTTATATTCTAAATTGAGGTATTGATATTAAATTGATAAGTCAATACTTTATCAACATAACCCCAAATTTTTTTTTTTTTTTTTTTTCATTTTTGTTTTCTGTTTTACACGGTAATTAGCTACGGACCTAAAGATAATAAAAACATGACTTAAAATGGAGACATTTGAGTTAAAAGTGTTTTTTTTTTTTTTTTTTTTTTTTTTCCCTTCAAAAAAAAAAAAGATGGATACATTCGTACAGAAAAGAAAAGAAAAAAAAAAAAACACTTTTACTAAAGAATAAAGAAAGGCAACTCCTGGCTCATCCACAAAATAAACGTACGGGGGGGAGTAGGGCTCCTGCCTCCTTAAAAACTCACCCGAAAAAATGTGAGGATATGATCGATATGGTAAACACCTAAATTCTTAAAATACAAACTTAACGTCTAAAATAAGAATATATATTTACAAAACAAATATAAAAATAAAAAAAATTTAAACAAGAAACACCATGTGATCATCATCTCTAAATATATATATATCAGCAATTGCCCTGCAAAGAAGGAGGGAGTCCACACTTTAGTTATATATGAAACAAAATAAATAGCAATAAATGGACATTAATTAAAGTTATTTATGGAAATAAAATAAATCTAACCCAATAATAATGCCCTAAAATGTCACTGCACGAAATTAATTGCTGGTCTCTTCTGTGCCGATGCCTTCGCCCTATCTGTTCTCCTTCGTGCCAACCGAAGGACATTAAAAATTTTCGTCCATACCCTTCGACAGGGACGGTGGTGTAGTCCTGTGCGCCCCGCACTTTGGACTTATAATTGCTTAAATGAGTCGTAAATGTCCTGGTCAATCTTGACTGCCCGCCATCCTCGTTTGGTCTAAAAAAGGCAACTGAGTTGATGAGCGCTTTATGTCTCTCACACTTATATATGGGGGTGGCGTTCACTTAATTTACCGATGTGGGATATCACATTCTCCCCCACTTATAAGGGATGGCGTCCTCGCCAGACGGCCAAGATCGTTTCCGGATCGCCCTTGCCAGAGGTAATTAGAGGCCATCCTTACACCGTCTTCTTATGCGGTGCGCGCATAGTTCCGTCGATAGTCGGCTCGATACTGATTCTCAGAACGCCCTGGACCCCAGGCCTATAAGCGCTTAAATGAGTCATAAATGTCCGGTCAATCGCTTGACCGCCGTCCTCGCTGGTCTAAAAATTTAACAGAGTTGATAAGACCTTTATGCCTCACACTTATATGGGGTGGCGTTCACTTAATTTCTACCGATGTGGGATATCACAAGTCCTCCGGTGAATGATCCGGAAGGTTCTCCATGTGCCTTCGGAAGGCTATGGTCCTCTGCATGCCACCTTCTGGGAGTGAACCTGTATATATATGTGAGATGAGTAATTAATGTTAGCACAATGAAGCAATATTGATACAATTATATATAACAAAGCCTTAATTACCCCTCTACGTACCTTTGTAAGGGCAATCACAAATACAACGGTTTATATATATACACTTATAATAGACATTGATTGATTGTAGTCAAATTTTTGGGTTCGTTAAAGTTTGAATTTCACCTGTGTATATATATATATATATATATATATATATATATATATATATATATTGTTGAACCCTATTCTTTGAACATCAAAATTAAAGAAAAAATGTTGGCAAGAATTTAATGAATAGAGCCGTAACATAAGATTAGGCTCTCAATTAATATTGATTAAGCTCTTGGAGTAGTTGTAATGTCAAATACTATTATAATTAAGAATCTTTTACTTAAAAGGGAATGTTCAGAATTTCAATTAGCATAAATTAATTTGTGCTGCCTGCCACCACCTGATCATCGAAGCTTTAATTTCTTTGACCATATAATTGCACCGCATATATATACAAATACAATAGAGGCGAGGCATGCATACATTTAAGTCTGATATTGTTGTAGCATGCATGGTGTTCATTAATTAATTAATTATCTGACAAATTATTACTTTACTTTTCATTAATTATCTGACAAATTAATGCCATATCTGAACAAAAAATAGTACCAGTATTATCAAGGCAGGCTATAGCTAGCTGATTACAAGTCAAGAAAAAAAAAAAAAAACAAGAAAATTTAAGAAACAAAACATAAAACCTGCAACTCCGGCTGCAACAGGAGTATTCTGATTAGGCTCTCCAGGTTGCTGATGATCATAAGCCGCCGCCAGTTCCTCTTCTTCTTCTTCTTCTTCTTTTTCTTCTTCTTCCATTTCTCGATGACAGACAACTTTCACCAATTGCCGCCGGTGTGGTTCCTCCCCGTGTTGCAGTTGCGGAGGTGCCAGTACTTCTTGGCGGCGAGGAGGTTGTGGAACTTTTCTTGCGAACTTGAAATCATGATTGGGCCGTAGAAGACTCCTGTCGCTGTCCATTTCTTTCTTGATCGATTTTCTATTTCTTTCTTGATGGATTTTCTAAGTGGATGGATCGAAGGAATAGGAGGATTGATTTTCCGTTTTTTGTTTTTTGGTTTACTTATAAAGAACAGAGGAGCAGCCCGGGCGGTTAAACTTTTATTCTCGGGTCACCGCCTTAAACTTTTTCGTTTCATAACGGTAAGATTGTTATTATATATTTTATTAATTTAATTCATGAAATTATTAATTGTTTTTTCATTTCATTAACTTCGAGGGAGATTCAACGACGGTCATCCAAAAGCTCAACTCGGAGGTCTAAGATTTGTCTCAAGTGGAAATTAAAGCATCATGGAAGATTATTGGAGTCTGATAAAATGTTCTTCTTATTTTGAATTCTCATATGTTAAAAGATCGGGAAATTGTCCCGTTCACGTACCTTCTTGCCAAACAAGGCCTTAGTCTGGTTGGAACCAAGTATTGGGGTTCGCATGTCGAACTAGCCTCCAGAACGCGACGACGGGCTGCATTTTAAGTTTGGCGTCAATAGAGTGAAGTTCGGAATGAAAATGGGGTATCGATTTGGAAATTTGTATGAAGAATTGCCTGAAAAATCGATGTGTTTTGCTGAGAATTGTCAACTTTATCGGTGTCGCAAGAATGTCACACCAAAATAAAAATAAAAAATGAAACAGTGTTTCGACATTCGCACAACCCTGATGTGTATGGCAGTTGGGTCTAGTGTACCTTATTTTGGCATACTAATGGCAATCGACCCGAGAATAGTATTACCGCGACGTATTTTTTAATATCGTCAAGGACTTACAACGTGTGATCCAGGCATATCCATGGGGGGGAGTAATTAAGTGCTGGTGAATTTGATGTGGAATATGCGTAAGATAGTACACAAAAGTAATGTATACGTACTTAAACCTGATGGGAAACTGCATAAGTCACAAGTAGGAGGTTGTTTATTCGCGTTACAGTTGTGGGCTTTCCATGTCATTCCACGACTTACTTCCGACGGGAATTATGCATTAGTGTTACAAGAACATGCTCTTCCAAGTATGTTTAGATGGCAAAACAAAAGTTACAGCAAACATCAAGCAAATACATTGAAGCAGCTTTTGGAAAGCCAAATTGTTCGGTAAAAACTAGTTTTATAATTTATAAGCCGAAACACCCCAAGTATAAGGATCGTAGTATAGGGTGTTAACGGGTCGTCCTAAGGGAGTGGAATGTTTATCGGATTCAAATATAAATCTATATCGATTATGTCACAATTATCTATCTAAACTGCTAAACTAAGGCTGAAACTAACTAAAACCTAAACCTAAGAATTAAAACTAAAACAAGAGTAAAAACAAGCAAGAAAAATAAGAAAACAGAAAGCCAGACGAGCGTTCACTTTGGTGAACGAGCGTCTGAAAACTAAATCTAGCGGACGAGCGTCCAACTACGAACTGAAACAGAAACGTGCAGAAAACTTGCAGAAAACCAGGGTTTATCAAACTAGAACTTAACTAAACTTAATCTAAACGATTTAATTAAAACAATTGAGGGAAAACACGCAAAGAAGCGACTAGATTCCACCTATCAACCAACAATCCCAACTAGATGGTGATTAAAAAGACATAGTTTTTAGTAGTGATTTATTCACGAATTCAATTAAATATCTTCAATCAAATTCTAGGGTTTCGTTTATCTTTTCAAACAAACAAAACATGCAATCAAAACAGGATCACGAGATCGTTTCCAAACTCTTACTCAACTAAACATGCTTAATCTCTTATAACATGATTAGATGCATTACTTTGAGTAAAATCAAACTCAAATAAACATACTTTCATATATTGATTCAAGCATAAAATAAACATAGATCGTTTCATCAAATCTTAATTCAATAAAACTTAAACAACATAAAACAGATCCAAAGTAATGAAAAACTATGAAATAAACTCACTAAACATAAGCATCAAACTCTCTAGTTGGTTTGGTTGTTGATAGGCTTCCTCTGTCGACTCACTGCAGGATGTTTAGCCAACAATCATGATGAACACGATTGTTGAAGGGAGATTTGCATCTCTCGTGTAAAACGGCTCCTTAGGGTTCTAGGCGCGCAATATGTGTATATGAGTAAATTGTGTGTAAAAGATTCGGGTTTTAAGGCTTCATAATGCGGTGCTTTTATAGAGTTTTAAGTCGGCTGGAAGTAAGTCGGCTATGGACGCTCGTTTGGTCTCGTGGACGCCCGTCCGGTGGATCTTGACTTTGCTCTAGACGTCCGTCCATGCTGCGTCCAAACTCTCTGAATGTAAAATACGATGCTGGACGCCCGTCTGCTTTATCAAACGCCCGTCTAGAATGGACGGTGCACGAACGCTCGTCCAAGATGCTGAGGGTCGGATTTCTTCATCTTTATCCAATTTCTTCAAGCCAATTCCAACTCTATCTTGAATAATTCGACTTGAGCTTCATTTATCCTCTTTATATGCACGAAAATTAACACCTACATGATAAATAAACAATGCAAAAATGTAATAAAATCCAAATAATAATAATTCCATTAAATTAACACTTAAAATCATCAATTTTGCATACAACCCTCTTAAAATCATCTTTATTAAATAATTACACTTAAACCCTTAATTCTCATGTAAATTATGCAAATGTGGGAAAAATAATAATGAAATACACCCTTAATAATCATATAAATATGGCCTTAACAACTCCCCCACACTTAGCTTTTTGTACGTCCTCGGACAAAACAATCAAAACTATAGCTCAACTTTATAAATAATCCACATAGATCTCTAACTCACGTAACAAAAGATACAACAACTATAGCAAATAATACCAACACAGAGATAGATTCGTGTAAGTGTGACAAGCCATTCTCAATCTAGCAAGCCTTTCAAAGAATTATCCTCTCGTAAATTCCAATGACTATCCTAGTACATGCATAAATAATAGCTCCACTTAAAGCCTTCCCACGCACTCAAGAGGATAATCCCTACAAACATATCATGCGGTTCTACTGGGTATAAGATCCATGATAACAAAGACTCTACTTTATTTTTACTCATCATTTTTCAAAATTTCAAATTTGACGATATCGTAATAAGCTCTTACCCGTCATAGTAGAATAGGATGTTTCATGATAACACCCTACCTTACTCAAATCATAAGGTAGCTATAAACTGACTATCGTGAGCTATTGGTCATCATAGTGGTATAGGACATACGAGGTATACCCTACCGCACTCAAATCATAAACCACTTCCGACAAACGTATTTATTAATAATTGCTCACTCACTTTATTTATTCACTTTTCAAAGTCATAAGTTACATCTCATCTATCACATTCAAACTTTATGATATTCACAGTACACGGTCTAACTAAGGTGTTACTATACTGACCTTCCTAAGATAAATCATTAAAAATAATGAAAGGATATAATTCAAAAGTCATGCTTCAAAATCAAAGGCTTTCGTGAGTGAAAAATGAAACTATCTCCATAAAAGTAAAACATGCTATAATTATCTCACTAAGTCACATACTATCATCGTTAGAAAACTACAACTAGCAAGCATTAAAGTTCCAATTATATGCTCGAGACTCACAAAAAATTTTAAATTTCATGAAATTCAACTTTCACTCATATTTCAAAGGATATAGCATAAAACATACCCAAACACCCCCACACTTAAATCACATTATGTCCTCGGAATGTGCAAATAAAAGAAAAGAATACTTAGTTGGTTATGAAGTGGTTGTCGGTCGTAGGTTGGCGGAGAGGTCAGCCGTAGCATGAATATACCGCGACAACTCGAATAGACAACACCGGACATAAAAGCTTGTGAACCTGCTCAAAAATATCTGCCACACTCGACATACCATATAATCTCGGGGTACACGGGGTATATGAGCAACACATAACACAAAACACTTACAATGAACGTAAGAGGAATAACCATCAACACCAAATCAACTAAAGTATTATTTCTAAAACAATAAAACAAAACAACCTAAGAAAAAGAAACAAACAAAGAAAACTAGGTTGCCTCCTAGGAGCGCTCTTTTAATGTCAATAGCTTGACACAAAGTTCAAAAGATCAACCCGGATCGGGCCACTTTGGTTTGACTACCGCCACCTCAGTATCAGAATCAGAAGTATTGGGGCGGAAATGATTTTCACCACAACAACAAGTCAAGTGTGCGATAAGATCATTAAACTTCTCTCTCCAAACTACACTGACTCTCTTCTTCTTGTTCTTGCGCACGATAGGCATAGACATAGTGGTATGATCAGAAGTTTCAACAGAAGGTATCTTACGGGTGGATATAGGAACGTCATCATCATCTGACTCAAAGAAATAAGATGGAACCTCTTCACAAATCATGACATCTCAGATTTCATCTCTTCTTTGGAAATAAAGAATCTCAGTCGTTCCTTTGGTTGCCCAAAATATTTCTTAAGTCGATGGCCATTCACTTTAAAAGCTTGATTACCATACCCGTTCAAAGTAATTACTCCACTTGGATTAACCTCGAGAATCTCAAAGGGACCGGCACCATCTAGACTTGAGTTTACCAGGAAACAGGTGAAGTCTAGTATTATAGAGTAAAGCCATGTCACCAACTTTGAATTCTCGGTCCTTGATCTTAGCGTCATGGAATACCTTCGTTCTTTCCTTGCCGAGTTTAGCATTCTCGTATGCCGGAGTCCGAATTAAATCGAGCTCGTTCAATCAGAATAACCTTTTCTCCCCACAGAGTTGGCTATCAAAATTTAAGAATTTAATTGCCCGTAAAGCTCTGTGTTCAAGTTCGACAGTAAATGACAAGCTTTGCCATAGACCATTTGGAAGGGTGACGTGCCCATCGGGTTTTAAATGCGATGACGATAGGCCCACAATCGTCATCCAACTTAAGACTCCAATTAGATCGATTATTGTTCACGGTCTTCTCCAAAATTCTTTTCAAGCTCACAGTTGCTTACCTCGACCGCCACTAGTTTGAGGATGATATGGTGTACCAATCTTATGTTTGACACCATACTTCTCAAGGATCTTGTCAAGCGGCGCATTGCAAAAGTGAGTACCTTCATTACTAATGAGTGCTCTCGGACGGCCGAATCTAGTAAAGATATTCTTTGCGTGAATTTCTTTACAACCTTATGATCATTAGTTTGGGTGGCTATGGCCTCGACCCACTTTGAAACATAATCCACACACAGGCGAGGATATACTTATTACCACATGAAGATGGAAAGGGTCCCATAAAATCTATGCCCCATACATCGAAAACTTCGCATTCAAGAATGGGCTTAAGTGGCATTTCCATCCTACTACTCTCTGCCCCGAGTTCTCGCACCTATCACAACCTTTACAAAAGGCTTCTCGCATCTTTAAACAGAGTCGGCCAAGAGAATCCAAATTGAAGAATCTTTGCAACCGTCTTCGGTGTTCCATAGTGACCTCCGGTAGGCCGCTATGACATTGCTCTAAGATATCCCACCGATCATGCTCGGGAACACACCGTCGAAGCAACCCGTCTTTCTGGACTCGAACAAATAAGGATCTTCCCATACGAGATATTTAAGATCGAAAAGAACTTTTTCTTCTCCTCGATCGTCATATCCTCTAAATGACCACTCGCTAAATAGTTGACGTAGTCGACATACCACGGCCTAACCGTTTCAAGCTTCATCAATTGCTCGACCGGAAAATCAATGCCTATATCATTGTGATTCCCCGCACTCTCATTTACTAAGCGAGATAAATGATCACCCACAATATTCTCACTACCTTTCTTATCTTTAATCACAAGGTCAAACTCTTGTAGAATTAAAATCCATCTAAGTAACCTTGGTTTGGCATCCGCTTTATCCATAAGGTAGCGTAAAGTCGCATGATCTCATCCATACAATCACTTGAGACCCTAGAAGATAGCTTCTAAACTTGTCAATGGCAAAGGCGACGGCTAAGAATTCCTTCTCGGTCGTAGTATAATTGCATTGAGCCGGGTTCAAGGTACGACTCGCATAATAGATGGGCTGAACCTTTTATCAACTCTTTGACCTAAAACTGCGCCTCGGCGTAATTAGAGGCATCGCACATCACCGAAAGGCTTGGTCCAACGAGTGCAACTAAAATAGGGGCATCGATAAGCTTGTCTTTCGACAATTGAAAGCTTCTTTGCACTTCATCGAACAAGAAATCTACATCTTCTTTCAAGAGATTTGATAAAGGCTTGGCAATCGTAGAAAAGTCTCTAATGAAACGCCGGTAGAAGCCAACATGTCCTAGAAAACCTCGTACCTCTTTCACTGTTTTTGGGTACGTCATCTTTTCAATGGCTTCAACCTTAGCCTTATCAACTTGAATACCAGCATTGGACACCTTGTGTCCCAAAACGATTCCTTCGTCTACTAGAAAATGGCATTTCTCCCAGTTAAGCACCAGATTCTTCTCAACGCAACGTTGGAGTACCATATCCAGGTTCTTTAAGATTTCATCAAAACTATCGCCGTAGACTGAGAAGTCGTCCATGAAGACTTCCATGCATTTCTCAACAAGTCCATCGAAAATGGCCAACATACACCGTTGAAAAGTCGCGGGCGCATTGCATAGACCGAATGGCATTCTACGAAACGCAAAAGTACCAGATGGACACGTAAACGTTGTCTTCTCTTGGTCATTGGGGTCAATGGCTATCCGGAAGTAACCAGAGTATCCATCGAGAAAACAATAATACTTGTGACCACTCGGTCTTTCAATTAGTTGGTCAATGAAGGGTAAGGGAAGTGATCTTTTGCGGTGACTTCATTCGATCCTACGATAGTCGATCTGGACTCTATACCCAGTCACTAGGCGTAGGCAACTTCCTCCCTTTTTCATTCTTTTCAACCGTAATACCGCCTTCTTTTGGCACAACTTGAGTAGGGTCGACCCACTCGCTTATCGGCGATTGCGTAGATGATTCCCATGTCAAGCCACTTTATAACCTCCTTCTTGACAACCTCTTGCATATGCGGATTCAACCTTCACTGAGGTTGTCTTACCTTTTTAGCTCCTTCCTCCGTTCGGATTTTATGCATGCATATGTCCGGGCTTATCCTCGGATATCACCCACTTGCCAACCGAACGCGAGGATGTTTTTCTTAAGCACTTCTATCACCGTGTTTCTGCTCTTAGTCGAGTTTGAAGAAATGATCAAAGGCAATTTATCTCCATCCTTAAGAAAGATATACTTAAGGTGTTTGAAGCGGTTTGAGCTCTAAATCGGTGAGGTGGTTGCTCAATACTTGACTTTAACGGGCCACCTTTCTCCCTATGAGCTTGAAGTGGTTGACGGTAGAACACCTCATCTTCCCGAGGCTCAACCCCGAAAGGTCTCGGATCAAATCATCCATCGGAATCCTCCGATCAACACTTGCTTCCTTTTTCTTGTGATCGATCATTTTTCTTAACTCTTCATCTTTAAGCTCTTACGCGACTCTTCCCAATCATCTACTTCCCAATGAGTAGCTTCTCCAAAACTCTACCTCGTCCCAACTACCCATCGAGCTTCTTCTTCACCAGGGATGAAGTCTTCCTTACTCGCCTTCTTTGAAATCATCGTTTGTTGTTTGGGCATCTCCATGCTTCTAACTCAATAACAGCTCGGTATGAGCGAGTGAAGATGACTCGCCAATGCCTACGGCCGAAATGAATTAGAAGATGGTCCGCATGATCACCGGATCCTCAATGTCCATGACTTCAAAAACACCTATCTCTGTAAGCTCCATTGCATCTTCATAATAGGCATCTCCGCCGTCCTCATATATGGCTTCGATAAACGATATTTCATCAATTACGGCTCTTTCGGGATGTGTCCTCGTGTGAAGGTGACAGATGTGTCACCGACTCTAAGAGTAATTTGTCCTTTGCGAGAAGTCGATGAGAGCGTTAGAAGTGTCTAAAAGGTTCGGCCTAGAATTAGAGGCATCTCCTTATCGGTGGATAGTCTAGAATAACCCAATCGGTAGGGAAGACAAAATGTTCAACTTGAAGGAGAACATTAGCTACACAACCGGCTGCAGTCATTTACTAGATTTGTCTACCATCCCGAAGAGAAATGGGGCGTTCTCGCATTCTTTTGTCTAGCCCGAGCTTCTTGCATACATTTAATGGCATCACATTGATGGAGGCCCCTGAGTCGCATAAAACATTTTCGAACAAATGGCCCTCAATCTCACAGAGATTGAAGGTCCGCCAGGTCACCTCGCTTAACAAAGAATTTTCTGTGAAACCATCGCGCAATCTCATGAAGCACTTCTTCACCATCCTCAAGCTTTCTCTTGCTCCCACGCAATTCTTTAAGATACTTAGTACATTTAGGCATTTCGGACAATACCTCGACTAAGGGCATACTCACTTTAGTGTCCCTAAGTATCCTCCTCACTCCAAAGATATCTTGCTTGTCGTTAGTGAGGGCTTTCTTTTCCTTTTGGCGGATAAGGAAGGGCTTTATCATTCCTCGTAGCTTGATTCTTTATCGCCTCATCCTCCTTATCCTTCCATCTCACAAACTTCTCTTCCTTTTTCTTAGTCGAGTGCGCCCTTTGACTTTCCTTTCTCTCCTCATCATCGAAATTATTTTGATCCTCCAAGAATTGTCACTAAGCTCCTCCTCATCATTGCTTTCTTGGCATGTGATTTCGATTTCCCCCTCCTGAACTCATGGCGTCGGGAGGGGCTACTCGCTTCCGACATCTTGCCGGGTCCAGCCTTCTTACCACTTCTCGAGTTACTTGCTCAACTCTTCTTGCCCATACTCCCACTGAGAGGTGTAATGGCGGTGCAAACATTCACATCGCCTTTGGATTTCTCTCGTATAACTCGGAAGTTTACCGTGAGGTCCGCTTTCTTTGTTACGCCATCCCGACCAACTTGTCTCTCAATTGCTTTAACACTAGTAGACAGAGTCTTCACCATGTCTACCACTCATCGAATTTGTGTTGAGGACACATGAGGTGGTATGATTATTGTTCTGAGTTTGATTCCACCACCTTGAGGCCTTTGGGAGTTCCGGCGCGCCTTTGATAGTTCGAGTTGAAAGAATTTGAATTTGAAGGGCCAGGTGGTAACTTGGCTTGATTGAAGTTTTGTCGTTGAAATCCTGAGTAGTTCTGGCTTTGATTGAAGTTTCGGAAGGGTTGGTTTTGATTATCCATTAAGTTTACTTCTTCCGTTATCTCAGTTCCTGCCTGTGGTTCAAGATAATTTGAATCAGAAGGCTGCATCTGAAGATTGGCCAACTGCTTGCTTATCAATTCCATCTGAGCAACCAACAGTTGTGTATCAGGATTGCTTGCAGTGCCTTCTTTCTTAACAATATTGGTCTTCTTAGGAGTCGACCACATATTGTTCTTGGCGATGGTCTCACCACTCTGTGGCGATCTCATCACCTCCTAGAAGGATCCATGAGCTGTGGAGTCAAGATAGTCTCTATTAGGTTGAGAGACTCCTCTGTAAAATAGTTCCAACAACTCATGTCTGTCATATCCGTGATTGGGGCACTTCCTCATCAACAGATTTAATCTCTCCCAAGCTTTGCCAACAGTCTCATCCTCCAACCGCTCAAACGTAGCTATTTCCGTTTCATCTCCATAATCTTGCCTGGTGAAACCCACTTAAGAGCGAAGGCTCTTTTGACATCATTCCATGTATGGAGAGAATGATGTGCTAACGATTTAAACCATCTCGCTTGCTTCACCTTTCAAAGCAAAAAGGAAATAGCTTCAACTTTACGATCTCGAATCAACACCAGGATAATGGCCTCTTCTTCACGATTTGTACGAATGTGGACAAGAAGTCGTGTGGATCTTCTTGAGCGATACCATGGAAAGAGCTATTCGAACTAGAGCAACTACTCCGTTCTTTAGATCAAAGTTCGCTCCTCCCATGTCGGGAGGGACGAATAGGTCTATGTCCTCGAGAAAATCTTGGTTTAGATATGGAGTGTAGGGTCCTGGTTCGATTGATTAAGTCGGGTTTTGTCTAAATTGTTGAAGTTGTTGATTTATGCCCGACTTCTTGGATTCTCGCTCTATTCTTTGAGCTTGCATCTGTTGAAGGAGTAAATTTAACTGAGCTTGGGGGTCAGGATTTGGAATTGGTGGATCTTGATCCGCCATTTTGTCCAAATCAGGGAGAAGCCTTCTTCTAAGGATAGATCGTTCGTGCTCGTGGATCAAAGATCAGAAGTCCCTTCTTACTTCTCGTTTGCATAAACCAGAAGAAAGGAGAAGGAAGAACTCAACCCTTTGGGGTTGATTAAAACAGGTTTAGAAAAGAGTAGATGGTTTAGAGGAAGAAAAGAAAAGAGAAGAGAAGAAAGAAAAGAAGTGATGATTGAACAGACTGAACTGGCGTCCAGTGTTAATGGACGTTCGTTCAGAACTGAACGCTCGTTCAGTTGAATGAACGTTCGTTCAGAGGACAGAATTGAGGTGGACGGGCGTTCAAGTTGTTGAACGCTCGTTCAGAAACGAAAACCTAAAAACTAAGGTTACCAGAAATTGAAAACGAGATAAAAATAAAAGCAGAAAAGACTTATGGAAATAAAATCAAACAAAAAATCAAATAAAATAAAACAGTAAGTTTAAAAACAAAAAAAAAAAACAAGAAACTGGAAAAGGAACCTTCCTACGAAAAGTTTAAAAACAAGAAAAACACTAAGACGGAAAAAAAAAACGTGTTGAAATCTTCTAGGGCCAAAAAGGAGGGGAAAACAGTGGATTTTGACCTCGAAAACGCATTGAACGGCCTACGGCCGTTCACCACGTCGTCGGCGTCGGAACGAGCTTTCCGAATTGGGGTCCTGCGTTCCAAACGGACACTCGAGCCGAAAGTTACGGCCAAAATACTACACGCGTGCTAAAAGCGATCCTTTTGACTCGTAAAATTGTCCTATGAAGAATCCGACAACCGTTACCGACTCCCCGGCAACGGCGCCAAAAACTTGTTCGGTAAAAACTAGTTTTATAATTTATAAACCGAAACACCCCAAGTATAAGGATCGTAGTATAGGGTGTTAACGGGTCGTCCTAAGGGAGTGGAATGTTTATCGGATTCAAATATAAATCTATATCGATTATGTCACAATTATCTATCTAAACTGCTAAACTAAGGCTGAAACTAACTAAAACCTAAACCTAAGAATTAAAACTAAAACAAGAGTAAAAACAAGCAAGAAAAATAAGAAAAGAAAGCCAGACGGCGTTCACTTTGGTGAACGAGCGTGCCTCAAAACTAAATCTAGCGGACGGCGTCCAACTACTGAATCAAAAGCGAAACGCGCGAGAAAACTTGCGAGAAAACCAGGGTTTATCAAACTAGAACTTAACTAAACTTAATCTAAACGATTTAATTAAAACAATTGAGGGAAACACAAAAAGGCGACTAGATTCCACCTATCAACCAACAATCCCAACTAGATGGTGATTAAAAAGACATAGTTTTTAGTAGTGATTTATTCACGAATTCAATTAAATATCTTCAATCAAATTCTAGGGTTTCGTTTATCTTTTCAAACAAACAAAACATGCAATCAAAACAGGATCACGAGATCGTTTCCAAACTCTTACTCAACTAAACATGCTTAATCTCTTATAACATGATTAGATGCATTACTTTGAATAAAATCAAACTCAAATAAACATACTTTCATATATTGATTCAAGCATAAAATAAACATAGATCGTTTCATCAAATCTTAATTCAATAAAACTTAAACAACATAAAACAGATCCAAAGTAATGAAAAACTATGAAATAAACTCACTAAACATAAGCATCAAACTCTCTAGTTGGTTTGGTTGTTGATAGGCTTCCTCTGTCGACTCACTGCAGGATGTTTAGCCAACAATCATGATGAACACGATTGTTGAAGGGGAGATTTGCATCTCTGTGTAAAAACGGCTCCTTAGGGTTCTAGGGCGCAGCTATGTGTATATGAGTAAATTGTGTGTAAAAGATTCGGGTTTTAAGGCTTCATAATGCGGTGCTTTTATAGAGTTTTAAGTCGGCTGGAAGTAAGTCGGCTATGGACGCTCGTTTGGTCTCGTGGACGCCCGTCCGGTGGATCTTGACTTTGCTCTAGACGTCCGTCCATGCTGCGTCCAAACTCTCTGAATGTAAAATACGATGCTGGACGCCCGTCTGCTTTATCAAACGCCCGTCTGGAATGGACGGTGCACTAACGCTTCGTCAAGATCTTTGGGTCGGATTTCTTCATCTTTATCCAATTTCTTCAAGCCAATTCCAACTCTATCTTGAATAATTCGACTTGAGCTTCATTTATCCTCTTTATATGCACGAAAATTAACACCTACATGATAAATAAACAATGCAAAAATGTAATAAAATCCAAATAATAATAATTCCATTAAATTAACACTTAAAATCATCAATTTTGCATACAACCCTCTTAAAATCATCTTTATTAAATAATTACACTTAAACCCTTAATTCTCATGTAAATTATGCAAATGTGGGAAAAATAATAATGAAATACACCCTTAATAATCATATAAATATGGCCTTAACACAAATACATATACAAGACTGAGCTCCAACATCAACAAAAGAGCAAAGAGAAATTATTCAAGTAGAATAATTTGATAGCTTTTCATTCTATTTATTGTCTTCTTTGGAAGTTGAAGAATTTGATAGCTAAAACAAAAGTTACAGAAAACATCAAGCAAAAAACAGCTACCATGACACCAGCAATTGGTAAAAACTCAGGAATATATCCAAACTGATCTTGAATCAATTGTTTGACTGGCACCGAATGAACACCCTCCGCGAGTTGAACCAATGTATCTACATCTCCATATTGGGATGTTATAAGTCCATACCATGTCCAGGCTAGAGGATTTGCCCAGCAATACCATCTCCACCATATCGGAATCCTCTGCCAGACGATTAATTGGAACAATTAGAACATGCAACATATATTAAGAATGTTAACGTTAACGTCTTTTGATATACTAGCAAAATGCACGGGCGTTGCACGTGTTGGTGTTGGTTAAATTGATATATTTATATGAAATTTAACAACGTAATTTAACGTTATACATCATTAAGCACGTGTTTAACTAATTAAATAATAGTATAGTGGACGATGATAACCTTGTATGAGTTTTAATTCTTTCAATTGTAAATTCAATTGTGGAATAGAAAGCAATACAAACAGAATCTAAACAACATAAATTTATAAACATGTCTAATGTGACAACATAATATAAACAAGCTGATGCATAAAAGAATGGATACTGAAAAACCTGTGGACCGGACAAATCTCCGGACATGTATGAGGGCTTGATTCAAAGGAAACCGGAGACCTCCCACCAATTGTTGTTTGTAACGGTCATGAAACCTTCAGGAGGTTTATTGGCCCTCTCATCAGATGACGGGATGTGAGTTCTGAATATTTCAGGTCAATATCATAAGTTTGGAAAATCTCCTTCATGGAAGCATCGACGGTAAGAGACGATCGAATATTCTCCACACCAGGAAGTACTACCACAACCTCATACGATTTTGTACCTTTCATTTGAGCTGGTTGAGTACTTTTAGATGGACCAAAAACTTCTGAATTTGAGGTACCTTAATCTTCAATAGAAGTCGTTGAGATTTCAGGGAGAATTTCAATTTCATAAGAAGAAGTGAATTACTTTGTTCATGAAGATTTGAATTTCAAAAGACAGTTGAAAAACGTATTCATGTCAGAGACCTTTGGGTTCCCGCTTCTTAAGAAGTGTCACATCATCTCCAATCAGACCTAACCTATGACCTCCGTTGTAGCTTAGGTCTATGAGGCTTTTGACGTGAGTATGACTCGACGTATCATATCCTCTTACCATATGAGCCGTAAAAGTTCAGCCTAATTTAAGGCCGCATACTTTAGATAACTTTGATGAAGATGTATCAGTTACTTTCGTTCTAGCGATATGGTGCAGGATCACCTCTGTCTTGACTCTCAGCTCGGGGCAGATCATCATCACTGACTTCAGGTTTTTGAGATGACTGGTCAGGTCATTTAGCAGACTAAAACGGCCACAATAATGCCTTCATGATTCCCACTCCATTACGGAACGAACTGTAAAATGTCCCATGATTTCAGTCATGCTCTTAATCATGTACTCCAAGGCAACTTCTTCGGAAATGGATCGTATTAAAAAAATTCACTCCTCATAAATTCAAAACTTTATTAATAACTTGATCCCAAATCCTCTAGGTACGTAGGCAGTCAATCACATTGGCTCGGCTATAATTCATCACAAAATCCACCAATCAAGTAATTGGATTATTCTTACGAAACCTAATTACCCACATAATGATCCAGTTTCATCACTGAAATTTTCAGACATCGTCAGATACTATTGTGGATTCAGGATACACGTAAAAGTGTAAGAAGTTGAATATATATAAAATAAAACATTATAGAAATACAAAATTTTACTTTGGAACTCAATGCTTTATGATGCAGTTGTCAATATTGTGTTCTCTCATTCTTCATGTGTCATTCACTTTCATAGCAAAAATTTGGTCATTAATAAGTGTAAAAACTTTGTGCTTTCATTCTTCATTAAGAAAGGTCATCTTTTTTTCCCATAAAAACTCACAAGAGTAAGTATGAATTTTTTTAATGAAAATAAAAGAATAATGATAATAAAGGAATATAATATTTATGCAGCAGACTATAGAACTTGTTTGTATAGTATATTTTTTTTGTACATTTGTGGGTGTTGTCTAGTTGGTTTGATCAACACCTTAGTTGTTGATATTGAAGTTCCCCTTGAAAGTGCAACATACAGTTGTCTATGAGAGAACATCGGTTGAGGTAAATAAAATCTTACAAATGGTTTCGTTTGTCCTTGTGCTTTATTGATCGTCATTGCAAAGCAAAGACGTATAGTGCTTTCTTGTAAAATGGGGCTTTCATTTTCTGCCGGTGAGAATGGAACATGTGGGATTAAAACTTGCTCAACGGGAATCAGGTTTCCTTTGAACCATTTACATATCATCCTTGTACCATTGCATAAACCTCCTAGATCTAAGTTCCTTAACAACATTATCGGTGAATACTTTTTCAACACTAATTTGTTAGGAGACTATTCATTTAAGCGCCAAAGTGTTGAGAAATTTTTCTTGATAATAATCATTAGTATCATCAATAGCCTTATCAAAGATTTTGAAACAATATCCATCCCATGAAAAGGTTGATATCAATTTTTCATTGAACTTATCAACATGTTCATTAGTCGTGGATAATATTGCTTTTTTTGTAATGTATTCTGCTGAGAATGCATTCTCATGTATAGATGGAAAGATAGAAATGAATTTCGGAAACCTCATCATCATTTTCATCATGGTCAATGACAATTTCTTTTGGTAACTCTATGTCCCATTTAGTGAATGTTGTTTCTTCTCCCCAACCCGCCTTAATGAATATTGACCAAATTTAGATATCATCTTGCTCTCATATTTTGGAAAGATTTAATTTTTCCATTATTGGCCACAAATATGACTCCACCAAGCTTGCCTCTATTGTTTGTAGTATCGTTCATTTGGAACATGAAGCACTTGTCCAAAACCATCTCCAAATGCGTTTGAATTTCTCATGGTGTCCTTTAAACTTCTATCAAGTGTCTCAATTGCCCATTTCTTTGGCACTGGTGTTTCATCCCATATGATTAGATTTGTTTTTCACAGTAATTATGCATTTCCACTCTACAGTAAAATATTGCACATATTTGTTTCGTGCGCACTTATTGGAATTTTAAAACGTGAATGAGCAGTTCGGCCTCTGGACAGAACTTCAACTGCAACTCCTGATTGGCTGTTGTTATACCTATCTATTGCCTCATTCTTAAATTGGCTAACAGAGCCTTATATAAATATGTTTTTTCTATGGCACCAGGCCCATCAATAAAAACTTTAGCACTGTGGCTATCATAAGCTTAATAGAGAAAATTTTGGTAGTATACTTTGTTGCTCGGGATTAAGCATCTCTTTAAAAATGTAATCTTCTTGGGAAATCTCTATAGATAATTCATCACGAATCACTCTTAGTATATTTTCCACAATGTTGTTGTAGTCTTCATGTGTACTTGGCAAAGTCATAAGATGTCAAGCCTTTACCCATGCTTTCCAGAAAATAATTTATGGATTCCAATGTTTTGGCCATAATTGATTTGACCGACTTTGTTCGAACTCGCACGAAATCTTCCGACACCGGTTTAATATGTACATAGTTGTCGTTTGTTGGTTGACAGTAGACTAATAGAGTTGCAAACAATTTTTCTTAATGATTAAGGCATTTTAATGACAATAGCTTTATTCAAGCATTCCGAGATGCTCTGGTTGGATTCTAATAAACCTCGCTTTCTCTGCAGCCTTCTTTAAAACTCGGTGAAATAACATAATAGAATTGCCTAACATGAATGTTTATGCAATTGAATAATAATATACTTTTCTTTTCATTTGTGTATGATGCAAATTTCATTATGTGCTTAACTATATTGCCAATTTAAAAAAAAAATCATATCACGCATATTGGTCGAAAGGAGATATAATGTGTTACATTTACCAATGATAGATAATGTCTCATTCACCATATTGTTTGCATGTTTCCGGATTTCAACAACTATTGAGAGAGTAAAGTATATATATGTTTGAAGTTAAGTCCTTATTTGTTTGGTGTAATTGCTAACTTAGGAAAAATATTTTCGGTTTTTAATTTATTTTTATAGTAATAATTATTTTCGGTTTTTAATTGATTTTTGAAATGATCAATATTTTCGGTTTTTAATAAATAGTCAATCAAATTTTTTTGAAATGATTTTCGATTTTTGGGAAAACTTATAATCAAGGATATTGATTGTTAAAATTTTCAGTTTTTAATTAAAATCAATCAATGTATGTTCAATTTTTATTTTATTTGAAAATTTAATTAATTGATAATGATTAATTTATTAATTAGTCAATAATTAATCAAAGACCTTGATAATTTTTATATATATTTTTAATTTCGTTTTTATATTTTTAATTAAATCAAGGTTTTTTTTTTCATTTTTATATTTGATATTGATTAATTTATTAATTAGTCAATAATTAATCAAAGATCATGATAATTTTTATATATATATTTTTAATTTCGTTTTTATATTTTAATTAAAACAAGGTTTTATTTTCATTTTTATATTTTTAATTTCGTTTATCTATTTTAATAAATTAATGATGATTAATTAATAAATAATCAATCAATGATTTTGATTATTTAAGATTTTATATTTTTAATTTTGTTTTTCTATATTTATTTGTTCAATAGTCAATCAAAGATTTTGATGATTTTCTCTTTTATATTTTTTTATGCTAAAAATGGTAATAAATTAATTTTTGTTTTTATATTTTTATATTTAAAACTAATTGATTAATTATTTAGATGGGGGAAAACACTTTTTGGGGGAAACACACTATTTTTAATTAAATCAAGGTTTTTTTTTTTCATTTTTATATTTGATAATGATTAATTTATTAATTAGTCAATAATTAATCAAAGATCATGATAATTTTTATATATATATATTTTTAATTTCGTTTTTATATTTTAATTAAAACAAGGTTTTTTTTTTCATTTTTATATTTTTAATTTCGTTTTTCTATTTTAATAAATTAATGATGATTAATTAATAAATAATCAATCAATGATTTTGATTATTTAAGTTTTTATATTTTTAATTTTGTTTTTCTATATTTATTTGTTCAATAGTCAATCAAAGATTTTGATGATTTTCTCTTTTATATTTTTTTATGCTAAAAATGGTAATAAATTAATTTTTGTTTTTATATTTTTATATTTAAAACTAATTGATTAATTATTTAGATGGGGGAGAAACACTTTTTGAGGGAAACACACTCACACTTTTAGTATAGTAGAGATAGAGATAGAGATAGAGATTATCGGTTTACTGAGACTCAAATCAGTGCCCTGCTTCGAGACACCGAGTCCTTATCCGGAACGAACGCCCGGCATGTATAATATTAAATATAATCTAATATTATACATGCCTTACGCCATATATCATAAACACAATGCGAAACGAAACGACTCGGGAAATAACCTCCAAAGACCAACTAAACCAGATTCAATGCTTCGCATTAAAAATCCAAAGGAAAATGGAAAATGAAACGTCTTACAACAAGGTCACTAAACGAGCCAAACCCAAAAAAAGAAACAACATTCAAAATGAATTGACAACATAGTTTTAAGTCAAAAACTCAAATAAATAAAAGTCTTCAAAACTTCAACACAAGTTAACTTCAGATCCAAAAGCATCAAACATCTTCGTCCATACTCATCTTCATCAAAACCTGTTTCATCTTCTCATCCCAAAACATATAACGGGTAAGTACATACGCATTTTAGTAAACGAGTAAAGCTATTGAAATCATGCATTTTATAACGGAAACTATTCAAACAACAACTTGTTATTAGGCCAATAGAACATGATCTTACATCTAACTATCACATTATATTAATGGTATAATATGAGGTCCCTGGGTTACTAGCTTAGCTTATCTTTGTTACATCATGTTTGCGAGGCACTACACTTAGTGAGAAATGCACTAAGACAAAAGACGCAACCCTATAGAGATAAATCTCTAATGCGGTCCCGAGACAATCACCTCACTTTGACTCAAGCTAGCTACATAGGCTATTGATGCACCTAAACCTAACCTTGAAACGGCGCCGAAAAGTCGACGGACATTACCTAGGCTATATCAGATCCTAACCGGCGATGTACCGGGTCAAATTGTAGTGCTAGTGTGGTGAGTCGAGTATCGTATCCACAGGAAAACATGGTAACTCTTTTAAGTGGGGTTAAACACCAAGAAGCTATTATTAACTCGATCTAAGTCGCAGCTTTTAACTTTTTCCCTCAAGTTAGATTATGTTAGTTCGATTAGATTAGTTAGTAATGTTAGAGTTAGATGTTAGTAAAACAGAAAATAAAACAAATAAATACTAATATAATATATAGATATATTTTTGGATCTAGCCAAGAATACTTTATCGAATCAATATCTTTTAGTAGAAATAAATGAGATGAGATCTTCCTTTATTCAAGGTGTAAATTATGTATGAATCGGTGTACTCTAAGCTGTAGACAACTCCTCCTCACATGAGCGTATGAAATTGTCATATGTCCATTGCATCACCCAAGGTCCACAATCATTACGGTTTTTCGAGAAGTGTCCCGAGTACAAATCTACCTTTAGATAAAAGGAGTCATTCCGTTCACAAACGGTCAATTTTATTTAAAAGGCTCCGGTTGTCAAAGCCGGACGATTCAACTTTCCGTTTAAGTTTCAATTAAACTGATGATTTAACATTATTACGATCTCGAGTACAAATGTCAATAAAATTTATCTTTCCCAAGACAAATCGCCTCGGTAGGAAATCGGTTCCGTTGTCACGCTTTCACTCGCCAATTTTACCCTCCGGTCTTTCAATTTTAACGTTTCATTAAGCGCAGAAGAGAAAGAGATTCATCATAATTGATTTTAGTCATTATTACCGAGTCGATCATTTATTTTACCAAAAGATTAACAAATTGATTCATATCTTGGCTAGATATATTTTTAGTTTAATATCATATATAAATAGAAATAGAAATAATAAACATAACAATTTTAGAATATATTACGGTTATGACTATCGAATCGGGTCGTTTCCACCGGATCTAACATGCCAAAGCTTCGAAATCAACAATCTTCGATAATTATTCCGCCATTACAACGATACTATAACCATTTTATTTATATATGTGAAAAACATATATACATACATACGTAGACATATATATGTATATACGGGCCCCGAAAAGAAAATTAAAAGAGAAACGAGATGAAAAGATCTAGATCTAGATCTATATATATATATATATATAGATAGATCTATCACATATATATTCATATATAGAATATATATATATATATACATGAAGGGTGTTTGTATATATATATATATATCATATATGTATATATATATATATATATATATATGATCTTCAAAGCAAAATAAAAAAATAAAAAAAAGAAAGAAAGAAGAAAAGGGGCAGAGCTCCCTGCTGCTGATGGTTCTGTTTTTATAGGAGAAAAGGGGGGCCGGATCGATCCGGGTAGGAGTCGGATCGATCCGAACTCAATGATTACATATGTAACCGTTTTTCCTTCTAGAAGCCCTTATATTGTAATAAAACTTCTAAAATTCATATCTTGAGTTGTAGACCTCCAAAAATTTCAAACGAAATGCCAAAATTACGATCTCGAGAAACTCTACAACTTTCATGAAGGACTCTTCTTCAGAAAACGTCTTCTTGAGTACCTCGTGTTCCTCCGAACGTTTTTCGGGATTTTTACGAAATTGAATCAATTAGCCACTTGACTACCATTTGAGTTGTAGAAGTCCGATTGACTTGATTCAAAATCCATTGGAAAGATTTCTTGAAGATATACAACTTTTATTAAGGAAACTTCTTCAGAAAATGTCGTTTTGATGAGCCATTCGTATTACGAAGATATTTCGGGATTTCCGCTAATACGAATCGGTTAGTCAATTGACCATAACTTGAGTTGTAGACCTCCAATTGACGTAATTAAAAGTGTGTTGGAAAGCTTATGTGAAGATCTACAACTTTTATTAAGAAGTCATCCCCTGAAAATGCCTCTAAGCTGGGTCAAATCTCCGTCGAAAATATGTAACGATTTAAGTACTTAGAAAATTTGCTCCGTTGAACTTATAAACTTGTGGCACCTTCTTCTAACCCTCTAAACACATCTTTTAGACTCAAAACATGTCGTTACGTGGAATCTTGGTCAATATATAATCCTGCAATGAACCACCAAAATACCAAACGTAAATCCGACACGACACTCCGGTTACTAAACCGATACAAAAACTAATAAAAATACGATAATTTATATAATAACTACTACTTATACATTTGAATAAAACTTAGTAATTTTGACTTGATTTGATACAATAATGCTCAAAATGGTATCAATATTGGGGTAAAATGTCGTAATAATGATCATAAATTTATCTCTCATCACAACCCCCTACTTAACTTTTGGTCGTCCTCGATCAAAACAAGCGATAAAACAAAATGAATAAGAGATAAATTCATGAAGATAGAAGATATAAGGGACAACTAGATGTTGCAACCGTAAAGAATTATAACCAGGCTTTAACCTCAATATAAATGTATAACAGAGTGTGTGTGTGACAAGCCTTTTCAATTTCCACTATCCTCTCTTGAATAATTCAAGCAAACGCACAAATATCCATTCAGATGTACATTTCTAATGACTTTCCTAGGTATAGCGAGAACAGCTTCCACACAAAGTTCTTCCGAGTACTTATTAGGATAATCCCTAAAGCATATCATTCAGTTTATACTGGGGATAGTCAGAAGATAGCTAAGTTTTCAACCACGCTTAATTTTTTTTTTTTTTTTTTTAATTTATTTTTCTTTTGATGAACTTAATTTCACATTTGTAGCATATGCCTTCATTCCCAGCAACAGGACATTTCGTGATAACCCCCTAGCTGGACTACTATCATCAGGCAGTCGGGAGCTTTTAGACCTCATAGTGATATTGGACGTTTCATGATAACGCCCTACTGCACTCAAATCATTGGTAGCTACAACCGACATATAGATAGTTCATCTTTATTTTAATTCCACTTAACTTATATCCTTTCTATCACATTCAAACCTTCAGATATTCACAGTACACGTTCAAAAGTTAGGTACTAAGTTACTGCTATCTCTGAATAACCACTAGGATAACTGAATGATACAGGTTTAAAATTTTCGCTTCAATATCAAAGGCTTACGTGAACAATGAATTCATGTTACACAAATATATTTGGAATTACAATGCACTTACGGTTCACATTGGTTATACACATCCAAATCGATCATTATATCTTCAAATCCATGAAATATATACCTTATACAATTTATTTTAATCAACTAAATAATGCTCGAAAAAAATCGAAAACTAAGAGATTTATTGATACAAAATAAGCATTAATTCCATTGCTAGACCAACGACTCCACTCCCCACTTACGAACTTACATTGTCCTCAATGTAAAGTGAGTGTAAATAAGTTGTTGGGAAAGCAATGGTGCACTAAAACAAGTCAAAACAAATACTCGGATGATAAAAAAGGGTGGGTGGGCGGGTTAAAGTTATGACCGTTGTGTGTGCAAATAAAATAAAAGTATGTGAGTGTGTGATGTAATGCAAAAGGGTAGATAAACACACCACATAAACTTTTATTGATTTAAAACACACAATATTCCACAAGAGTTGAACTAATACATGTCACACATTATTTTTGAAATTTAAATGCAGACTAGATCATGATATGAAATGTGTGGCAAAGTATTAACTCGAGTCTTTTATACCCGTATCCTCAAGGGTTATTTCAAATCGTTCTAACAACCTAAGTCCAAGAAATGATGCATTTGAATTTTATCTTTGTTATCCATCGATTTTCGGATAACCACCTAATCGCTCCCGCTTAATGTCATTCAAACATTCATCCTAAGACTTGGTGAAACAAAATGAAAATCAATCCAAGTATTCGCAAAGTATCATCCAAAGTATGAGTAATTATTATATTTAACATTTTTACGGGCTGCCTCCCCGTAGCGCTTTTAGGTTAACGCTGCTTGCTCGACCAAAATGATAAGGATTAACTAATATAATATACTAAACAAAACGGGATACTTCTAACAATTACTCACAAAAGCACGTAACAATTAAGCACATAATCCACTAAAAATAAATGTTTAAGGAGTAAAAAGGAAGGATAGTACCCGTCATTGACTACAATTATAGTCTATAGCCAGACTTTACCGTGCTTCAGTTTTTAAGGCACTGGTGGTGGGTCATCCTCACGCACCGCATCCTTCTTCTTTACAGGTCTCCAACATAGAGCAGACAATTTCCACCAATCCAAACGATTCTTGACCTTTTCCTTTAATTCTCGAGTTTTCGGTTTGCAAGCTTTCACATTATTGCTAAAGTCATCTTCTTCAATTACCTGCATGTTAGTACGATCCAAAACAAAAGAACACAAAGTGTCTACACAAGAACTAGATTCTAGTGTAGTGTGTGGATATTTCAATGAATTGTAAATGTTGAAGACAACGCTCTCATGATTCACTCCCAAACTAAGCTCTCCCTTACAAACATCGATGAAAGGGGTATTAATAGTTAAGTGCCGAAAAGTGTTAAGAAAACGTGCATACTTCTTATCCAACTTCATCTTTTTAGACGAAGATGGTAAAGCTTCCTTGAATGATTGTGCCTTTTCGTGACATTGTGTGTCATCATTCAGTACCCTTTTCTTCAAAATATGCAGTGGATGTGGTGATGCCCTTCCAGGTTGAACCGATGTGAATTTAGGTTGAGCCGGATAAGGTTCGGTTTGAAATGGCCCTTTAGATTCCATATTCTTCTTATATTTACCATCTAAATCATCATCTACTTCATTATTCCCGAATTTTTCTAATCCATTACTTCCACAGATCCTTCCACTTCTGGTAATAACAGCATTTACCCCACTCAGATTTCTTTCGATATTACTTGGCAATCCTTCTGAGGGTTTACTGTTTTTACGTTCTACTTCTCTACTCAAATGATATTCCAAATTCCGTAATGAAGCTTCTACAATTCTCATTCTGGTATCATGTCCACTCATAGATGTTTTCAACGTACTCATATCCTTAGTGACTGTACCTATAGAAGTTATCATAATTTCCATATTTTGAGCTTGAGTAGATATCATACCTATCAGATTTTCCATTAATTTCTCCCATTTATCAACTCCTTCAGGTTGAGTTGAACTCTGAGTTACTGGTATGCTTTGAGTGGTATATTGTGGATACGATCTAGGTAATGATTGTAGATTCTGATTCGAGGTATCTCCTTGATAAACTAGATTTGGATTCTTATATTGGATTGGATACGGTGGTTGTCCTTGCTTACTGTGGGTTTCTGCATCCAATGAAAAGTAGGGTGATCTCTTCTTATAGCATTAAACGAGTTTGAATATGCATTGTTCAAATTCCTATGCTGTAAAAAACTCACCTTTTCCCTTGAATATCCTTTTGGTTCTTCCATCCCTAATGACACATTATCATGATTTGAGTAGTCATTCGGTATGATATTTTCTGAGTTTATAGTTTTACTGGCTAATAAGCTGTCAAATTTCCTACTCAAATTCTCCAAGTGTGCTAGAACTTCCGTATTCGATGTATATTCTCCTGCAAATGCTACTTTTCTTGTGCTAAAACCGGTTTCCCACATTCTGTTATTTTTGGAAATCTTTTCTATAGCATCGTAAACTAATTGGGCTTCACTCATTATTAACGAACCACCACATGCATGATCTACATCTGCACGTGAGTCTTTCCTTAATTTACGACAGAAAAGTTGGATTTGCATTTCTAAGGAATAACCATGATGGGGACAAGCTCGTAATAACTTTTTAAATCTTTCCCAAGCATTCTCCAACGTTTCTTCAGATCCTTGTCTAAAGTTGGCAATTTCGACTATTAATTCCAATTTTCTACCAGGAGTAAAATACTGCTTTAAGAACTCGGTTTGAATATCCTCCCAACTAGTCAATGAATGATGTGGAAGTGACAGAAACCAATCTCGTGCTCTTCCAATTAAAGAAAAAGGAAACATAGACATCCTTGTTAATTCCCGATGAGCACCATGACTTTTGGCTGTATTACACAACTCTTCGAAAAGATAGAGGTGATGATGTGGATCCTCATCATCTTCTCCTAGAAATTGGGCTCTTGTGTCAATTAAACCAAAAAGATGAGATTTTATTTCGAAATTATTTGCTCCTTTATTGGGTAAACGAATTGGATTATTAATCTGGTACCTTCTTACGGTCACATATAGGTCTCGGGTTAGGCTGGTTTCGATTATTACGATTATGCTTATTCCGATTCTGATTATTTCTATTATTCTGATTCTGGTTATTAGGTTGAGGTAAATTCGATTAAGGTTTTGGCCATACCATCGAGCATGAGCAATCCTTGTTCAGGTGTTTCACCAACGGTTTCGCCATTTTCGTAACTCGATTTGACAATTCTTGTGGAATAGAAAATATCGAATAGAAAATAACACAAAATCGATAAAAAAACCACATTTTTTTCTCTTCGGTAATTACGAATCCACTCGATATTTACCGAGTAGTTTTTTTTTTTTTTTTTCTCTCTCTCTCTCGGTAATTACCGGCCACTCATTATTTATCGAGTATTTTTATAAAAAAATTGATATCTTACCAAATAGGTAGGTACCAATGAAAATAAAAATACAAATGAGATTGAGAAATGTATTGACTTATCCTCGGTCATTATGACCACGCTTACTTTCTACTATCGAAAATAGAAAATAACTCGAATTTGGTAGAAAAGAAGAAAATTGGTAACTAAAAGAAGGTAGATACCAACGGAAAATAAAAATAGAAATGTGATAAGAAGAGTGTTGACTTATCCTCGAGAATTTTGAGCTAATACAAGTAGTAACCCTAGACACAAAGAAAGAAATTAGCGACGTTTTCCCGGCAACGGCGCCAAAAAGTCGACAGACCTAAACCTAACCTTGAAAACGGGCGCCGTAAAGTCGACGGACATTACCTAGGCTATACAGATCCTAACCGGCAAGCACCGGGTCAAATTGTAGTGCTAGTCCGGTGAGTCGGTCGTATTCTCAGGGAAAACATGGTAATTCTTTTAAGTGGGGTTAAACACCAAGAAGCTATTATTAACTCGATCTAAGTCGCAGCTTTATCATTTTCCTGGTTTAGATTATGTTAGATCAGCTTAGATTAGTTAGTAATGTTAGAGTTAGATGTTAGTAAAACAGAAAATAAAACAAATAAATACTAATATAATATATAGATATATTTTTGGATCTAGCCAAGAATACTTTATCAATCAATATCTTTTAGTAGAAATAAATGAGATGATCTTCCTTTATTCAAGGTGTAAATTATGTATGAATCGGTGTACTCTAAGCTAGACAACTCCTCCTCACATGAGCGTATGAAATTGTCATATGTCCATTGCATCACCCAAGGTCCACAATCATTACGGTTTTTCCGACAGTCCCGAGTACAAATCTACCTTTAGATAAAAGGAGTCATTCCGTTCACAAACGGTCAATTTTATTTAAAAGGCTCCGGTTGTCAAAGCCGGACGATTCAACTTTCCGGTTTAAGTTTCAATTAAACGATGATTTAACATTATTACGATCTCGAGTACAAATGTCAATAAAATTTATCTTTCCCAAGACAAATCGCCCCGGTAGGAAATCGGGTTCCGTTGTCACGCTTTCACTCGCCAATTTTACCCTACGCCTTTCAATTTTAACGTTTCATTAAGCGCGAGAAGAAAGAGATTCATCATAATTGATTTTAGTCATTATTACTGTAGTCGATCATTTATTTTACCAAAAGATTAACAAATTGATTCATATCTTGGCTAGATATATTTTTAGTTTAATATCATATATAAATAGAAATAGAAATAATAAACATAACAATTTTAGAATATATTACCGGTTATGACTATCGAATCGAATCGTTTCCACCGATCTAACATGCCAAAGCTTCAAATCAACAATCTTCGATAATTATTCCGCCATTACAACGATACTATAACCATTTTATTTATATATGTGAAAAACATATATACATACATACGTGAGACATATATATATATACTACCTAAAAAGAAAATTAAAAGAGAAACGAGATGAAAAGATCTAGATCTAGATCTATATATATATATATAGATAGATCTATCACATATATATTCATATATAGAATATATATATATACATGAAGGGTGTTTGTATATATATATATATATATATATATATATCATATATGTATATATATATATATATATATATATATATATATATATATATATATGATCTTCAAAGCAAAATAAAATAAAAAAGAAAGAAAGACGAGGTGAAGAAAAGAAAGGAGAAAGAAAGAAGAAAAGGGGCAGAGCTCCCTGCTGCTGATGGTTCTGTTTTTATAGGAGAAAAGGGGGGCCGGATCGATCCGGGTAGGAGTCGGATCGATCCGAACTCAATGATTACATATGTAACCGTTTTCCTTCTGAAGCCCTTATATTGTAATAAAACTTCTAAAATTCATATCTTGAGTTGTAGACCTCCAAAAATTTCAAACGAAATGCCAAAATTACGAACTCGAGAAACTCTACAACTTTCATGAAGGACTCTTCTTCAGAAAACGTCTTCTTGAGTACCTCGTGTTCCTCCGAACGTTTTTCGGGATTTTTACGAAATTGAATCAATTAGCCACTTGACCACAATTTGAGTTGTAGAAGTCCGATTGACTTGATTCAAAATCCATTGGAAAGCTTTCTTGAAGATATACAACTTTTATTAAGGAAACTTCTTCAGAAAATGTTGTTTTGATGAGCCATTCGTATTACGAAGATATTTCGGGATTTCCGCTAATACGAATCGGTTAGTCAATTGACCATAACTTGAGTTGTAGACCTCCAATTGACGTAATTCAAAGTGTGTTGGAAAGCTTATGTGAAGATCTACAACTTTTATTAAGAAGTCATCCCCTGAAAATGCCTCTAAGCTGGGTCAAATCTCCGTCGAAAATATGTAACGATTTAAGTACTTAGAAAATTTGCTCCGTTGAACTTATAAACTTGTGGCACCTTCTTCTAACCCTCTAAACACATCTTTTAGACTCAAAACATGTCGTTACGTGGAATCTTGGTCAATATATAATCCCAAATGAACCACCAAAATACCAAACGAAATCCGACCACGACACTCCGGTTACTAAACCGATACAAAAAAACTAATAAAAATACGAAAATTTATATAATAACCACTACTTATACATTTGAATAAAACTTAGTAATTTTGACTTGATTTGATACAATAATGCTCAAAATGGTATCAATATTGGGGTAAAATGTCGTAATAATGATCATAAATTTATCTCTCATCGCCTATCCGTGAATGACTATCTCGTTCGTGAGGTTGTCCGCGGTATGATCACTACTTTAATCGCTTTGTCTAGAATCCGGCAAAGACTATCACCACTTTATCTCGCCAACCAACACATTGCCGATGTTGTATCGCGTGCCTATTCAAGCTCTCATGATGCTTAATCTTTTATCTAGTCAAATATGTTTATTAAGCGATTAACTAACCACCTAGTTTCGCTTCAAGACAAAAGCTCCCTACTCCTCTTCTTAGACTTCTAGACTCAATCTAGCAGCTTACACGACATTGATGAATACTAATTCACCAAAGCACAAGGCCACTCCTACTATTCCGACGGTCCCGAACTTCAATTCCTTTTAAGAATACATTCGGTGCGTAACCAAACGCATCGGAAGATTATTCATGGCTTTGTCATGTTCATTAGTGGGTTATAACATCAAAAGGTAACATTTAGAACTCACCTCACAACTTAAGACACATTATAAAGAAAAGCGAAGATCGTCCGGACGGACAAAAAAAGATATCCGGACGGACAGTTAGGTATCCGGACGGATAGATTGACCCAACCGGACGGCTATATCTCTGTTTTACTCTCTGCCCAATTAGTGAAATATCCGTACGGATAAAGGTTCTATCCGTACGGACAGGGTTCGACTGCATCAGAAAATCCAGATTTCTGCCCTAAAATCTACACTTAACGATTTCTAAACAATTCTACTCCAAACCACTTCATTCTAGGCTTAGAAAAAGGCAGTAAGAACACAGGAAAAACACCATAAAACAACAATCCTTCAATATGAAAACCCCGTTACCTTAATTGCGAGCAACAACGATCCAACTCCCACAAATACCTAGCTCTCAACTCAACCTTCTCCAAACTTGGAGAAACTTGTATCCACACGATCCTTGCGTCACGTGGAGTCTTTTCTCCTTGAGATGTCTGCACAATCGAGCAATGGTTAGCCTTCGATTATCGAAAGTCTCCTTTTTCTCCAAAGAGATGAAAGTGGCGCCTCTTGCCAATTTCTCTGATGCTAAACGCAAAACTAAAAATCTGATTAGGTTATTAGGAGTATTTCCTTTTTAATAACTCCCAATAATTAATCAATTTCCTTAAATATCCTTTTATTTCCAAAATTAAAATAAATCTAATATTCTGATTTCCGTTAAATGACTGAAATGCCCTTTTCTCAAAAATCAGGATATTACATTCCTCCCCCCTTAAGAGGAGTTTCGTCCTCGAAACTTGAACGTACCTGGAAGATCTATAAACTCTAGAAACTCAACTGTCATCACATCTTCCTCTTCCCATGTCGCTTCACTTGGTGAATGATTGCTCCATTGCACCAAGACCAAAGGAATCATCCTTCTCTTGACCATCTTCTCTTTCCTATCAAGAATCTTAACCGCTTCTCAACATAGGATAGGTTATCTTGAAGCAATTCTCGATCAAATCGAGATTCCACATCCGTAGAAGATAGACACTTCTTAAGCATGGATACATGGAAGACATTATGTACCCTAGACATCGATTCCGGTAACCAAGTCTATATGCTAACTTTCCAATCCTTTCGATGATGTCAAAGGCCCCTAAACCTCGGACTCGGTTTCCTTTACGCCCAAACCTCTTAACACCCTTCATCGGAGAAGCTCGTAGATACACTCATCCCTAATCGCAAACTCTAACGGTCTTTCCGATATCCGCCCAACTCTTCTCGCCGGTCTTGAGCGGCTTTAAGATTCTTCCGTATCAGCTCAACTTTCTCTTTAGCCTGCTTAACCAACTCCGGCCCAGTCAACTGCTTTTCCCCAACTTCGTCCCAATAAAGTGGAGTCCGGCATTTCCTACCGTACAAAGCTTCAAACGGTGGCATCCCCAAACTAGCGTGATAATCGTTGTTATAAGCGAATTACGCACACCGAGGAACTCATCCCATGATCCACATTCTTCAAGAACGATGCTCTAAGCATGTCCTCGAGAGTCTGGATTGTCCTCTCGGATTGACCGTCTGTCTGCATGGGTGAAAGGTCAGACTCAAGTCCGTCTTTGTTCCAAAAGCCTTTTGCAATCCTTTCCAGAAGTGACTTATGAATCTACTATCCCTGTCGGATACGATAGATAAAGGCACACCATGAAGTCTCACTATATTATCCAAATACAGTTGAGTGAACTTCTTAATAGGCATGTCAACCTTACATGGCAAGAAATGGGCTGATTTCGTGAGTCTGTCAACAATCACCCAAATCATGTCATGGCCACTCTTCGACGCTGTAAAACCGGTGATGAAGTCCATCGTGATGTTCTCCCATTTCCATTCCGGTACTTCCAAAGGCTTCAACAAACCTCCTGGCCTTCTATGCTCTGCTTTAACTCTCTCGGCATGTATCACACTTTGCCACAAACTCGCAATATCCAACTTCATGCCAGGCCACCAATACATCTCTTTGAGATCTCTCAGACATCTTGGTAGATCCCGGATGAACCGCAAAGGCAATCTTATGGGCTTCATCCATGACTTGCCGCCTTAGTCCATCAACATCAAGCACACACAAACGATTACCATACCAAAGATGTCCACTCTATCCAATTGATAACCCACTCAGAGGTTTCTCTCTCGAGCTACGCGCTTCAAATCCACTAACACTTTGGTCTTTGTCTTGCTTTGCCCGGATATCGCCTAACAACTCGACCTTGCCATCAATGGCGCAAAACACACGAGCTTCACCTTCCCGCTCAACCACTTGAATCGCAAATTGTCTAACTGATCGACCACTTCTTGCAAAGTAGTGATAAGCGTTAACCGGTCTCCGGCTAAGTGCATCCGCTACCACATTCGCTTTACCGGATGGTATTGAATGTCCAAGTCGTAGTCTTTCACAAACTCCAACCATCTTCTTTGCCTCAAATTCAAATTCTCTTGAGTGAAAAAGAACTTAAGGCTCTTATGATCCGTGAATATTCTTGCCTTAACTCCATAAAGGTAGTGCCTCCACTGCTTTCAAAGCAAAACCACTGCCGCCAACTCCAAGTCATGTGTAGGATAGTTCTTCTCATGAACCTTTAACCGCCTGAGGCGTAAGCTATTACCTTTCCTTCCGCTTGCATCGTAACACATCCCAAACCTTGACTCAAGCATCTCAGATACACGTCATAGTTATCAAAGACCTCTCGCAAAGCTAACACAGTCTTGCAGATCAACTTATCCTTCAACGCCTAAAAAGCTTCTCTCACACTCCTTTGTCCACTCAAACTTGATGTTTTTCTCGAGTAAGTCTAGTGAGAGGAGTTGCTATCTTCGAGAAATCTTGTACAAACTTCCTGTAGTAGCTCACTAAACCTGTAAAACTTCTTATCTCTCATCATCAGTAGTAGGTCTAGGCCACTTAGAAACGGCTTCTATCTTCGCAGGATCAACTTGAATTCCATCTCCAGAAATTACATGGCCAAGAAAACTAACTTGTTTTAACCAAAATTCACACTTTGAAAACTTGGCATACAATTTCTTTTCCTTTAAAGTCTGCAAAACAATCCTCAGATGCTCCTCATGCTCCTTCTCATCCTTAGAGTATATCAAGATATCATCTATGAATAACCCCACAAATTTATCAAGATAAGGCATGAAGACTCTTTGCATTAGATCCATAAACGCTGATGGAGCATTAGTGAGTCCAAAAGGCATGACAAGGAACTCATAATGGCCATACCTTGTACTAAATGTCGCTCTTCGGTCTATCTCGCAACCTTGATCTTCAATCAGGTGATAACTCGACCTAAGGTCAATCTTAGAAAACACCCTCTTCCCTTGCAAATCGTTAAACAAGTCATCAATCCTAGGCAAAGGATACTTATTCTTGATCGCTCAAGTTATTCAAGGCCCTCGTAGTCGATGCACATCCTCAAACTACCATCCTTCTTCTTCACAAACAAAACCGTGCTCCCAAGGCGATGTACTTGGTCGAATCACATTCCTTTCTAACATGTCCTTAAGTCGTACCTTTAATTCTTTTAATTCAGCTGGTGCCATCCTATAAGGTGCCTTGGTTGTAGGTGCTGCTCCCGGGATTAACTGTATCTCAAACTCTAAATCCCTGTCAGGCATATTTCTTGGCAACTCATCTGGAAAAACTTCAGGGAATTCCTTAACTATAGGAGTTTCTTCTAACTTAGGAGTATGCTTCTCTGTGTCCATAGCATAAAGAACATACCCTTCACAACCCTTTTGCAAGGCCTTCATGGCTCTAACCGCTGATATTATCGGATGCCTCTTCTTACTTGGCTTATAAATGTTACCCTGAAAGGTCTTATCTGACTTACCTGGAACTTTGAAGACCACTTTCTTACCTCTACAATCCACATGAACAAAATTCTTGGATAGCCAATCCATCCCCAGAATTACATCAAAGTCTGTGAAGTCCAAAACTGTCAAGTCTGATTTACACCTATAAGTTCCAACTCTAACGTCGACTTGAGATAAAACTTGTGCAACTTTAGTAACTCTTCCCAAAGGTGTAGTGATACTTAGAGGTTTCTCCAACTCCTGAAGTGGTAGGTTCAACTTCCTAGCTATCTTAGAAGACACAAAAGTACCTGAGGCTCCAGTATCAAACAAGGCCGACACTGCTAAGCTATCTATGATTATGGTACCTGTAACAACAAGATCATTAGGCTCTTCTGGTTCCACATCAATAGCAAAGACACGAGTAGGTCTGCTAGAAGATCCACGGTTTGCATTCGACTCCTCTCATTGCTCTGCTTGGGTTCCATTGAGATAAGTTCTTAGGGATGCAGTTCTGGAGAAGTGCCTGCTTCTCCACACTAAAACAAACTGTTACCTCCGACTCTGCACTCTCCCGCATGCGCCTTGTTGCATTTAGAACATACTGCAGGTTGTTAGGGTATATTTTACTATATTTTCGGGCTTAATCCCTAAACAATTTACCTTATTTTTAAGGGAAATAAATGAGAAAAGCGTGTTTTAACCGTTAAATTCCTATAATGGTTATTGAGGGGTTATAATTTAATTATGAGGAAATATTAAGTTTAATTGTTATTTTGTTACACATTTTATTATTATTATTATTCGATGACTTGGTGTAACAACAATTTTGCAGAAAATTTAAAAGATATGCATGGGAAATTGATATAAAATATATCCTTATAAAACGTATAAAATCACCCTTAACAACTCCCCACACTTAAACCTTGCTCGTCCCCGAGCAAGACAAAACATAATCATCACTCGAGACAAATAAACATCTATACAAATATAAAGTATATTCAATAACTTAGAAGTTCACCCGTGTAGTGTGTGCATAGCCATAATAAACTTCCACTAAGTTCCATAATTTGAAAGTTATTCAAACCAAAACTAGCCCGGTTTCCCATCTAAGTTAGAAATATTCAAAAATTATAATGCACTTTACAAAACATACATATCCCAAAAAGAAATAGTAGAGAATATCTAAAACATTTACTGATGCACTCAGAGGATAATCCCTACAACATATCCTTCGGTTTATACTGGTATAAGATTAACGATAACTAAGTCCTTACTTATTCATAATAATATATTTCAATATTTTCACTTTTTCACACTTTTCTAACACACATCGAATAAGCTTTTGCCTCATAGCGTAATATGACATTTCAAGATAATCCCTACCTTACTCCAATCATAAGGCGACTTTTTCTAACTGCCGTGAGCTTTTGGTCATCATAGTGGAATAGGACATACGTGGTACACCCTACCTCACCCAAATCATAAACCACTTCCGACACACACAATTACAATTATGTTTACTTAGAGATTTCAATTTCGGCAAGTGGAAAAGATTATTTTCTAGTAGCACATACCACCGAGCATAACACCTCAAGTAAACAATTTATTACTATTGCAAAGACTTAATCACGCTTTCACTTATCACATTCAAACTTACGAGATATTCACAAAGATGTCATACTTTAATCCTAAAATACAAACTACTAAACTTTTCAAGAATTGTACATAAGCAAAGAAACATGCTATAATCATCAAAAATCTCCAACTAAAATGGGGTAGGCTTTCAACATTTAGCTCATCATTTACTATGGCATGTGAAAAAAAAGTGTCGGGTGAAACAACTAAAATTACTAAATATACAGAATATAGCAAAAATGATATAAACTCAAGCAAAGATATGCCTTTGTCTACTCGGGACAAAACAAAATTTTTAAAATTAAGCACTTTTCATAGAAATACTAAAAATATGAGCAAACGAAAGTAGACACATAAATCATCTATCCACAGTCATACGAAAGTACTAAACTTTGTTAAGCTACGAAAATAATCATTAATTGTTTAGGGATTAAAATAAATTGTTTAATCATTAATCATTAATCATTAATTATGGTAGACTAGATCACCATAGAATGATAGGATCTTTAATCATTAATTATGTGACAAATTAATTGGTTAATTATCTAGGTTGTTAGATTCTAAAATACGAGAGTTAACCTGAATCTACACCGAGTTTTGTTTGGTAAATCGATCTCAACATTCGGAAGATGAGAGATTGATAAATTGGACTCACTAAGGAATTAGGAATCCATAGCTTGAGATTAAATTCACTAAGGAATTAGGGGTTTGTGTCTCGTGTAAAGGTGAAACCACAATTTGAATTAAAATCATGAGATGAACTAGGATTGAGATCACTTGGTTTGTGCACTGTTTGATCCCATGTATCCTTAGTTTAGGTTTTTATTATTTGTTCTAGCTTAGATTTATTTTAGTTGTTCTTTGAGTTTTTAAGTTTAATCTTTCGTTTATTTGTTTTCTTGAGTAACAATTGAGAGGATTAATAAAACTAGATTCAACATCCCAATTCCCTGAGGATCGATACCCGTAATTATCCAACTTTACTAGCAACTACCCGGTATTCGGCCGGTTAGGAGGTAGTTTTGCATGGTAGTATAGGTTTATAAATTTTCTTTTGTTTTAATGATGCAAAATCTCCCCAACAAAAGTGGCGCCGTTGCCGGGGAATAGGTGTCATGTTGAATCTGATCTTGTTATTTCTCGATTTTGTTACGTTTATTTTTCGTTTTAATAAAAGTAGCGTTTAGATGATGATTTATGTGTCTACTTTCGTTTGCTCATATTTTTAGTATTTCTTCGTATGACTGTGGGACGAGCAAAGTTTAAGTGTGGGGGAGTTGTTAAGGGTGATTTTATACGTTTTATAAGGATATATTTTATATCAATTTCCCCATATATGGATGTTTTTCATAGAAATCGAGCCTTATATTGAGATATTGAGTAAATGGTGTTTTTAATAGGTTAATTGCAAAACGTAACGATTTATGTGCTTAAATTGTGATTTTATGTTATTTTGGGATTGTGTTACGCTTTGGTATATTTTCCTATATTGTAGATGCATATTTTGGCATGCAAGAGGATTAAATGATGAGGTTTTGCATGGAAGAGAAGTGAAATGGAAGGAAGATGGAGATAAAGCTTGGAATGAAGCTTTCAAGCAGCCGAACTTCCGATGCAGTTCTTGATATGATATACACTGATTTGACTCTCGACCTCAAGAGAAGATTTGTAGGGCTTGAAGAGAGGATTCTACAGGATTTTGAATCACTTCATTCCGACTTATGAGGCCCGAGATATGAGCGTTACAAGTTTGGATGCTGTTGCTAAAACTAGTGGAAAATCCCGAAAACGACTCGTAATACGACGGGCTAGTCAAAAAGGCGTTTTCTGAAGAAGAGTCCTTAATGAAAGTTGTAGAGTTTTCCGAGAGCTTTTTTATGACATTCGGATCATAATTTTTGGAGGTCTACAACTCAAGATATGAATTTTAGAAGTTTTATCCAATAAAAAAGGGAAATTGCAGCCGACATTAAACAAACAGCCGCCTTACCTCCTATATATATATATATACAGCGCATGCATGAACCCTAATATCCCATATATTACATATCAAATATTCAGCCGCAATTTTACCCAACAGCGGCAGCTTTGAAGCTTTCAAGGCCGGTCACCCGAGCCTTGTGCTCGGGTGATCCGGGTTAGATTATGATGTCGTTTTTCTTTCCGTTAGTCGATTCATGGATCAATCGTGTACTAAAACCATGTGAGTTTAATTTATTTTAATTTATTCAATCTCTTTTTTCGTATTCATGATCTTTGATTTTTATGTTGTATCTTTCTTTGATTATGATGCTATTGTGTGAACCATATCGAAAGATTGTTTGCTAATTGATATGTTTACAACATACGGAAGTTGCGTAGACTAGATCACCATAGAAAGATAGGATCTTTAATCGTTAATTCGTGATAAATTAATTGGTTAATTATCTAGGTTGTTAGATTCTAAAATACGAGAGTTAACCTGAATCTACACCTTCGTTTTGTTTGAATATCGGTCTCAACATTCGAGAGAGGAGAGACTGATAAATTGAATTCACTACGAGAGTAGGATTTCAGAGCTTGAGAATACAGATTCACTAAGAGATTAGGGGTTTGTGTCTCGTGTAAAGGTGAAACCACAATTTGAATTAAAATCATGAGATGAACTAGGATTGAAATCACTTGGTTTGTGCAATCGCTTTGATCCCATGTATCTTTAGTTTAGTTTAGGTTGTGTTATTTTATTTCGTAGCTTAGATTTATTTTAATCCCTATGTCGGCCACAAACTCCTATATAAGCAGCATCCATTCGAGCAGAAACAGACATCCAGAAAATCAGAAAATTAGCAATAAAATATGGTGCCAAGAAAATACCTTCCAGGTCTCTACTGGGTTTAGATCAACTCGACTCAGAGTTCCAAAAGGCCTATATTTTCTTCCATCGTCGCGTCTCAAAAGTATAACACTCTCCCCCACTTTAGAGGCAGTCACCCTGAGATCACTCAAACCTATACTGTCCAAGGTAAACCACGCTCCCCAATTGGGGCAGTATCCAAGTGGACTCGAGGTGATAGTCGCAAACAACTTCCTCAATTTATTTTTTTCAAATTTTTCTTTTTTTTTCAAACTCTTTGGATACTCCCGGTCAGGTATCATTTCTAACACATTCAAGACTTTTAAGGTTCTCAAGACACTAAGGTACTTAGATTCTAACTGTGAGTATAGTACGAGTTCTTAACTTTCATCAGTGCTAAGTAAGTGGTTATCTGCAGCTAGAATTGGCTATCCCTTAACTAACCGGAGACTATTTTATATTTTTGGTTCCTCATCTAACAGGTTCGTGTACTGAGGTTCAAGTGAGTATCTGATCTACCAAACCTATTCTTAGAACATTATATGTATTAAATAAACGAAGTTCGTTCTGTCCCCGGCAACGGCGCCAAAAAACTTGTTTGCGGTTTTATGCAAAGCAGTGATAAAATTTAATAAATAAAACCGATGTCAACCCCAAGTGCGAAGGTTCGCAGCTATAGTGATGAAACCGGGTCGTATCCGCAGGGACTTGTACGAAAATAGTGTTTCTTGCTTTCGATTTCTTTTGTAAGGTTGATGACTACGATCTTGGATTAAAAAAAAACAATAAAACAAAGAGTTTGAAAATTGAAAATAAAAACTAGCACGTAACAAATCTTTCTGTAACAATTATAATTAAACAACTAGAAGCACCGTTGATCCACCACCCCACCGAAATTAACAAGAAAGACGCACATTCGTTCGCAAGCCTTGGATTATTATCTACTAAAAAGGCGTTTCCTCTCTCGATTTAACACCGTTAACTAGTCCACCTCTCGATGCAACTAACGAATTTACGGAACAAAGATATGGATATAAATCCTAATCTAACAATATTCTCCCTCAACTATCGTTTGTTAGAAGAAATATTATCACTCTCCTTCACGGCAATCTATGAATTTATCAACTATCGTATGTCTAAATTCAATCAGCATGCAACACAAGTATAGTCATACACATTGCACATAAACAATTCAAAACATGAAGGAAGAACAAGAAACTTACTAGAACGAATAAATGCAAAAATCCTTGTTTATTCCGGTGATGGTGGCTTCACATTGGTGGTTCTAGCCTCGGGCCTTTTAGCCACTCATCTTCTTCAAAAACATCCTTATTTGCTGAATTGAAATTGAAAGAAAAATAAAGAAAAGACTATCTATGAATCTAATTTATTGCTAATTGCTATACTAATTTTCGATTTTCGGATGTCTTTACTTTCTTTCGAATGGATGCCGCTTATATAGAGTTTGTAATGGACATAGGGAAAGGATCTAGAAAACGCGTCGAATTAAATTCTGCGACCTCGGTGAGCCGAACCTCTTGGCTCGGTCGATCGAATAGAACGGCTCGATCGACCGAGCGTGCCACTTCTCTGCGTTCACACCGCGGCTTCCGTGAAACGTGTTCCCCACTCCACTCTTTCGCTCGATCCGATTTATTCTTCAAATGCCGATCCGATTTTCTCCTTTATTTTGAAATCCTTGATTGAATGACATAAATCTTCTCAATAAATAATATCCCCTTGCATTTCTTTATTTTCTATAAAATTATTGTTACACCAAGTCATCGAGTAATAATAATAATAAAATGTGTAACAACATAACATTTAATCCCAATATTTCCTCATAATTAAATTATAACCTCTCAATAACCATTATAGGAATTTATTGGTTAAAAATATGATTTTCTCATTCATTTCCTTTAAAAACGATGTAAATTGTTTAGGGATTAAGCCCGAAAATATAGTAAAATATACCCTAAACAACTCCCCACACTTAGCTTTTTGCTTGTCCCGAGCAAAACAAACAACGACAAACTATCAAAACCCACATAATTTGACACGAGACGTAGTCATGCTCACATCAAGCTAGTATCTAGCAAATCGAACTCACTCGGTGATTGTGTGTGTTGAACCCGCTAAACTTCCACCGATCCTCTCTTGATGTATTAAATCAAGCACTAACAGTCATCCGGTTAAATAAACGAAGTTCGTTCTGTCTACAACACTTACCCTACAAAAACTATTTATAAAATATGAGCAAACAAGACGATTGCCCAAAACAAGATGATTTATGTGTCTCACTATAAATTCCTATATTTTTAATCCAAATTATTGTTTTGCTCATCTAACGAAAAATATGAGCAAACAAGACGATTGCCCACATCATGACCCCTGTTTGTTTCTTTTTATTTCCTCATGTACCCCAGTATCTCTCGATATTACATTTGTGCACCACATTTCACATAGATTCGGTTATTATCAATTTTTGCATTGCTTCTGCTTTGTTCTATGATATTGCCTTGTCTATCATCTTTTGTGCCCCTATCCCCGAGGTACGCCTTGTTTCCCATGTGTGCGTGGATATTTGCGATAGCAATTGTGAGCTTTCGGATGATATCGCCATTACGGTGGATGGTCCACAGTCTACTGATTTCATCAAGCAATTCTGAATCTGGCTCCGGACCACTTCCAGAATTGCCTCCTTCGAATTACAACCAGCTAAGTTTTTCTTATTTTGCACATGCTGAGGACATCATGTAACTTAAGTGTGGGGGGAGGGTTTATTGGTTTGTTTTACTGGTTTGTTTTACATGTTATCTAGTTTTGCTCCTTTGAAAAATTTGATAAAATTTTTGAAAATTTGTGAGTCCCGAGTAATTTCAATGACATGCTAGTTTTGTAATTTGGCACCTTTAATTGTTATCAGTAGTCATATCATGTTCTAAGAATAGGTTTGGTAGATCAGATACTCACTTGAACCTCAGTACACGAACCTGTTAGATGAGGAACCAAAAATATAAAATAGTCTCCGGTTAGTTAAGGGATAGCCAATTCTAGCTGCAGATAACCACTTACTTAGCACTGATGAAAGTTAAGAACTCGTACTATACTCACAGTTAGAATCTAAGTACCTTAGTGTCTTGAGAACCTTAAAAGTCTTGAATGTGTTAGAAATGATACTCGACCGGAGTTTCCAAAGAGTTTGAAAAAAGGAAAATTTTGAAAAAAATTAAATTATGGAAGTTGTTTGCGACTATCACCTCGAGTCCACTTGAATACTGCCCCAATTGGGGAGTGTGGTTTACCTTGGACAGATATAGGTTTGAGTGATCTCGGGGTGACTCGCCTCTAAAGTAGGGAGAGTGTTATACTTTTGAGACGCGACGATGGAAGAAAATATAGGCCTTTGGAACTCTAAGTCGAGTTGATCTAAACCCAGTAGAGACACGAAAGGTATTTTCTTGGCACCAAGTAAAGGAATTTAAATGTGAGTTGGTTACTTTGTTCTTGATAAATTGTTTTTGTAGGGTAAGTCTTTGTGACGAATCGACCTTCGTTTATTTAACCGGATGATCATAGTGCTTGATTTAATACATCAAGAGAGGATCGGTGGAAGTTTAGCGGGTTCAACACACACAATCACTGAGTGAGTTCGATTTGATAGATACTAGCTTGATGTGAGCATGACTACATCTCGTGTCAAATTATGTGGGTTTTTGATAGTTTGTCGTTGTTTGTTTTGCTCGGGGACAAGCAAAAAGCTAAGTGTGGGGGAGTTGTTTAGGGTATATTTTACTATATTTTCGGGCTTAATCCCTAAACAATTTACCTTGTTTTTAAAGGAAATAAATGATAAAAGCATGTTTTTAACCAATAAATTCCTATAATGGTTATTGAGAGGTTATAATTTAATTATGAGGAAATATTGGGATTAAATGTTATTTTGTTACACATTTTATTATTATTATTACTCGATGACTTGGTGTAACAATAATTTTGCAGAAAATAAAGAAATGCAAGGGGATATTATTTATTGAGAAGATTTATGTCATTCAATCAAGGATTTAAAAATAAAGGAGAAAATCGGATCGACATTTGAAGAATAAATCGGATCAGAGCGAAAGAGTGGAGTGGGGAACACGTTTTATGAAATACGATGTGAACGCAGAGAAGTGACGCGCTCGATCGACCGAGCCGTGCTATTCGGTCGACCGAGCCGAGACGTTCGGTCTACCGAGGCTGAATTGACGCGCTTTCTAGATCCTTCCCTATGTCGGCCACAAACTCCTATATAAGCAAAGATCCATTCGAAAGCGTAAATGGACATCCGTAAACACACCGTAAAATTAGTAGAGCAATTAGCAATAAATTAGATTCATAGATAGTCTTTCTTTTATTTTTCTTTCAATTTCAATTCAAGAAATAAGGATGTTTTTGAAGAAGATGAGTGGCTAAAGGCCCGAGGCTAGAACCACCAATGTGAAGCCACCATCACCGGAATAAACAAGGATTTTTGCATTTACTCGTTCTAGTAAGTTTCTTGTTCTTCCTTCATGTTTTGAATTGTTTATGTGCAATGTATATGACTATACTTGTGTTGCATGCTGATTGAATTTAGACATACGATAGTTGATAAATTCATAGATTGCCGTGAAGGAGAGTGATAATATTTCTTCTAACAAACGAAAGTTGAGGGAGAATATTATTAGATTAGGATTTTATATCCATATCTTTGTTCCGTAAATTCGTTAGTTGCATCGAGAGGTGGACTAGTTAACGGTGTTAAATCGAGAGAGAGAACGCCTTTTTAGTAGATAATAATCCAAGGCTTGCGAACGAATGTGCGTCTTTCTTGTTAATTTCGGTGGGGTGGTGGATCAACGGTGCTTCTAGTTGTTTAATTATAATTGTTACGGAAAGATTTGTTACGTGCTAGTTTTTATTTTCAATTTTCAAACTCTTTGTTTTATTGTTTTTTAATCCAAGATCGTAGTCATCAACCTTACACAAGAAAATCGAAAGCAAAAACACTATTTTCGTACAAGTCCCTGCGGATACGACCCGGTTTCATCACTATAGCTGCGAACCTTCGCACTTGGGGTTGACATCGGTTTTATTTATTATATTTTATCACTGCTTTGCATAAAACCGCAAACAAGTTTTTGGCGCCGTTGCATAGAAATACTAAAAATATGAGCAAACGAAAGTAGACACATAAATCATCTATCCTTCCCCACACTTAGATTGCAACTTGTCCTCAAGTTATACGAAATAATAAATTAGAGAACTTAGGCGATTGGATGTCGGCAGTGCGGAGGAACCAACAAGAACCAGGATTGCTTGCATAGCTCGATGAGATCGTGAGCATCACAGACAACTGAATACATCTTTAAAGTGCACAATAGCTATAGAAAGTATCCTGCGCAGACTTGATTAGTGCAAAAGAGTCTTCGGGAAAAAGAAAAGATTACATATATAAAGCACATGAAGAAAAGGATCATAGAGATTTTTCAACTTAAGCTCAACTAAAGATTGAATACTATACATGAAATACTACAAAGTCGTAGGCTAGGTGCAACTATATGAAAATATACTACAATGCAATCTACATGATATGCAATCCTAAAAATAAAATAAATAAAAAAATAAATTCCTGACAAAGCTCAGCCGAGCAAGTTGACCCCGACAACTCTACAAAGTGACTACGGCCTGTCAGCAGAAACTAAAATAAAAACGAGGTAGTATTACGAAACCGACGCTTAACTACACTCAAGAAAAATAAAAGAAAAATAGAAAAACAATGCAACTAGATGACATGCAACTAAATGATATGCATCTAAATGATATGCAAAAATAAAAGAAAATAAAAGAAAGAAAACTAGCCCACTCATTTGCAAAGATGACACGTATATAATAAACGTCTACCAAATAATGACAGGTTACGATAAACGATGAGTCTGTTCATTACATGCAGTGTAGACGCGCTTTAAGACTCGTCAAAGGTGATAGCATTATGGAAAACCAACAGTTAGCTATACTAAAACAGATATAACTCATAAGGTTTCCATCGTAGCAACGGAAAACCGATAAGCACTACCCAAATGAGTTATAAAAATAACAAGGAAGCACATAAGTCTCAAAGCTCACAAGATTCATCACAGCGGTATGTAGCATACGGAAACCGACATTAGCCACTAACAATGATAAGAACATTTATAGCACACGAGAACCGACAGTAACTATAACTTGCATAGATGAATCATGTATATAAAAGTTAATCAGTTATTTAACATGGATTCGTAGATGGAAAGATATGAATATGCAAGCTCAGAACATCTACGTAAAAGAAATTAGCCACAGAAGCTCGTATGAAAGAAATCCATATTAAATAAAGCATTAAAAATTCAAAGCAAGAAAAATACAGAACCTGGACGTGCGTTTAAAATTTCAAACGGGTGTTCCACACTTATGCGAGGCCGGACGGGCGTTCAACAAGTCGACGCGCCCGTCTAGTTCTTGTCATCGATCGAGTTGAACTTTTGCACCGGACGGCCGTTCCACCCCTCAAACGCCGGTTACCTGCATTGTTAGGATCGGACGGGCGTTCACTTACTTGAACGCTCGTTCGATCATCGAATACGCGACAGAACGCAGGAACAACACAAAGACACCCTAAATATTCTCGCATACTTTTCATACACAACCTCATCAAAGCGACCACGGACAAATTTAAGCACAGAGGTTAGATCGGAAAACACATAAACATGTAATTCACGTTTCATACATTGAGTAAAAAACTTTTTGCACATTCTTAACCTAACGGTCATCGAAACACGGCAAAAATAAAAACTCTCAATGCACTTAACGCTACTTTTATTAAAATAAAGATAATTGAAACATAACAAAATAGAAAAATTAATTTAATTAGATTCAACAAAGCACCGATTCCCCGGCAACGGCGTCACTTTTGTTCGGAGGATTTTGCAACACTAAACAAAAAGAAAATTTATAAACCCTAACCTATATGCAAAACTAACTCCTAACCGGCCGAATACCGGGTTGTTGATAGTAGAGCGAGATAAGTAAGGGGTCGATCCACAGGGAATTGGGATGTTGAATCTAATTTCACTAATTCCTTTCAATTGTTACTTAGGAAAAACGAATAAACGAAAGAACAAATAAAATCAACGAAAGAGCAATTAAAATAAATCTAAGCTACGAAATAAAATAACACAACCTAAACTAAACTAAAGATACATGGGATCAAACAGTGCACAAACCAAGTGATTTCAATCCTAGTTCATCTCATGATTTTAATTCAAATTGTGGTTTCACCTTTACACGAGACACAAACCCCTAATCTCTTAGTGAATCAGATTCTCAAGCTCAAAATCCTACTCTCGTAGTGAATTCAATTTATCGCCTCTCTCTCTCTCGAATGTTGAGACTGATATTCAAACAAAACGAAGGTGTAGATTCAGGTTAACTCTCGTATTTTAGAATCTAACAACCTAGATAATTAACCAATTAATTTGTCACGAATTAACGATTAAAGATCCTATCTTTATATGGTGATCTAGTCTACGCAACTTCCGTATGTTGTAAACATATCAATTAGCAAACAATCTTTCGATATGGTTCACACAATAGCATCATAATCAAAGAAAGATACAACATAAAAATCAAAGATCATGAATATGAAAAAAGAGATTGAATAAATTAAAATAAATTAAACTCACATGGTTTTAGTACACGATTGATCCATGAATCGACTAACGGAAAGAAAAACGACATCATAATCTAACCCGGATCACCCGAGCACAAGGCTCGGGTGACCGCCTTGAAAGCTTCAAAGTCGCCATTTGTTGGGTAAAATTAAGGCTGAATATTTGATATGTAATATATGGGATATTAGGGTTCATGCATGCGCTGTATATATATATATAGGAGGTAAGGCGGCTGTTTGTTTAATGTCGGCTGCAATTTCCCTTTTTTATTGGATAAAACTTCTAAAATTCATATCTTGAGTTGTAGACCTCCAAAAATTATGATCCGAATGTCCTAAAAAAGCTCTCGGAAAACTCTACAACTTTCATTAAGGACTCTTCTTCAGAAAACGCCTTTTTGACTAGCCCTTCGTATTACGAGTCGTTTTCGGGATTTTCCACTAGTTTTAGCAACAGCATCCAAACTTGTAACGCTCATATCTCGGGCCTCATAAGTCGGAATGAAGTGATTCAAAATCCTGTAGAATCCTCTCTTCAAGCCCTACAAATCTTCTCTTGAGGTCGAGAGTCAAATCAGTGTATATCATATCAAGAACTGCATCGGAAGTTCGGCTGCTTGAAAGCTTCATTCCAAGCTTTATCTCCATCTTCCTTCCATTTCACTTCTCTTCCATGCAAAACCTCATCATTTAATCCTCTTGCATGCCAAAATATGCATCTACAATATAGGAAAATATACCAAAGCGTAACACAATCCCAAAATAACATAAAATCACAATTTAAGCACATAAATCGTTACGTTTTGCAATTAACCTATTAACAACACCATTTACTCAATATCTCAATATAAGGCTCGATTTCTATGAAAAACATCCATATATGGGGAAATTGATATAAAATATATCCTTATAAAACGTATAAAATCACTCTTAACACAGGTGGACCACTTTTTTGATTAACTGTCGCTGGTGCTGTGGTCTTCTTAAAGTTCTGCTGCGGTGCCCCACGGTTATTACTCTGAAAAGATCCAAACGGCCTCTTATTCCCAACTACAACAGTAGCTTTCTTCCTAAAAGTCTCAACCTCCAAAGCCTTGTTCATAAGCTCAGCCATATTCCTGGCTGTAAAACCCAACATACCTGACTGTATTTCATAAGCCAACCCATCCTTGTATAGTGCCATCTTTCTTTCTTCAACTCTCATCAGTTCGGGATAGAACCTCCCCAACTCATTGAACTTGTTGGTGTACTGAGATACCGTATACTGTAATCCTTGCTTGAGTTTTAATAACTGACTGGCCTTGTCTGTCTGAATTGTTGTTGGAAAGTACTCGTTGTAGAACATAACCTTAAATCCTTCCTAATCAGTTACCTTTCCATTACTACTCTGAATGGCGTCGATCCAAGCTTCGTCCGCCTCAAGAGAAAATCGATCGCCAACTCAGGCCATCTCGGTTCGTGAATATGAATATTCCTACAGCCTTTTCAAAACTTCTTAACCATTCTTCGGCCTTTGAAGGTTCCACATTCCCGAAGAAGTCCTGGACCTTGTTCCTTCTCAGTCTGGTGTACCAATCCACGGGTGGTGCCTGATCAACCGCTGGTCTCACTGGAGGGTAAACAGGTGGATAAAATGGTGGATAAACGGGTGGATAACCAAAGGGTACATGGGGTGCCTGAGGCGGATAAGGTGGTGGATAAGGCTGCTGAGGTTGTTGTGGTTGCATCACAGGCGGTGCTTGTTGGTAAGGATGGTATCCTGGGTGATGTTGTGGAGTGTGGTACGGCTGATGTAGTACATAAGATGGGTATCCGAAACCGTGATGGTGATCAAACCGTGGTGATGGAGGGATAGCAAGTTGAGGTTGGAAACTCGTAGGTGGAGGGTAGAAGGTTTCTTGGGTAAGGAGGGTAAGCTGTGGTTGGCGGATAGCTTCTTGGTGGTGTGGGGGATAAACCTCGATCCTTTGGTGGAACAAAGCCCGCTGGAATGTCACTTACCATAGTAAACTGAACCGAACTTCCCACATGCCATTGTGGAGGTTGATCCTGATGAGACCGTGGTGTGGGGGTCGCAGTATGAGGAGGTGGTGAAAGGCTCGGGTGGGGTGAGGGATTCTGCCTCACAAAACCTCTTCCCACAACTGGTGTAGCATTATTTGCCCCTGGTCTAACCCCTGAACTCCCAGCTTCATAAGCACCTCTCCTTGTTGTCACCATTCTGAAAGATCAAGAAGATCAGAATGTTACTAAGAGATCTAAAGAAACTTATCTCAAGAAAGTCAAGTCCTAAGCAGCAAAGAAACATTGGCTCTGATACCAACTGTGACGCCCCGTTCCCGGACACCGAGTCCTTATCCGAAAGCGAGCGCCCGGCATGTATAATATTAAATATAATCTAATATTATACATAAGCCTTACGCCATATATCATAAACACAATGCGAAACGAAACGACTCGGGAAATAACCTCCAAAGACCAACTAAACCAGATTCAATGTTGCACTAAAAATCCAAAGGAAAATGGAAAATGAAACGTCTTACAACAAGGCCACTAAACGAGCCAAACCCAAAAAACAACATTCAAAATGAATTGACAACATAGTTTTAAGTCAAAAACTCAAATAAATAAAAGTCTTCAAAACTTCAACACAAGTTAACCAGATTCAAAAACATCAAACATCTTCGCATACTCATCTTCATCAAAAACTGCTCATCTTCTCATCCCAAAACATATAACGGGTAAGTACATACGCATTTAGTAACGAGTAGAAGCTATTGAAATCATGCATTTTATAACGGAAACTATTCAAACAACAACTTGTTATTAGGCCAAAAGAACATGATCTTACATCTAACTATCACATTATATTCATGGTATAATATGAGGTCCCTAGGGTTACTAGCTTAGCTTATCTTTGTTACATCATGTTTGCGAGGCACTACACTTAGTGAGAAATGCACTAAGACAAAAGACGCAACCCTATAGAGATAAATCTCTAGCGGTCCCGAGACAATCACCTCACTTTGACCGCTAGCTCTATAGGCTATCCGGTGAATGACTATCTCGCTTAAGTGAGGTTGTCCGGCGGTATGATCACTACTTTAACTGGCTTTGTCTAGAATCCGGCAGTGACCATCACCACTTTATCTGGCCAACCAACACATTGCCGATGTTGTACTGTGCCTATTCAAGCTCTCATGATGCTTAATCTTTTATCTAGTCAAATATGTTTATTAAGCGATTAACTAACCACCTAGTTTCGTTTCAAAGACAAAAGCTCCCTACTCCCTCTTCTTAGACTTTTAGACTCAATCTAGCGATTACACGTACATTGATGAATACTAATTCACCAAAGCACAAGGCCACTCCTACTATTCTGACGGTCCCGAACTTCAATTCCCTTTAAGAATACATTCGGTGCGTAACCAAACGCATCGGAAGATTATTCATGGCTTTGTCATGTTCATTAGGGTTATAACATCAAAAGGTAACATTTAGAACTCACCTCACAACTTAAGACACATTATAAAGGAAAGCGAAGATCGTCCGGACGGACAAAAAAGATATCCGACGGATGCTTAGGTATCCGGACGGATAGATTGACCCAACCGACGGCTATATCTCTCTGCTTTTACTCTCGCCCAATTAGTGAAATATCCGTGACGGATAAAGGTTCTATCCGTGCGACGACGTGGTTCGATCGCATCGTGAGAAAATCCAGATTTACGCCTCTAAAATCTACACTTAACGATTTCTAAACAATTTACTACTCAAAACCACTTCATTCTAGGCTTAGAAAAAGCGCAAGAAGAACACAGAAAAACACCATAAAACAACAATCCTTCAATATGAAAACCCGTTACCTTAATTGCGAGCAACAACGATCCAACTCCCACAAATACCTAGCTCTCAACTCAACCTTCTCCAAACTTGGAGAAACTTGTATCCACACGATCCTTGCGTCACGTGGAGTCTTTTCTCCTTGAGATGTCTGCACAATCGAGCAATGGTTAGCCTTCGATTATCGAAAGTCTCCTTTTTCTCCAAAGAGATGAAAGTGGCGCCTCTTGCCAATTTCTCTGATGCTAAACGCAAAACTAAAAATCTGATTAGGTTATTAGGAGTATTTCCTTTTTAATAACTCCCAATAATTAATCAATTTCCTTAAATATCTTTTTATTTCCAAAATTAAAATAAATCTAATATTCTGATTTCCGTTAAATGACTGAAATGCCCTTTTCTCAAAAATCAGGATATTACACAAACATTCATTTTCTCCTTGTTCTCTATCATATTCTCTATTTTACAGAACTCAAACACTGCTTTTCTTCATTTTGAATCAGTGAAATGCAATAAAATCTCCATAGCTTGCAAAATTTTGAATAGAGATTATGTATTTTGTGCACTACAAGTAACACAGAATACAAAGAGTATGTATTTAACAAATCTTGATGCAACCAAGCTTTAGTTAATCTGAAAGGTTTGTGTATCAATTCTGGGATTTACATTGCTTTGGAGACACTAATGCAAGTGTTGTTAGACTTAAAAGAGTGGGAAAACTTCATGAATCTAAGGTTTCGAACGAAGGCATTCAAGAAAAAGGTACTGAGACTTTTATTCATTTGTACTTAATCTGCTTTTCCTCTTGCATTACATCGATGGTATTCATTCTTATTTATAGTACAAGCTCTAGGATTCCTGATAATTTTAAACTAAGGATAAAATTACAAAGAAATGAGATAAACATTCAAAAAACTAAGATTATCTCCACGTTTTGAAACAGATGGTCATTATCTGTGATGATAAATGTGCTCCAGACTCTGCATTTCGAATTCAAACAGGTGATGCATCCTTATTACTCCTGAATCGGCCTTATCTCTCCATTCAATCACCTAGGCTCCTTTGAAATTCAAATGTATTTGTTTGCATTGGAATTCAGACTTTATCTTGAACAGTCTTGTTTTGAATTTTGACTTTATCTTGAGCCAGTCTTTATCTTGAAGCAGCCGATTTATTTTGCTGTCTGAACTGCATTTGTTTTGCTGTCTGAATGCATTTGATTGTTTTCTGAATTGGCTTCGTTATCACCCCCCCTCAAACGAGGCCGGGGTTGAAGGCCAAGTTTGTGTCGAAGAAGCTGAAATGGAACCTTAGGCAGAGCTTTTGTGAATATGTCTGCCAATTGTGCAGAAGCTGGAACATGTTTAGTCACCAACAGATGTCTGGCCACCTGTTCCCGAACATAGTGATAATCTAGTTCTATGTGTTTACTTCGAGCATGAAAAACAGGGTTTATTGTCATATGTAATGCACTTAGGTTATCTGATAGTAGAATAGGAGTGGAGGTTAGTTCAACTTGTAGTTCCCCCAGGAGATATGTAAGCCAAGTAAGCTCAACTGCTGTGTGAGACATAGCCCGGTAATCTGCCTCAGAACTGGACTTGGAAACTGTAGGTTGCTTTTTTGCACACCAAGAAATGAGGTTGGAACCAAGGAATGTGCAGTAGCCTGTAGTTGATCTTCTAGTATATGGACAGCCTGCCCAATCAGCATCTGAGAATGCTGTGAGGGAGGGCCAATCAGCATCTGAATGAGAGAAGGCTAAGAGATTGTTGGTGGAGCCTCTATGCAGTGCCAATCCTAAGTCCATGGTGCCTTTGACATATCGGAGGATCCTGTGTACTAGGGAGAGATGGTACTGTGTAGGTTGCTGCATAAATTGGGAGACATAGTTAACACTGAATGAGAGGTCTGGCCTGGTAAATGTGAGGTATTGGAGTGCCCCCACAAGGCTTCTGTAGTATGTAGGGTCTTGTAGGATATCTGAATCTGGGATGTCTGCATGTTTAGTGGCAAGAGGAGTCCTCATAGGCTTGCAGTCCAACATATTTTCCTTGTCCAGAATGGTAGAGGCATAGTGTGTTTGATTGAGATGGTAGCCAGTGTCGGTATGATGCACTCCAAGGAAGTGATGAATAGGCCCCAAGTCCTTCATGGAAAATTCCTTGCTTAATAACCCAATGAATGACTGTAACAGACTGGTATCTGATCCTGTAAGCAAAATATCATCTACATACAATAGTAGGACTAGACTCCCTTGATTAGAATGGTAGTAAAATAAAGATGGATCAGATAGACTGCAATGAAAACCATAATTTAGAAGGAAAGTACTGAACCTGTTGAACCAAGCCCTAGGGGCTTGTTTAAGGTCATAAAGGGCCCTGTCTAACTTGCAAACATGATTAGGAAATTGAGGATCTGCCATACCTGGGGGTTGTGTCATGTAGATATCCTCTGTGATAAAGCCATGGAGAAAGGTATTCTTGACATCCAATTGTTGTACAGGCCAGGACTTGTTGAGGGCTATGGTGAGGACCAGTCTGATAGTGCTAGGTTTTACCACAGGTGAGAAGGTCTCTATGTAGTCCACCCCATCTATCTGGCTATAACCCTTTGCTACAAGTCTAGCCTTTAGTCTGTCTAGGGTACCATCTGGTTTAAGTTTAGTCTTAAACACCCATTTGGAGCCAATGACATGCATAGAGGGTGTCTTAGGTACCAAATGCCAAGTGTGATTGTGAGCCAGAGCATCCAGCCTTCTTTCATGGCAAACCTCTCCACTGTATGTTGGAGAGCAGTCTTTACAGATTTAGGTTCTTTAAGGATAGAGGGAAGGATGGTGGTCAAAGCATATTTAGGGTTAGGCTTGAAGATGCCATGCTGACTTCTGGTAGTGATTTGGGGTGATGTGATATGTTCTGGTGTTGGGGATGCTGCAGGTGATGAAGATGGGGGGTCAACACTGTCTGGGGACTGTGATGGTGTGTGTGTGTTATCTGGAGAAGGGGGTATGGTGATGGATGCTGCTGAAGTAGGAGTGGAGGGTTCTGGTACTTCAGGCTCTGAAATATGAGTTGAATCAGAGTGAGCAGTGGATGATTGAATATCCTGACTAGAGGTTGGGATGGATGATGTGGCAAACTCTGGTAAAGGAATATTTGTAATAGGATATGGTGTGGTAGGCCTATTTTGCTGATCCATGGACTCCATATGATCAGCCCAAGAGTCAAAAATAGTGTGCACATTTCTGGTATTGATGGAGGGTTTGGTCTTGTAAGGAAAGAGAGTTTCATCAAAAGTGACATGCCTGGTCATAAAAATCTTTCTTGTAGTAGGATGGAAACACTTATAACCTTTGTACTGTGTACTATTATGGCGTCTAGTACTATCTTAGGAGTTTGCACCCATGAACAAGTCGATATAAGCATTTGGATGGTTAGTTGGTAGTCTCCATTCCCGAATAATCGATTAGAGGGGCGAAAGTATTCGATTGGATCGTTATTTGGCTATGTCTCTTTCTTTCTTTATCTCTCGTTTAAATATCGTTTTAGCATAATCAGAACTTGAATGAACTTGATTAACCTAAACTAAGTATGAACTTGATTAACCTAAGCCTAAGTCTTCAAAAGATTTATGTGATATCGATTTGATTCCCCGGCAACGGAGCCAGAAAACTTGATGACCAAAATAGTAACGATCAACCTTAACCGGCAGAGTACCGGGTCGGAAGTACTATAGAGGTGAGCAAGATCGTATTCCATGAGGAATCAATCGAGTACCAAAGTCATTCTCATACTTAGTTTAGGTTAATCAAACGTGTTCAAGTTTTGAATATGCTAAAACGATATTTAAACTAGAGATGAAGAGAGAAAGAGACATAGCCAAACCACGATCCAGTTGAATACTTTCGCCCCTCTAATTGACTATTTGGGAATGGAAACTACCAACCAACCATCCTAATGCTTATATCGACTCGTTCATTGGTGCAAACTCCTAAGATAGTACTAGACGCCATGCAACAACCTAGTACCCTTTGCCCGGTTCAACAGTCCGCCTTTAAGGATTTAACTGACCGGAACAAGATATACGCTCTAGAGCCGCTTGATTTACACCGACAAACCTCGTTACCCAATCAATCTATACAACTCACTCAATTGTAAATAACGATCTTAAAATCCTTTTCCCACACCCTTTCGCAACATACATTTATAAAAGTGGTGTATGTGTTCATGAACTAGGTGTGCAAATAATTCACGCCTAAGAACAAGTTTTAAGACATGAATTCATCGATATAATAACAATTAAACACTATCCAATCCCAAACACATCAACTACAGGATGATTTCTTCAACATTCACATGATTTGACTATGTAGTAAATTAGCTACTCATCACAAAGCATGAAATAACAATCAAAGCATGAAATCAAAGCCATAAACAAGATAGAAACTAGATTAGTTACCAAAATCATAGCAAAAGTCGGATTACATCAAGCTCCAACACCACCCATGTCACTTGGGAAGAGGAAGATTATCCAAAATGCAAAATCAAGGGAAGAGAAGCTAAAATCTAAGGAAAGGAGAAGTAGAAATTAATCTAAGGGGAAGAGAGGGAAATTTCGACCTAAAAGGGTAGAGGAGTGTCTAAGAGTGTGTTTTGGAATGGGGTGAGAAAAAACTCTGTTTTTATCCTAAAAAACGCAGCTATCCATTTTGCAGAAATAATGGTAAGTACCCAGAATAGTCTGGTAACTACCGAGATTTCTGTACATCCTGTCCAAAATGTGGTGAGTTCTGGTGACCACCAAGATGGCTCCGGTAAGTACCATGAATGCAGAGTTGCAAATTTAAGCTTTTTCTTCAACTTTTCCAACCCCGAGCTTCGGTTTTGTCTTTCTAAGCCTCATGCCTCAATTCCCGGGTATACGAGTCACCTATTTCCTGTATTTCACATGCCAAACAACATACCGAGCGTAATTCCGCAAGAAACATAGGGCTCGTAAAGGGCCAAAACATCGTGAAATGGTGAGATTTTCCATCTATTTGATGGTTTACCTCATAGTGAATGCTCAATGTGATTTCGCCCTATAAACGGTCTAAAACTACCCAAACCAAGCCAAAAGTGTCGTAAATGGGGGCTAAAACATGCACCGTAGCATAGTGAAGTTGACTCTCATCAGGTATTTCAATCATTGCATGATTTGGCTGTTAAGGCGGTTAGGGTTCAGTTCCGAAGGCCTATAAATACCATCTGTATTGCCTCTAAATTGTAACTTTTCTGTGATAATAAAATAATCTTCGTTCCTAGGCCGAACTCCGGATTACTCGGACCAGTGGGTATCGGATACTGGAGGCTTTAAGCAAAATAATAATAATAATAATAATTCTCGTTTGTCTTTGGAGTAGTCAGCACATTGCCGGAAACCACGTTAAATTTGTATTCTTCTTGTTTCAGTACTTGTTGTTTGTTTAATTTATGTTCTTTACTCACCATCACCATTACCTCCTGATTGACCCGTTAACAACATAAGTTATGAATGAGGGAAGTTTAATTGTTAATATGATGAATGAAACAATAACAAGTGTCAAATGGAGATAGCTTAACAACATATATATATATATATATATATATATATATATATATATATATATGTGTGTGTGTGTGTGTGATGTTTTGAACACTAAAATGTAGTACAGACCAGTTTTATAAAAGTGAGACTTCATTTATAATAAGCAAAAACAAGGAGTAGGGTGATGAGTATATATATATATACTCATTATTTTATTTAAAACTTTTGATATAGTTGGTCAATCACATCATGTTGTTTCATTTGTCCTATCGATATGTAGACGTTCACGGAAAATTTTGTCGTAGAGTCTCCTTTCATACAAAGAACTGGTAATCTCGTAATAACATGTGAAAACACAAATGTTTTTGCATGTATTAAAGAATAACACATACAACATAAAGTTTTTGTGTTATTTAATAGTCTCTGCAAAGTAGAGGCACCACATCAAAATAAGCATGTTGTGGATAAAGGCGTACAGGAAGACCCATGGCCGGAATCAGTGTGGGATCAACCACAATTTTTTCTTCTGGGATTATTTTCTCAAACTTGAACCTCTTCACCAAATTATACATGAAAACAAGAATCTTCAGGCGGGCATATTCCTTTCCAGGACACAGTCTAAGACCTCCACCAAAAGGGACAAAAGTATATGGAGTTGGCCTTTTTCCTTCAAATCTAGATGGATCAAACTTTTGTGGGTCGGAGAAAAATTCCGAATTCTTGTGGGTTGAATTCGTACTCCAAAAAATCTAAATCCAGTTTCATGTGACAAAATTAAAAACTGGCCATACTAATTACATTTGAGTCAAAAATATTGAGTGGCATATCAACATCAAATGATACTCAAGTGTAAATACTCCCAATATGTAGAGATATATATATATATATATATATTTACCTTCCAGCCTTTAGGAATGGTGAATCCATTAAACACGAAGTCAACAATGACTTCCCTAAAATTTCCTTGAATAGGTGTTGCAATTCGTAGGGCTTCACATGCTACATTCCAAAGTATTTCATTTTTTGTATGTCATCCCAATTCAAAAATTCTCCGGGTGCTTTTGATTTGGCTATCTCTATTTGTTCTTCAAAATAAAAAATAAAATATTCATTATTAAAGAGTACATACTACAATAAACAAATTGATTCTAATAGTGATAGTAGTACAGATAATGAATATGATCTGATAGTTATGTGGTTAAAATCTTGGAGAGAAAAACTATAAAATCCCACATCGATAAAGTAGTAGTATGTTTACCCCCATATAAGTGTGAGACATAAATGTCTTGTCAACTCGGGTTAGCCCTTTTAGACCAAGCGAGGACGACGGTCTAAGCAGTTGACCGGACCATAATGACTCATTTGCGCTACCAGCCCGGGTCCAGGGGCGTTATGCACGGTATCGGAGCCGACTATCGATTGATTCTATGCCTCGCACCGCATAAGAAGACAAAGGTAAGGATTGCCTATAGTTACCCTGGTAGGGACGATCCGGGAACAGCTCTTGGTCGCCTTGACGAGGACGCCAGTCCCTTATAAGGGGAGAGAGAATGTAAAGTCTCACATCGGTAAAGGAGTAGTATGTTCACTTCCATATTAGTGTGAAACATAAAGATCTTGTCAACTCGGGTTAGCCATTTTAGACCAATCGAGGACGACGTTCTAAGACCGGACCATTTATGACACATTTAGCACTTCTAGGTCCGGGGTCTGGGGCATTACAAAAACTGGAATGGGGGAGAATGTAAAGTCTCACATCGGTAAAGTAGTAGTATATTCACTTCCATATTATTGTGAAACATAAAGATCTTGTCAACTCGGGTTAGCCATTTTAGACCAAACGAAGACGACATTCGAAGCAGTTGACCGGACAATTTATGACACATTTAACGCTACCAAACCCGGAGTCTGAAGGCGTTACAAAAACTGGAAGCACCCTTCATCTACATGAAGGGTGAACATCAGGTGTTAAATTCCTTTGCTTTTTTATGTCTCTCAATTTCTTTGGAGCTGCTAATAAATTTCGTACATTTTGCATCTGAACAATGCATTAATGATTACCGGAGCGCGCTCAATTCTCTATCAAGACCGGTTGGAACTTAATGCAGGGATCAAAATGTACAAGGCGACTGGAGCATTTTTCATGGCAGAGGCAAACATTTGTTGTTGTTGGCTTAGAAGATTGATATAGACTCACTATTTTGATTCTTCTTGTAAATATCTTTGGGGTCTATCTAAATTTTAACAATATAGGGTACCGCACTCTTTCCTATGACCATGATTGTTCCTATATTTGATTTGTTACTCATAGGTTTTCAGGAGACGAGACTATGTTTCATCTACGTCTTTTGGTATATATAATGGGAGAGCCGTGATAATTAAGACTTAAATGTTCTATATTCATCAATAAGAGGCTCGTTTATAAGAATAAAAATAAATGACCATCAAACTCAATTCATATATGTCAATATATATAATTGAAAACTCTCATAGTTAATTACCCTAAAATTGTCGCCACATAATAATGCAAGAAAGAAGTTTACCTTTGTAGACTTGGTCATAGACGTGAGGCAGCTCAGCAAGATACTTGACAATGCTAGCACACACAGAACTGGTACTATCATGACCTGCAACAAGCAAACCAATAATCATGTTTGCGATATCGATATCGTCCATGAAATTACCATTTTCATCTGTTTCCAAAACCATCCGCGACAGAATATCTTGAGTCGGTATAACCTTGCCAACGGCCAAATCATTTCTTTTTTGTTTCGCCATATCCATAATCATTTTTCTTACAAGATTCGAAGCCTTGATCGCGCGATTGAATGCCGATCCAGGAACGTTTATAGGGATAGAAAAGATCCCGGATACAATATGATTAAAGGGTTTGGCTAATTTTTCCACGTGTTCGGGATCTTCAACACTTAGAAACACTTTACAAGCAATCAAAAAGGTGAGTTTTCTTGTAAGAGGATAAACAACCACTTGAGAATTGTTTTCCCAATGGTTCTTGAAATGCCTTTGAGCTATTCGATCCATGACGCCGATGTATTGCGATTGGTTCAACGCCTCCGTCCTAAGGACCATGTGGATAAACTTGTTCAACTTGAGACTTCCCTCAGATTTGTTACTTTGATCTGTAGGCTGGAAAATTTTGTTGGTAGAATCCGGCCACCATAATTTGACGAGCTTGTTCTCGTTTGAAAACACGAATTTGTTTGCCATCGGACCACAGAACACTACCGTCTTCTGTCCCAAAAGATTAGTTTTAAATATATAAGACGAGTATTTATTGATACGGTCAAATATAAACTTTTCTGGTTCGCCGTTCCATCCTGTTTGCAGAAAAGCTAAGCTTTCTCCGATCACTGGCCAACCAAACTCTCCAGGAGGCAAAGAGCCGGAGCCAACACTGGAGGATTTGTTTCTGAAATGCATGCAGTGCACGACGAATGAAAAGAAAATCGCGCAAAGACTTGCAAGAAAGGCATAGATTAACTCCATGGTTTTGGAGGGGAACCTTTTTCTAGAAGATGGTACTAATGCACTTGGTCATTCAATGAATATATATATACGCAGTTTGAACTTTGGTTGCATTACAAATGTGGGTTGGAAAAAGTCTTACATCAACTTGATAGAAGAAGTTTTCCTTCAACTTTGATTATTCAAATTGGTTTTTGCCTTTTTATATTACATATCATTTGAGCTGAAGAATTATCGATGATTTAGGCTTAAGAATCTTATTTTTATAATATATGCTAAAGATGACTCTTGATGAGAATTCTCATAGAAAACCACATCTCTGCTGAGAATAATTCTGTTTTCTGTTCATGACCAAATTCTATAGTCATTCACCCCATCTCCATACCCTACAAACACTCCCTTCTTGACTCACTCACATTATAGTACACTGTGTTCCCAAAAACCCTCAGAACTGAGTAGTCAGCAGGCTTTCCAGACCACATCTCAAATGGTGTCTTGAGATTGATCCATGTGTGAGGCCACTGTTTGATTAAGAAGCAAGCTGTACTTACAGCCTATGCCCAAAATCACCTTGACAAACCTTCATTCGAAAGCATGCACCTTGCTCTCTCTAGAAGAGTTTGATTTAGCCTTTCAGGCTTCAGCTACCCCATCTGTTGAGGAGTTTTTTTGACTGCGACGTGTCGGAAATACCTCATTCTCAAAAAAATAATCAAATTTAGACCAGCAGATTCCGCACCATTATATGTTCAAGCCCTTGATCTTCTTCCTGTCTGATTCTCTATGAGCCATCCACTCGCTCGAAATTCTTGAATGCATCACTCTTGTTCCTCATCATCACCACCCAAGTCATCCTTGAATAGTCATCTATAAAAGACACAAAATATATGTGACCACCCAATGACTCCACTTTTGATGGTCCCCAACAATTAGAATGAATATAATCAAGTGATGACGTTGTGTTGTGTACCCCTTTTGAGAACTTGCTCCTATGAAGCTTCCCAAACACACAGCGCTAACAAAAGTCCAGATGCTTGATCCCCAAGAAGATCACTCTGAGAAAGAACATGCATCCTCTTTCAACCCATATGACCCAGTCTCATATGCCAAAGCTTGGTTAGCTATGACTGGTGAAACTCAGCAGATGCCACAGCAGCATACCCAAACACACTAGACCCTTGTAGAATATACAAGGTCCCCCTCTTGACTCCTTGAGGACCACATCTGAATCTTTCTAGACATTTAAAACTCCACTTTCACCCTTGAATTGGAACCCCTTGATATCCAGTAGACTAAGAGATACCAAATTCTTGGTCATCTGTGGAACATGTCTCAGATCCTTCAGTGTACATAACTACCATCCTCTATCCTCACTTGCACTGATCCCAACTACCTTGACAACCTTGATATTGGCCATAGAAATATGTCTTCCATCTATCTGCTCATAGTTTGAGAACCACTCCATGTGTGGACAAATGGTATAGATGCCTTAAAGTCCGTAATCCACACATCAAAGATGATGTGTCGACTCTCCTGCCACCAGAACCATGTCCTCATCTGAGTAATGCCCATCTGCTACAAGAGATGTGCCAGAACTGCTCTCATGTTGTTTCTTTCTCTTTGGACTATTGTACTTTCAATGTCTTTGCTCTCTTACAATGTCGCAAAACATCTGTGGACTTAGGACATTTGGACTCTATCTTCTTGGACTTCTTCTTTCCAGACTGCCCATGCCCTTTTCCACTATCATTGTTTCGACTATCAAGCCGCCTACTGATCTGCCCCTCGCCGCTTTATGTCTCGCTCCTGGCAAGTAAAGCTGACTTTATACCCTCCAAAGTCACTGTATCCTTCCCAACTATGAAGGACTGCACAAAGTTCTCATATGATGCTGGTAAAGACACCAACAGGATTAGAGCTGCATCTTCATCCTCAATCTTCATATAAATATTCCTCAAATCTACCTCATCTACTGAGGAGTAATTCTGACTGTATGGTGTATGGCAATACCCTCATTCTCACAAAATTCATCAAATTTAGACCAGCAGCATACCCAAACACACTAGACCCTTGTAGAATATACAAGGTCCCCCTCTTGACTCCATTGAGGACCACATCTGAATCTTTGTAGACATTCAAAACTCCACTTTCACCCTTGAAATTGAACCCCTTGCTATCCAATAGACTAAGAGATACCAAATTCTTGGTCATATGTGGAACATGTCTCACATCCTTCAGTGTACATAACTACCATCCCCTGTCCTCAATTGCACTGAGCCAATCCCAACTACCTTGACGACTTTGATATTGACCAGAGAAATATGTCCTCTATATGTCTGCTCATAGCTTGAGAACCACTCCATGTGTGGACAGATGTGATAGGATGCCTTAAAGTCCAGAATCCATACATCAGCATGATGTGCTGACTCTCCTGCCACCATAACCAAGTCCTCATCTGAGTAATGCCCAGTTTCTACAAGAGTTGTACCAGAACTGCACTCATGTTGTTTCTTTCTCTTTGGACAATTGGACTTCCAATGTCCCTGCTCCTTAAAGTAATTGCAGACATCTGTGGACTTTAGGACATTTGGACTCTATCTTCTTGGACTTCTTCTTTCCATAGGGCCCATGCCCTTTTCCACTACTGTTGACTATCAAGGCAGCTACCTGACTGTCTGTCTCTACTGCCTTATGTCTCAGCTCCCTGGCAAGTAAAGTTGACCTTATATCCTCCAAAGTCACTGTATCCTTCCCAACTATGAAGGAATGCACAAGGTTCTCATATGACGCCGGTAAAGACACCAACAGGATTAGAGTTGCGTCTCCATCCTCTATCTTCATATAAATATTCCACAAATCAAGTACAAATAGTGTGTTCGGCTTGATCAAGATGATCTCTCACCAATTCCTTCATGCATCCTCCGGTCGAACAACCTCTCGCTTCATCAAAGAACTTGTTGGTCAATGACTTAGTCATACATGTGCTCTCTCTGGCTTTAACCATAACCTGTAACTGTGTCTTCCTTAGCAACCTCTATGATAACATTATCAGACAAACACAACATAATGGTTGAATGCGCTTTCTCCTCCAGATTGGGCATCTCATCAGAACTGGCATTATTTTTACCGGATAAAGGAGTCCACAACCCTTGTTGTTTCAACAAGGCCTGTGATGGCCAAATTATAGTAAACCAACTATAACCGGCAGAGTACCGGGTCGGTCGTACCACAACGGCGAGCAAGGTCGTATCCCATGATGAATCAATCAAGTATCACAATCACGCTCGTATTTAGTTTAGGCTCACAAATATTGGCGAAATTAATAATTATAACTATGAATAAATATGCTTAAATTAAATAATAGCTAAACTATGGTCAGGAAGACTGACAGACCTAAACCTAACCTTGGAAACGGCGCCAGAAAGCTGACGGACATTACCTAGGCTATACAGATCCTAACCGGCAGCGGTACCGGGTCAAATTGTAGTGCTAGTCTCGGTGAGTCAGTCGTATTCCTCGGGGAAAACATGGTAATTCTTTTAAGTGGGGTTAAACACCAAGAAGCTATTATTAACTCGATCTAAGTCGCAGTTTTTACTTTTCTTGGGTTAGATTATGTTAGATCCATTAGATTAGTTAGTAATGTTAGAGTTAGATGTTAGTAAAAACAGAAAATAAAACAAATAAATACTAATATAATATATAGATATATTTTTGGATCTAGCCAAGAATACTTTATGAATCAATATCTTTTAGTAGAAATAAATGAGATGATCTTCCTTTATTCAAGGTGTAAATTATGTATGAATCGGTGTACTCCTAAGCTGATAACTCCTCCTCACATGAAAGCGTATGAAATTGTCATATGTCCATTGTATCACCCAAGGTCCACACTGCTACGGTTTTTCCGAACAGTCCCGAGTACAAATCTACCTTTAGATAAAAGGAATCACTCCGCTCACAAACGGTCAATTTTATTTAAAAGGCTCCGGTTGTCAAAGCCGGACGATTCAACTTTCCGGTTTAAGTTTCAATTAAACTGATGATTTAACATTATTACGATCTCGAGTACAAATGTCAATAAGATTCATCTTTCCCAAAACAAATCTACCCCCGGGTAGGAAACTGGGTTCCGTTGTCACATTTTCACTCGGCCAATTTTACCCTCCGGTCTTTCAATTTTAACGTTTCATTAAGCGCAGAAAGAAAGAGATTCATCATAATTGATTTTAATCATTATTACGAGTCGATCATTCATTTTACCAAAAGATTAACTAATTCGATTCATATCTTGGCTAGATATATTTTTAGTTTAATATCATATATAAATAGAAATAGAAATAATAAACATAACAATTTTAGAATATATTACCATTATGACTATCGAATCGAATCGTTTTCCACCGGATCTAACATGCCAAAGCTTCAAATCAACAATCTTCGATAATTATTCCGCCATTACAACGATACTTATAAACCATTTTATTTATATATGTGAAAAACATATATACATACATACGTAGACATATATATGTATATACGGGCCCGAAAATAAAAGAAGATAGATGAAATATATATATATATGGATGTATATATATATATATATTAGGACGTGTGTGTGTGTGTGTATATATATATATATATATATATATATATATATATATATATATATACAAAGTGATCTAAAAATAAAAAGAAGAAGAAAGAAAGAAGGAAAGAAAAGGGGCCTTTGATCCATTCTCATTTGCTCTGTATATATAGCAAAGATTCAGGGGTCGGATCGATCCGGATTGGTGCCGGATCGATCCGGACTCAAATGATTACATGTAACCGTTTTTCCTTCTAGAAGCTCGATATATTGTAATAAGACTTCTAAAATTCATATCTTGAGTTGTAGACCTCCAAAAATTGCAAACGAAATGCCAAAGTTAAGGTCTCGAGAAACTCTACAACTTTCATGAAGGACTCTTCTTCAGAAAACGTCTTCTTGAGTACCTCGTGTTCCTCCGAACGTTTTTCGGGATTTTTAAGAAATTGAATCAATTAGCCACTTGACCACCATTTGAGTTGTAGAAGTCCAATCTTCATAATTTAAATTGCATTGGAAAGCTTATATGAAGATCTTCAACTTTCATTAAGAACACTTTTTCAGATAACGCCTTTTGATGAGCCATTCGTATGTCGAGTCTTTTACGGGATTTCTACTAATCCGAATTGATTAGTCAATTGACCATAACTTGAGTTGTAGACCTCCAATTGACGTAATTCAAAGTGCGTTGGAAAGCTTATGTGAAGATCTACAACTTTCATTAAGAAGTCATCCCCTGAAAATGCCTCTAAGCTGGGTCAAATCTCCGTCGAAAATATGTAACGATTTAAGTACTTAGAAAATTTGCTCCGTTGAACTTATAAACTTGTGGCACCTTCTTCTAACCCTCTAAACACATCTTTTAGACTCAAAACATGTCGTTACGTGGAATCTTGGTCAATATATAATCCTGCAATGAACCACCAAAATACCAAACGTAAATCCGACACGACACTCCGGTTACTAAACCGGTATAAAAACTAATAAAAAACTTATAAAAATATGATAATTTATATAATAACTACTACTTATACATTTGAATAAAACTTAGTAATTTTGACTTGATTTGATACAATAATGCTCAAAATGGTATCAATATTGGGGCGAAATATCATAAAAACGATCATAAATTTATCTATCATCACAACCCCCTACTTAGCTTTTGGTCGTCCTCGATCAAAACAAGCGATAAAGCAAAATGAATAAGAGATAAATTCATGAAGATAGAAGATATAAGAGACAACCAGATGTTGCAACCGTATAGAATTACAACCAGGCGTTAACCTCAATATAAATGTATAACAGAGTGTGTGTGTGACAAGCCTTTTCAATTTCCACTATCCTCTCTTGAATAATTCAAGCAAAACACACAAATATCCATTCGAGACAAATTTCTAATGACTTTCCTAGGTATAAGCAAAGAATAGCCCCACACAAAGTTCTTCCGAGTACTTATTAGGATAATCCCTAAAGCATATCATTCAGTTTATACTGGGGATAGTCAGAAGATAGCTAAGTCTTCAACCACGCTTAAATTTTTTTTTTTTTTTTTCTTTTGATGAACTTAATTTCACATGTGTAGCATATGCCTTCATTCCCAAAGAATAGGACGCTTCGTGATAACACCCTAGCCGGACTTCTATCATCAGCAATGGGAGCTTTTAAACCTCATAGTGATATAGACGCTTCGTGATAACGCCCACCGCACTCAAATCATTGGTAGCTACAACCGACATATAAATAGTTCATCTTTATTTTGGTATTCTTCCTTTCATTCCACTTAACTTATATCCTTTCTATCACATTCAAACCTTCGATATTCACAAGACACGCTCAAAAGTTAGGTACTAAGTTATCATATTATCTAGAATAACCACTAGGATAATGAATGGATACAGTTTAAAATTTTCCGCTTCAATATCAAAGGCTTTACGTGAAGGAATTCATGTTACACAAATATATTTGGAATTACAATGCACTTACGGTTCACATTGGTTATACACATCCAAATTGATCATTATATCTTCAAATCCATGAAATATACACCTTATACAATTTATTTTAATCAACTAAATAATGCTCGAAAAAAAATCGAAAACTAAGAGATTTATTGATACAAAATAAACATTAATTCCATTGCTAGACCAACGACTCCACTCCCCACTTACGAACTTACATTGTCCTCAATGTAAAGTGAGTGTAAATAAGTTGTTGGGAAAGCAATGGTGCACTAAAACAAGTCAAAACAAATACTCGGATGATAAAAAAGGGTGGGTGGGTGGGTCAAAGTTATGACCTCCTCACTTCCATAGTATGTGAACTAATACATGTCACACATTATTTTTGAAATTTAAAACAGACTAGATCATGAAATGTAACGTATGGCAAAGTATTAACTCTGAGTCTTTTATACCCAGATCCTCAAGGGTTATTTCAAATTGTTCTAACAACCTAAGTCTAAGAAATGATGCATTTGAATTTTATCTTTGTTATCCATCGTGATTTTCGGATAACCACCTAATCGCTCCCGCTTAATGTCATTCAAACATTCATCCTAAGACTTGGTGAAACAAAATGAAAATCAATCCAAGTATTACCAAAGTATCATCCAAAGTATAAGTAATTATTATATTTAACATTTTTACGGGCTACCTCCGGTAGCGCTTTTGGTTAACGTCGTTTGCTCGACCAAAATGATAATGATTAACTAATATAATATACTAAACAAAACGGGATACTTCTAACAATTACTCACAAAAGCACGTAACAATTAAGCACATAATCCACTAAAAATAAATGCTTAAGGAGTAAAAGGGAAGGATAGTACCCGTCATTGACTACATTTATAGTCTATAGCCAGACTTTACCGTGCTTCAGTTTTTAAGGCACTGGTGGTGGGTCATCCTCACGTACCGCATCCTTCTTCTTTACAGGTCTCCAACATAGAGCAGACAATTTCCACCAATCCAAACGATTCTTGACCTTTTCCTTTAATTTTCGAGCTTTGGGTTTACGAGCTTTCACATTATCACTGGAGTCATCTTCTTCAGTTACCTGCGTGTTAGTACGATCCACAACAAGAGAACACAAAGTGTCTACACAAGAACTAGATTCTAGTGTAATGTATGGATATTTTAATGAATTGTAAATGTTGAAGATAACGCGCTCATCATTCACTCCCAAACTTAAGCTCTCCTTACAAACATCGATGAAAGGGGTATTAATAGTTAAGTGCCGAAAAGTGTCGAGAAAACATGCATACTTATTATCCAACTTCATCTTTTTCATTTCATTTCTCGGGGAATGGGGGAGTAATTCAAGATCAGTAGGTTTTGAATGTATACTTCCCTTACCCTTGTCGTTAGATGAAGATGGTAAAGCTTCCTTGAATGATTGTGCCTTTTCAGGACATTGTGTGTCATCATTCAATACCTTTTTCTTCAAAATATGCAGTGGATGTGGTGATGCCCTTCCAGGTTGAACCGATGTGAATTTAGGTTGAGCCGGATAAGGTTCGGTTTGAAATGGCCCTTTAGATTCCATATTCTTCTTATATTTACCATCTAAATCATCATCTACTTCATTATTCCCGAATTTTTCTAATCCATTACTTCCACAGATCCTTCCACTTACGTAATAACAAAGATTTACCCCACTCAGATTTCTTTCGATATTACTTGGCAATCCTGCCGAGGGTTTACTGCTTTTACGCTCTACTTCTCTACTCAAGTGATATTCCGATTCCTCAACGAAGCTTCTATAATTCTTATTCTGGTATTATGTCCACTCATAGATGTTTTCAACGTACTCATATCCTTAGTGACTGTACCTATAGAAGTCATCATGGTTTCTATATTCTGAGCTTGAGTAGATATCACACCCATCAGATTTTCCATTAATTTATCCCATTTATCAACTCCTTCAGGTTGAGTTGAACTCTGAGTTACTGGTGTGCTTTGAGTGGTATGTTGTGGATATGATCTAGGTAATGATTGTAGATTCCGATTCGAGGTATCTTCTTGATAAACTCTATTATTATATGGATTCTTATATTGAACTGGATACGGTGGTTGTCCTTGCTTACTAGGGGTTTCAGACCAATGAAAAGTAGGGTGATCTCTTCTTATAGCATTAAACGAGTTTGAATATGCATCGTTCAAATTCCTATGCTGTAAAAAAACTCACCTTTTCCCTTGAATATCCTTTTGGTTCTTCCATCCCTAATGACACATTATCATGATTTGAGTAGTCATTTGGTATGATATTTTCTCGAGTTTATAGTTTTATCAAGCAATAAGTCACAAAATTTCCTACTCAAATTCTCCAAGTGTGCTAGAACTTCCGTATTCGATGTATATTCTCCTGCAAAGGCTACTTTTCTTGTGATAGAACCGGTTTCCCACATATGATTATTTTTGGAAATCTTTTCTATAGCATCGTAAACTATTTGGGCTTCACTCATCATTAACGAACCACCACATGCATGATCTACATCTCAGACGTGAGTCATTCCTTAATTTACTGACGTAAAAGTTGGATTTGCATATCTAAGGAATAACCATGATCGGACAAGCTCTTAATAACTTTTAAATCTTTCCCAAGCATTCCCAAGCATTTCTTCGCATCCTTGTTTAAAGTTGGCAATTTAGACTATTAATTCCAATTTTCTACCAGAGTAAAATATTGCTTTAAGAACTCGGATTGAATCTCCTCCCAACTAGTCAATGAATGTTGTGGAAGTGACAAAAACCAATCTCGTGCTCTTCCTTTTTAAAGAAAAAGGAAACATAGACATCCTCGTTAATTCCCGATGAGCACCATGACTTTTGGCTATATTACACAATTCTTCGAAAAGATAGAGGTGATGATGTGGATCCTCATCATCTTCTCCTAGAAATTGGGCTCTTGTGTCAATTAAACCAAAAGATGAGATTTTATTTCAAATTATTTGCTCCTTTATTGGGTAAACGAATTGGATTATTAATCTGTACCTTCTACGGTCCGATCACAAATAAGTCTCGGTTTACTGGTTTCGATTATTACGATTATGCTTATTCCGATTCGATTATTTCTATTATTCCGATTCGTTATTAGGTTGAGGTAAATTCGATTAAGGTTTTGGCCATACCTCGAGTATGAGCAATCCCTTGTTCAGTGTTTTACCAACGGTTTCACCATTTTCTTAACTCGATTTGACAATTCTTGTGGAATAGAAAATATCGAATAGAAAATAACACAAAATCGATAAAAAACCACCACATTTTTTCTCCTCGGTAATTACCGAATCCACTCGATATTTACCGAGTAGTTTTTTTTTTTTTTTTTTTTTTTTTGTCTCTCTCTCTCTCGGTAATTACCAAGCCACTCAAGATTTATCGAGTATTTTTATAAAAATTGATATCTTACCAAATAGGTAGGTACCAATGAAAATAAAAATACAAATGAGATTGAGAAATGTATTGACTTATCCTCGGTCATTATGACCACGCTTACTTTCTACTATCGAAAATAGAAAATAACTCGAATTTGGTAGAAGACGAAAATTGGTAACTAAAAGAAGGTAGATACCAACGGAAAATAAAAATAGAAATGTGATAAGAAAAGTGTTGACTTATCCTCGAGAATTTTGAGCTAATACAAGTAGTAACCCTAGACACAAATAAAGAAATTAGCGACGTTTTCCCGCAACGGCGCCAAAATGCCGATGCACCTAAACCTAACCTTGCAAACGGCGCCGTAAAGTCGACGGACATTACCTAGGCTATACAGATCCTAACCGGCAAGTGTACCGGTCAAATTGTAGTGCTAGTCCGGTGAGTCAGTCGTATTCTCAGGGAAAACATGGTAATTCTTTTAAGTGGGGTTAAACACCAAGAAGCTATTATTAACTCGATCTAAGTCGCAGTTTTTACTTTTTCTTGGGTTAGATTATGTTAGATCAGTTAGATTAGTTAGTAATGTTAGAGTTAGATGTTAGTAAAACAAAAATAAAACAAATAAATACTAATATAATATATAGATATATTTTTGGATCTAGCCAAGAATACTTTATCGAATCAATATCTTTTAGTAGAAATAAATGAGATGATCTTCCTTTATTCAAGGTGTAAATTATGTATGAATCGGTGTACTCCTAATCTGACAACTCCTCCTCACACGAGCGTATGAAATTGTCATATGTCCATTGTATCACCCAAGGTCCACAATCATTACGGTTTTTACGAACAAGTCCCGAGTACAAATCTACCTTTAGATAAAAGGAATCACTCCGTCACAAAGCGGTCAATTTTATTTAAAAGGCTCCGGTTGTCAAAGCCAGACGATTCAACTTTCCGGTTTAAGTTTCAATTAAACGATGATTTAACATTATTACGATCTCGAGTACAAATGTCAATAAGATTCATCTTTCCTAAAACAAATCTACCCCGGGTAGGAAATCGGTTCTGCTTGTCACGCTTTCACTCGCCAATTTTACCCCTCCGGTCTTTCAATTTTAACGCTTTCATTAAGCGCAGAAGAAAGAGATTCATCATAATTGATTTTAATCATTATTACCGTAGTCGATCATTCATTTTACCAAAAGATTAACTAATTCGATTCATATCTTGGCTAGATATATTTTTAGTTTAATATCATATATAAATAGAAATAGAAATAATAAACATAACAATTTTAGAATATATTACCGTTATGACTATCGAATCGGGTCGTTTCCACGGATCTAACATGCCAAAGCTTTCAAATCAACAATCTTCGATAATTATTCCGCCATTACAACGATACTATAACCATTTTATTTATATATGTGAAAAATATATATACATACATACGTAGACATATATATGTATATACGGGCCCTAAAATAAAAGAAGATAGATGAAATATATATATATATATATGGATGTATATATATATATATATATATATTAGAGGTGTGTGCGTGTGTGTATATATATATATATATATATATATATATATATATATATATATATACAAAGTGATCTAAAAATAAAAAAGAAGAAAAAGAAAGAAGAAAGAAAAGGGCCTTTGATCCATTCTCATTTGCTCTGTATATATAGCAAAGATTCAGGGGTCGGATCGATCCGATTGGTGCCGGATCGATCCGACTCAAATGATTACATGTAACCGCTTTTCTTCTAGAAGCTCGATATATTGTAATAAGACTTCTAAAATTCATATCTTGAGTTGTAGACCTCCAAAATTGCAAACGAAATGCCAAAATTAAGGTCTCGAAACTCTACAACTTTCATGAAGGACTCTTCTTCAGAAAACGCCTTCCTGAGTACCTCGTGTTCCTCCGAACGCTTTTTTAGGATTTTTAAGAAATTGAATCAATTAGCCACTTGACCACCATTTGAGTTGTAGAAGTCCAATCTTCATAATTTAAATTGCATTGGAAAGCTTATATGAAGATCTTCAACTTTCATTAAGAACACTTTTTCAGATAACGTCTTTTTGATGAGCCATTCGTATGTCTAGTCTTTTACGGGATTTCTACTAATCCGAATTGATTAGTCAATTGACCATAACTTGAGTTGTAGACCTCCAATTGACGTAATTCAAAGTGCGTTGGAAAGCTTATGTGAAGATCTACAACTTTATTAAGAAGTCATCCCTGAAAATGCCTCTAAGTTGGGTCAAATCTCCGTCGAAAATATGTAACGATTTAAGTACTTAGAAAATTTGCTCCGTTGAACTTATAAACTTGTGGCACCTTCTTCTAACCCTCTAAACACATCTTTTAGACTCAAAACATGTCGTTACGTGGAATCTTGGTCAATATATAATCCTGCAATGAACCACCAAAATACCAAACGTAAATCCGACATTTACACTCCGATTACTAAACCGGTACAAAACTAATAAAAACTTATAAAAATATGATAATTTATATAATAACTACTACTTATACATTTGAATAAAACTTAGTAATTTTGACTTGATTTGATACAATAATGCTCAAAATGGTATCAATATTGGGGCGAAATATCATAAAAACGATCATAAATTTATCTCTCATCAAAGACTACTCTTAACACCTTTACCGAATCACTAGGGACACCCTTAACCTACCAACCAACCAATGGTTTCTAATGAATGTGTTATTGGTGCAATCTCCTAAACTGGTCCCTAGGCGCTAATACCACAACCTAGTTACCCTATATTCGGTTCAACAGTTCCCTCTACTGGATTTTAATCGACCTAATAAGATGAAGGACTATAAGACGTGCTGGATATACAGAAACCCAAATCCGGATCCGATCCACAATTGGATCGTCAGATCTGATTCACAGCACCGATCGAGACACTCGATCTTGCACAGCGGGAGCTACGAATAAATTCGTATGCGATAATACCACGAAACGATTCGCATAATAAATTAATCTACAAGAAGGTTAGTAGATTTACCTCAACCGGAGAAGAATAGGCAATCCAAAGGAGAAGCCGTGATCTTCCGGATTGTATCTCCTAACGACGACTGGTGGACGTCGATCCTCGCCGTAGAACCTCCTCGAATATGCACAAGAAAAACCCTAGTTTTTCTCCTCTTAATGACTAAGGCAAGAAACTAATTTTTCTCCCTTTTTATTATGATGGTGGCGCCAATTTGTGATGATCATTGTGCTAGGATGAACTCTCTTTATATAGGAAAATAACTAGTCAAGAGAGTTATCCTTTTCACACCATAATTATCTATTCCTATAAGGAAAAGATATTTTTGACAAAAGATAAGAGATAATTCCCAAAAAATCAATCTATTATTTTTCCATTAATTATCCAACAAATAGATCATTAATTAATTACACATGTGACATAATCTAGGAAAATTTCTCTTCCTAAATTTATCCACATGGGGCGCCACCTATAAGTCATTATCGTAATAAAAATGTCTTTTCTATTTTACATATTATTTACCAAATAAATAATATTGCATATTCATTAAATAGACCAACTATTTAATTTATTCTCGAGGTTCCATAAAACGAGAAAACACTAGCGTGTTAGGAGCCAACCCGGCGACCATGGACCTATAACCAGTAGCTACAATAATTTGAATAAAATATTGATCGAACAGAACATTTCTACTCAACTCATTAATTCCAGAATTACGCCACCATAAATCCAAATCAACTCTATCGATTATAGATATAACTTATTCTCAAAACGTCGAAGTCGAGTCGATAAGTGTCCATTGATATAATCATTACATATAAACTAACCCTCCATAGATCATCCGTAATGAAGCGGGAATATTTCCGTAAACCTTCTTCAATACCTCTTATCCTTATTTACCATTAACCCACTAGTGATCAATTAGTTCATAACCAATACAAACTCCACGGATCGATCAGTTTCTAGGACTAACAAATAAGGGGATTGTCTTTCTACTTCCCGCAGGAAGGAATGGATTCCATATCTGTGAGACACACACTTCTCACTCATTCCAGAATAGTGCCAACGTGAAAGTGATTCGGACCGCGCCTCTTAGCGATCCTTAACGAACACATCAAACCCTATCATGAAACAAGCAGGAGTATGTAATCACTTCAGGATTAAGGTTAATCCATCTTTGATCATCTTGTAATTTAATAAGATTTCTCAATCACGGAATTATATGAGAAACTCAGATTAAATCGGTCCAGTCCTATAGACTACGTCATATATAAATGCCTCACTTAGACAACCAATATTGACGGTCAGGATAAGACGGTCACACCATAAAGTGTTATGGGCGCATTAATGATGGTTTAATCAATAGACGCCATACTTTGATTCACTTTACCACGGACTAATATTTCAAGTGTCTCACCATAAACTTAATCCTCATGTGTGACACACACTAATTTATATGGCTACATATGATACGACTTGCGGTTTTCAGTAGTGTATTACTTACAAGCACGAAGCAAGTAATAATATGAGAATAAATTTGTCATTTATTAATTCTAAAAACAATTACATAAATTGTCTTTCGGGTGCTACTTCCAACAAGACGCTCCGTATCCACCGAGTTCACGGCTTAACAAGAAGAACCTTACCAAGGAACAGGCTATGAAAGCTCGACTAGTTCGTGCATGACAATCCTAAAACCATGTTACGCACACTCCCTCACAAAATACATTTATAAAGTTCGTGTGTGGAATCATGAATTAGGTGATCAAATTAATTCAAGATTAAGATCAAATTTTAGGACACAACAATTCTAAAGATTTAATTTTCAAGCCCTACTCATCCCTAGATCATCATTTCGGCATCAATTTCGTGATTCCATCACATAATCTAGCTATAAAAAATTTAGCTACGCATGATAACAAGAAATCATAAATAATTGGGAAGAAAACATGACAAAATATAAGAAAAATAAATTACCAATAATGTAGAAGCAATCCACAATCAAGAATTCGCAAATGCAAAGAAATAGTTATAGCAATCTTGCAAGAATTGAAAGAAAAATAATTTTTTTGAAACTCTAATGCAGAAATTAATCTTTCTAATCTATAGGAAATTGAATTCTGAAGACGGTGATATAAAATTTGACATAGGAAAAGTGGCGAAAAATCCAAAAATATGCGTTTGCTGACGTCAATTCCGCGCTTGCTGACATCATCGGCTTCGAAACCGGCGCCCACCTGTACCTCATCTGATACACTTCCAGTAATTCAACGATATCTTTGCGTATAAAACTCCGATTTGCGTGATTCAAGTTGCATTGGAAAGCTTATTCAATTCCCTAAAACTTTTATGAAGACAATGTCTCCAGAAAACGCGTCTAAGATGTCTCAAATTGCAGATGAATTCACAGAAGTATGAAAACATCCACGATACTCGATCCATTTCAACTCTTTAACTTCGGGTATTTTTTAAGAGTGATAAACAGCCTTATTCACACCCTAGGTGTGATGGTCGCTGTTTTTTCGATTTTTCTTATTCTTTTCTTCCCGAACGCCTGAACTTGAATCTCGCGCCAATTCTTTATACAAAATCTGTTTTGGACGATCTTCAGACGTGATCCTCGCCACGCCCTATATCATGCAAAGGCCTATAACAAACAAAAACAAGAAAACCAAGCATGATACATACCAATAAAACACACACGATTCACCCAAAAGTGTAGAGATATTGGACGTAAACGCCCTATAGTCTCATGATTCAACTCGTGGTGAAATATGCCTATAGAAACACTTATATACCCCAAAATCACATCGAATAAGCTACGAATATGGGGTGATGTGGACTTTCCTATGGTTCCAATCTAACCGGCAGTGTACCGGGTCAATCGTAGTCTAGTCTAGTGAACAAGGTCGTCTCCACAGGGAATCACAATATTAAAGTGTGGTTAAACACCAATTAGCTATTATTATCTTGATCTAAGTCGCAGTTTTGACAGAAAAGTAATATTTTACGTTACTAATAAAATTACAATTAATGATAAGGTACTAACCAAGACAATTTTATTGAACTACAGTCTCTTTTAGTTTCAAGGATGTGATTAATTCAGCCTATTAAGGGTGTTCAAGTGTGTGAAACGGTGTACTCCTATTCTAACAATTTCCCTTCATACGAGTGTACGAAATTGTTCTATACCTCCTCCTTGGTTTAAGAGCCTTAAACCTAATGATTTGACATGATAAGTTCATGAGTACAAACTAGCTTATTCCCAGATAAGAAATTGAACTCCGCTAACGGTCAACTTTACCTTCCGGTTTTTCTACCTCATTCTCACACTCAATATCTCTGTTCGGTATCCATTAAGTGTGTGTGTGCCAATATTGGTTAATTACTCCAACATGATCTAGCAATTAATATAAGTAGAAAAAGTTCAACACAATCAAAATTTAAAATAAACATTACATGATCATCATCCGATTACTAAAAGAGACCAAAATAGTTCAATTACATGTCTTGGCTAGTTACACGTCTAGCCACTCATTCCTACGAATACTAACATATTCATTTTAGCATTCATAATAATCAGATTTAACAATACAACATTTACCAGTTACAACCGTTGAATTAGCATAAGGACAACTTGCTTTCGTATCCGGTGATCATCAATTGAGTTTGCACCAAAAGCCTAACTTCTTCTTATCAACTATCCACAAAATGATGCCAAGCATTCTAAGTACTAATTGTGATGAAAAATAGCTAAAGTGAAGTTACTGATTTTTGGCTACATAAGCCTTTGTTGGTGTTGCCTGCAAGATAGGGAAAAAAGAAAATGGCCAAGTGTTCCCCTCATCTTGTGCTATGCAAATATATATAGAAACGTCTCTGAATGTGAATAGTAGATATGGAATAATTGAATTCGTCCATTCACGGCGTCCGCCGGTATTTCCCCGGTCTGCGCCGGAATCTTGGCAATCAGTTAAGTGTCAGAGCCATTAAATGCACCACAAATGCTCCAATATTTGCCAAATCTTCATATATTCCGGTGCAAACCGGGATTCTTCCGATCTGCGCCGGGTCTTGTCAAAATCAGCTGTAACGGATTTGCATAAGATTTGTTTTGATAATCATGCATCCGTTGGGCTTTACGTCACGACCCAGAGACTTTACCACGTGGTATCTGCAATAAAATAAAACGAGAAAAACCACGGGTAATTCTGATAATAAAAAGTAGGCTGATAAGCCTCAAAATATATCAAAATGGTGGGATTTTATAATATCTACTTTTTATAAAAATAAATAGTTTTGTCACGATATATATTATATTTACTGAAAAACGTCGCCAAAAGACTTAAGAAATGGGATTAAAATGTATCAAAATATATTATCTGGTTGACATACATCATGGGGTAAAATGTACACGAAATTATAGCAAAGTTGACTCTCATCAGCCCGCATCTTGATCTGCCACAGACTGAAATCGTTTCTTCCTGTAAATTTGTCAAACTTGACGTTAATTGCCGACATCCTTCTTGTGAAAGAACATCTATGTTAAATCCTAACAAACTCTCTGATACCAGTTTGTTATAACAGATGAGTAATCTTATGCAGAAACAGACGACAAGTAAGATAAAAATAGAAGCAATTCAAACGTAAAGTATGACAAAATTGACAAAACACGGAAACAAGAAGAACACAATGATTTAACGTGGTTTCTGGCGTTGTGCCAACTACTCCACGGATATAAACAAAGATATTTTACTATGCACAGAAATATATAAAGATTCACACACTACATTGATTACAATCATTGGGTATTTATAGCCTTGAGATCCTAACCCTAACCGTCATTGTTACATTGTCGGAATTCCTGAAAATGCCCCAGATGTGGACCCCAACACTGCTGACTCCACTCAGCTCTGTAATCAAGCAGCTCAGATGCAGAACTCAGATGTATTCAATAGATTCTGCAGACTACTCTGCTGACAGACGGACCTCAGATGACACTTCACTCTATTGACTTCCCAGACTTGAATACTTTTGATCAGTAGACCAACATTCTCAGCTGACCCCAGATTAGTTCCACCAGATGTAGAGATCAAGTTACACTTGACAACATATACAAGTGGACAACTAGCCGTAATTAAATTGAAGTTATAGTGATAACCGTAGTTTGATATATATATATATATATATATATATATATATATATATATATATATATATATATATCCCGACTATAAAGTTTTATAGTAGAAATTAATATACTATAAGGCTCATTTGTTTACGAGCCCATCAGTGACTAGCATTCAGTCGACCCCAGGCATCGCTTTCTTATTCTGCCATGCAGACCTGTCATCACTCTTCCCCAACTTATGTCCTCACACGACTTCTCTTTTAAACTGATTTCCTCTTCACCTTGGAAATGTTTATGAACTACTTGCATGTATTCACCCAGGATGTAAAGGAAATTATTGTTGAATTTTGTGTATAGCCTCACTTCCTTGATGCCTTCAATAAATGAGGCCACAACAAGATGCTATTTTGCATCCAAAACCAATCTAGATTCATCCATGAAGAGTCTTATGTACTCGAATGTGGATTCCTTCTATTTCTCTTTGTGAGAGAAGATGGTTGGCATTTCCATGAAGCGGTCGAGTGAATATGAAATCATATCTAAATCTAGTCGCGAGCTCGATAAAGTTTCTTATTGAACGAGGTGAAAGTCTATCAAACCACTCTCGAGTTGTTTCTATTAGGAAGACTGGAAAGGCTTTACACCTTATTTCATTTGGTGCATTGTATAAGGTCATTTATTGCGCATACTGGTGCGAATGATCCTCACGGTCCTTCGCCTCGGCGCAGGGATCAAGTTTGAGAATCTTAAACTCGGATGGCCTCGGGGCGGTTTTAAATATATGCAATGAATGAGGATGTGATGTATGTATACCCTCTTGTCCAGCCTAGGAGCATGTCTACCTCATTTTTGGTAGCACTACATAGCCTCGGATGAGGATAACTTTCTCATTCTCTTTCCATATTGTTGGAAACTTCTATTTCATTCCTTTCGGGTAGTTTTGGAGGTCTCACCCTTCGTGAAGCTTCTAGGACCTCTTGAACCTTTCCATTATGCACATGTTCACGGAGAGAAGTAAACATCTCTGGCCGATCACATATTTAGCATGGCTTGATTACTTTCAAGGTCTGGTGTTTGATCTAGATTAGACGTCCCTGCTACACCCCATATTGGTGGCGGTCCTCTTAACGGGTGTTATTATCCTCTTTATTTTCATGAGTTCCCGCGGTATCAGGTTCATCCGCTTGATTAACAACCTTTCGTTTTTCTGCTTCATTAGTTTTACTGCGAGTCCCGAATGATTAATTAGAGGTTTGTTTTTCCAAAAAAAGAGATTTAGGAAGGCCCTCATTCTAGATCCAATAACGATGTTCTGAAATCGTCCAGGTAAAATTGTAGTTAATTGAATCCTTTAGAGAGTAATTCAACTATCAATTTGATGATGTTTGTGGTGATTTTTTGCAGTGTCAATAGTGACTGCCTACGTACCCATTGAATTTAGGATCAAGCCAATAACATAGTTCTTTTTGTGAGGACGAAGGGTCCTTTATGTGAGCGTCCCACATAGGGGGGTTGATTGTGGAGCCTTGAAGTCATGGCATGTGATTGAGGACCGTTGTGATATTGTCGTGGGCAATCATGGTTCAATTGCGCGAGAATCAAGGAGTAGTATCAATCATGAAATAATGTTAATTTAATGAGTTGTAACTTTTTTGAACTTGGGGATGACCTACCCTGGATGACTATGAACAGTCGATGTGAGCCTATCATCCTGTTGGAAATATGAGACCGTTCATGTTGGTTATATAAAGTCGCAAATAGCCCGTGCCGGTGAGATAAGAACTTGTTGAGGTCGAACTGAACCAAGTGAAAAAACTGAGCCTGACGATGACCAGATGGAGGTCGAGATGCATTTTGCCGAAGTCCTCGAATGAGAGGCCCAATATTGGGTTAAGTTTTTATCGACTCATTTGCTAATGTGATTTGATCAAATCCTCAGGAGTACCACGTCTATGACTTTCGAGTCATACTCTTCTACACCCTCCGTTTTTTTTATCTATCACATTTCAGAATTTGCTCTCTTTTTATTTATCTGTCATTTTACATTTTCAATGCATCATTTATTATTATTTTCCTCATTTACCAATAAATCATTTACAAAAATACATTTCCAATACTAAAAACTTCTTTACCAACAAATTATTTACATCTCCAATACAAAAAATACATTTCCAATGCTAGATTTTACACATATTAATTACTTTCTTAATCTGTGTGATTCTTCTCTCTGCGACAGATATAAAAAACGGATGGAGTATTATATATAAGGGAAATGTTTGTGCCACAATAAATTAGACATAACAAAGTACCACAACATGTTTCTAAACCATTGATTTTTATGAGTACCATAGAAATTAATATGCCTCGCATTATAATTATAAATAATGCAAAAATATGTTTGTGGTACTTTGTTGTGTTTATTTTATTATGGCACAAAAATTTCTCTACATAAAAACATTAAGCATATATACGTCCAACTCTTTTTTTTGAAAAAATATATACGTCCAACTCATATCTCGTTATATATATATAGAGAGAGAAAAACATATAAAACATTGAAGTTACGTCCAACTGATGTCTATGTATATTTAAGGAAGGAATCCATTTATTTAGAAAAGAAAATTGGTGTTATGTTTTTTTTTTTCAGGAAAAAATTGGAGTTGTGTTGAAACGGCATACAAATAGAATATTCTCGTCTTCAAAAGGATGACTTTAGAGATGTACCTCTGCAAGAGAAATATGGGTGACTTTAGAGATTCTTTTCAATAATCAAGCTAAATCCAAAATGTTAGAATATAAGAATGCTATGACCAGAGCCACAAAAGGTTCAAAATCTATGGCTGATTACCTGGCACAAATGAAATCTTATGCGATAATTGGGCTGCTTTGCAAGCTATCAGAAAGCCTCACATCCAGAAAGAAAAAGTCCCCGCCACCTCCATATAACTCATGAGACAAAAAGGTCTTGTCAATTCGGGTTAGCCATTTTTTAGACCAAGCGAGGATGGCGGTCTAAGCGATTGACCGACCATTTATGACTCATTTAAGACGATCGCACCTGTGGTCCAGGGCGCGCTGACTATCCAATATCCAAATCGAGCTTATTCGCCACCCTGTGGTTTAGACAAGGAATATGAAGCGCCATAGTAAATCTGACTGCCAGAGTGATTTTGTTCCTCCTAGCTCAAATAACAGCTCCTCAAAACAAGCTTTGGTGGCCACTCCTCAAAACACAGTGGATTCAACCTGGTACATGGACAGTGGAGCAACAAATCATATCACAACAGATATCAACAACCTGCATCTTACTGGAGACTACTCAGGATCAGACAATCTCACTGTTCGTAATGGTGAGCAACTTCCTATTAAACACATTGGTTCTTGCACTATTCCTACACAAACCAATACACCACTTCACCTTAAAAATTCCTTACATGTTCCCACCATGAAGAAAAATCTAATTAGTGTATCTCAATTAACTAATGACTATCCTGTTATTATTGAATTTGACAAGCAATGTTGTTACATCAAGGACAAGGAAACAAGGACCCTGCTTCAAATAGGAGCTCTTAGGCATGGCCTCTATCAGATCCATATTGGTCAAAGTTTCAAGAGTCCAAGCCAATTCCAACCAGGATCTCCTTCACCCAACAAATCATCCTCAAATAATAATAACTCTTATAATGCTTTTGTTTGTTCCACTGCTTTTAAATAACAATCATGATGTTTGGCACAAAAGACTTGACCACCCTTTTAAATTTGTATTGAAAACTGTTTTGAATCTTTGTGATATTGCTGTCTTTGGTGATATTTCTTTTTGTGAAGCTTGTCAACTTGGAAAAATGCATGGTTTACCTTATGATAAATATGTTTTTCATGCCAAGTCTGTTTTAGATATGGTTTACACTGATTTGTGGGGCCCAATACATGTTACCTCCAATCTAGGTTACCAATACTACATTCACTTTATAGATGATTATTCCGGTTACACTTGGATCTATCCTTTAAAACATAAGTCTAATGCTCTTTCTGCTTTTATTTCCATCAGAAAACTTGTTGAGAACCAATTTCAGTCCACCATTAAGTGTCTTCAGTCAGACTGGGGGGAGAGTATAGAGTCTTTAAATCCCACTTAAGAGAGAATGGAATTGCCTTTAGACATCCTTGCCATCATGCCTGTGGTCAACATGGAAGAGCTGAGAGAAAGCACATACATATTGTAGAAATGGGATTAACTCTCCTTGCTCATTCATCAATGCCTCATAAATTTTGGTGGAACAGCTTTGAACAAGCAGTTCAGATCATCAATGACCTGCCCACTCCTGTGTTAAACAACCAGTCACCCTATGAAGCTCTTTTTAAAACGAAGCTTGAGTATACCAAGTACAAAGTCTTTGGATGTGCTTGTTATCCAAATCTTAGACCTTATAATACTCATAAATTCAGCTACTATTCAGTGAAGTGTGTGAACATAGGATTGAGTCCTCAACATAAAGGATATAGATGTCAAGATCCATCTGGAAGAATATATATTAGCAGGGATGTGATGTTTAATGAGTCTGAGTCTCCTTTCAAGGATGGTTTTAGCCAAGGTCCCAACATGGATGTTCTGATAGATCCTAACCTGGTCAACATATTCCACATACCATTTGATATGCCTCAGTCAAATGATGTGCCACAAAACTCCACTGATCCAAACCTTAATAGCTCCCCTGACAGAACCATGGTTCCAGTCCTATTACCAGCAACCACAGTCACAGTGACATTGATGTGAGCCCTAGGCCTGATGCTCATCCAAGAGAGTCTCAAACTCCCAGTTTAGCCTCACCACCTAGTCTTGGATCAGACTCCTCATCTTCTTCCAAATCTACCCATCCTTATGATCATGAAGTTGAGCACTCAACTGATTATTCTCCTTTCAAGAGTCCTATACAAGAAAACTCACCACCTAAACCTGTTAGTCATCCTATATCTGTTAGCCACCCTATGCAATGTGAGCAGGGATGTTAGACTGAGTCATGGATGAGTGATAGGCCTTAGGTTTGAAAATTCCACTCTTAGATCTTGTTTGCATAGGGTGGCTAACAGATATAGGATGACCAACAGGTTTAGGTGGTGAGTTTTCTTGTATAGGACTCTTGAAAGAAGAATAATCAGTTGAGTGCTCAACTTCATGATCATAAGGATGGGTAGATTTGGAAGAAGATGAGGAGTCTGATCCAAGACTAGATGGTGAGGCTAAACTGGGAGTTTGAGACTCTCTAGGATGAACATCAGACCTAGGGCTCACATCAATGTTACTGTGACTGTGGTTGCTGGTAATAGGACTGGAAACCATAGTTCTGTCAGGGGAGTTATTAAGGTTTGGATCAGTGGAGTTTTTATTAGGAAATCTAGATGGGAAAGCAGCGGAATTCATAATTTTATTTCCTTTTAACCAAGATCGACTTCGTTTAAGAAATAAACAAATAAGCTAGTAGACGGTGGTTACCTTGCTTGACCTAAAAGATTGACGCTTTGACCGTCTAAGGAGAGTATCGATGCACAGAGCCACCCAAGCGTTCTGCCTCTACCGGTGATCCACAGGAACAGCCCGCCGGAATCCCATCATGGATTGCTACTATAAAAACTCAGTTGCTAGACCGACTTTTTCTCTCTCATAAATCTCTCGAAGAAGAAGCTCTCTATTTTTCACAAAACTATTAGTTCTTGGAATTGTGTTATACAAAAGAGCTGGCCAACCCCTCCTTTAAATAGAGTGTGGTGTGCCCCTATTGTCTCCCAATCTGATTGGGATTAGCCTCCTAGTAGATTGAGGAGAAATAAATTTTTTTTCTAATAAAATAAGGAAAATACCTTTGAAGTATTTATCTTATTTAATATTCAATATCTTATATTAAATATTTCCAATATATTATCAATATCTTATATTGACTATTTTTATCTTATTACCATAAATCTATTTTCCAAAATCAATTAATATCCAATATTAATATTATGGTAATCTTATTAATTAAATTGCACAATCCAAGTGTATCATAATACACTATTATTGGCGCCACCTTTAGCCTAATATTGGCATCCGGATTATTCTTTAATTAATATAATACTATAATTAATTAATCACAAAATACATGTATATCATATATATATTTCGAAATACATATTGAATATATGTACATTTAATTAATCAACATAATTAATATCTTGTATTATATTTACTCATAATAAATAAATACTGACATATTAATTGACCACTATAACATTTATAGTATGAGACAAATTCTTTTCTTATTTGGTTATCGCTATAACCGTATTTTAATCCGACTTGATGTTCATATGTGTGTGACCCGGTAGGCTTCCGAATATGTTGGCTGTAGACACAAAGTGCAAATTACGAAAATACCCTTCATCCCCAAAGATCATGAGATAGCGTCTATCAACACACCGTGACCCCCAATCATCGGAAGAGTCAAATGCAATGACTACTACCTTTCATGTGAAACAGTTACCGTGTAAATAGAATTCTATCGCTGTAATAATATCCATATGGTCGTTTGTCGAGTGTCAAACATCAACGACCGTATCTTATAATATGAATATCATGCTCTCTCGAAGTAACTCATTTACTTCCACTTTGCAAAGATTCACGAGAGTAAGACATTCCTTATAAGAAGACCATTTCGGATATTCACCCCTACTAATAGGGTACGCGATTTCCGGACGACCAAACATGTATATTCCGCATGCTTCAGTATCACACCCAATCACTACCGCATGATTGCCCCATGGCTATGGGAAACCTCAATAGTGTCAACGCATGACAATCCACACCGTGATGCTATGTAGACTCCAGTCTTAAGGATAATTACACAACCGCCACATAGTGTGACACTTAACAATGTAAGTGGGTCAGTCTAACGTACGCATTCTCTAATACACGTCCACGTATAGTCCAAGTATCTCTACACTTCGATGAGGCGAGATCTATCCTCGCCTTAAAGATGTAAGACATCTAATACATGCTAGCATGTTTGTACTATCAATGCCCTGTTTAATAGTACAGAAGCCTAGAGACATTTAAGTATCAAACTTATTAAAGTTATTATAGATCTCATCAACCACAATCGCCAATCATGGTTTCTCTATCACAGTTTAATACTAAGGACGTTATCATATAACAATTCTAATTGGTTCTTTAAAATAACAGAATATATAACAACATAAAAGTCATTTAATATATGTATAATCATAAAGAAATAGTAGAAATGATCCGACCCGGTTGGATCCGGTCCAACCCGATTGGGTTTAGGACACTATTTCAACAATCTCCCACTTGGCCTAAAACCAGTCACTCGTACATACAAGACCAAGTTGAAACACAAGAATCTCATGTAATACTCGCAACCAGCCTTAGCCATGAACGGATCGCTATCCTTGGGGACTCAGACTATTTTCATATCATACTCCAAATGATCAAGTCAAAGGAACCGCCTCAACACACACATGAATCTCCAACGACACCCTAGTCCTTGCTTCAAGCAATGAATCCACTTACTATATCAGCTATATAGAAAATGTGGAAGAACCGTACAAGGTTCAGGAATGAACCTTCTAGACTCATGTACTACTCCCGCTGTGCCTCCAAGGGCACTACTATGTTTTGGCTAAGTTGTATAATTTACAGTGACCCATAGCCAAGAACGTTTCCAGCTGTATCACTTAATCAAAGTGACTGCAAACTCAGACTATTGCTCTCACTAGCCTTCATAAGACTCAGGATATACGTCTGTATTTCTACATTTATCTGATTCCAAGTTTCGATAAACTAGGTTACCATCCTTAACTTGTTTAAGGATATTCTCGACATTCACCAGATTTACTTTCATTCTTGCTCATGACTCTGCATGGACTATGAACATCTGGCATTTCTTTTATGATGGTTCCTATCGCTATAGCAAAGGAAACCTTCCATAAGCATCATCTTTCATCTTATCTTTATGACTAACATCTTAACATAGATATATTCTAAGAACACCGGTTAGCTGTATCTCCTATTGAAATCTATGCTTAGCATCACATCTATAAAAATAAACTATAATCTAACAATAGTTGAATCTATCACTATAGATTCTTATTTCAATAATAATAACTGCTAATCCAAGTGCTTTCGTAAAGACCTTGAACTACCAAACATTAATTGACTTTGACATGGGGTGATAATCCTGAGAGAGATATCCAATACCTTACTCAAAAATTGTAACACACTCCCACTATCCATTTTGCATATTGGGCATATCACTTCTTTTGACTAAATCAAACTCCTTTGATTATCAAACAAAGAAATTGTCTAGAGAAACTTGTTTGAGTCCATAAATGGATCTCGTGGGCTTGCATATCATGTTATCGTCCATGAACATCAAGTTGTTTGCCCAACATCTTCAACACTATCATATACCCATGATACGAAGTTATAACAAGTATAGTCTGAATAAAACTGGGCTCAGCTGGTAGCATAAAGATAATTACAAGGTTTACACCTCATACCCTTTAGTTGTCACTATAGCCTTATGGTAATCACGTTACTATCCATGTCAGCTTTCAGGGACATTCCCTCGAGGTAAGACAGACTAGGTTCATAACCTGGTTGTCCCTGATGGGATCTAATTCAGACATTATGGATCCTGGCCATATCTCTCAATCTAGCCTTTCAAACATTCCTTCATAAGTCGTGAGATATTCATTCTACAAGATGAACATACCACTAGCCTTTTTAGGCTTGAGGTTATCCATAGACTTATAGAACTTTTGTGTGCACTGAGCAGTGTTCTACACCTCATCACTATATGGCATCTGCTCACGTTATAATGGTTGAGTATCTCCTTGTGGATCTCAAACTCTTTTGAGATCTCATGTGCTCCCACTATCTCTTTTGGAAGAATCGCTTCCTCTAGAAGATAGCATGTTTGGAGACAAACAACTTTTGCTCCGCGGATAAGTAAACATTATCTAGCGTACTTGCTAAGATATTCCACAAAGTTGCATATGTTGTACTAGGCTCCAAGCATTTCTGACTTTGCTTATGACAACTTCAAATCATCGGTTAAGATAGATTCAACATTATCCCCTTCCATATCTAATATGGAATTTATTCAACCTTTATTCTTTGGAACTCGGTCAAGTATAAGGGCACTATCCTGAAATGGGTAAGGGATACTTCGCATGGCTTACATCACACCTTTATCATATAAAGTGTAGTTTCTATTTTAGGAACACAATCTAATTGCGTATCCCAAAAATGGTATCCTTCAAGGGAGAATCTAATTCTTTTTCAGACAACTTCTGAAACACCCTCCAGTTATTAATTGATTCAATCCAATTGGAGATTAATTCCTAAGTAGCTCATCAATCTCATATTCGTACTAGCTCAAACTTTTCAGGCTTTCTGAATTGTTGTACTTCAATAAGTACTTTCAACTATTTCTAAAAATAGTCATAGAGATTAATAAACAATTATTTGTGGCATTAATTGTCATAAGCCAACAAACATCGGTATGTTTAGGCTTTAGACAATTTTTCTAGAGTTTATAACCTTTTCTTAAAAGGGTATTTTAGTCATCTTTAGATAAGATACGTATTACCCACGTGATTCATAATCACATGGTTCAGACATCATCTGATCACACGATTCTCCTCCGTAGAGACTATGTCTAGATCAACCACAAATATCAAGAATAACAGCCATACAAACATTTAGTTGAGATTTTTCACCTATATCAACTATATAGTGACATTAATCGAGTAATGAGAAAATATATGGTGGGGAAGTGATTTTAGAGGTATACCAAGTGGAGGGTTTTTTTAGGAAATCACTAGTTTAACGCAGCGGAATTTAAAATTTTGATTTTCTTTTCTGGATCGTTCTTCGTTTAATGCAATAAACACGTTAAGTAGTTTGACGGTTATACCTTGGATGATCTATAAGATCGTCGCTTTGACCGTCAACGGAGAGTAGTAGTGAGGCGCAAGCCGTCCACATGTCCGGCCTCTATTGTCCGATCCACACGAACTCCTCGAATCCTCCTCTTTGGATTGCTATTGGAAAACTCGGTTGCTAGACCGGCCTTTTCTTCTCTCTCAAACTCTACATAGGAAGCTCTCTATTTTACACAAGAACTATTAGCTCTTGCAATTGTGATGTATAAAAGATCTTGGCACCCACATCTTATTTATAGTGGAGGTGGCGCCCCTAACTAGAGTGGAGGAGAATAAAACATTTTCCCTATAAAATAAGGAAAATCAATTAGATTGATTTCATCTCTTTTATTATAATATCTTATATTAAATAAAATCTAAATATTGCCAATATCTTATATTGATTATATTTATCTTATTATCATAAATCTATTTTTTCAAAAATCAATTAATATCCAATATTAATATTATGGTAATCTTATTAATTAAAGTGCACAATCCAATTGTATCTTATACCCTAGAAAGTGGCGCCCCATATGTCAATTAATTGGCATCCGGAATATTCTTTAATTAATATAATTTGTATATAATTAATATCTTGTATTTCATTTATTCATAATAAATAAATATCACAATATTAATTTACCACTATAACATTTCCTTATTTGGTTTTCAACTATAACCGCATTTTAATCCGACTCGATGTTCATATGTGTGTGACCCGATAGGCTTCCGAATATGTTGTCCGTAGACACAAAGTGCAATTTATGAAAATGCCCTTCATGCCTAACGATCACGGGATAGCGTCTAGCAACACACCGTGACCCTCAATCATTGGAAGAGTCAAAAGCAATGACTACTACCTTTCATGTGAAGCAGTTACTGTGTAACTTACAATCCTATAGCTATAATAATATCCATAAGATCGTATCTCGAGTGTCAATACATTAACGATCGTATCTTATAATCTGGATATCATGCTCTCTCGAAATAACACATTTACTCGCACTTTGCAAAGATTCTCGAGAGCTAGACATTCCTTATAAGAAGGCCATTTCGGATATTCGATCTCAATCAAAGGATACGTGATTCCCGGACGACCAATCATGTATACTCCGTATGCTTCAATATCACACCCAATCACTACCGTATGATCGCCCCGTGGATAGGGGAAATCTCAATAGTGTCAAAGCATGACAATTCACACCGTGATGCCATGAAGACTCCGGTCTAAAGGATAATTACACAACCGCCACATAGTGTGACACTTAATGTAAGTGGGTCTGTCTAACGTACGCATTCTCTAATACACGTCCACGTACATTCCAAGTGTCTCTACACTTCGATAGACGAGATTTATCCCTACCTTTTATAAGATAGAAGACATCCAATACGTGCTAGTCTAATTATACTATCAATATCCCATTTGACAGTACATAAGACTAGAGACATTTAAGTATCAAACTTATTAAAGTGATTAGAGATCTCATCAACCATAATCACTATCATGGTTTCTCTATCACAGTTTGACATTAGGGACGTTACTATATATATACAACAAATAATTTGAAGATAAACAATATATAATAACATAAGTTCTTTTATTAATCATTATAAAGTTATTACATGAACTAAAATAGACTGTAAACGACCCAACCCGGTCGGATCCGGTCCAACCCGGTTGGATTTAGGACACCTATTCAATAGGCTTGTGATTAATTCTCACACATAGTAGAGGTGTGTGGGTGTGACATGGATTAATCACACCCCTCCACTTGGTATACCTCTAAAATCACTCTCCCACCATAACTCTTCTCGTAGTACGTTAGATTCAGTGACCTTTTAACTTTATCGGAATAACATTTACTCCATACAATTGAATATGTCTACTAAATTCTAACAAGTAACTGAAAATCATGTTCTTCATAAGAACCGGAACATCATAACATTTATTTAGTTCCTTTATCAGTTTACTAGACTCAGAATACAAAACCGAAAATGTCGCAACGTGTGCTTCACTTTTCCGTATCTTTGTTTATTCTGTATTTAATCTTTCTAATTTAATCATACTCGTAAGATATCATATATCTAAGAGTTGACTTGAACTTAGATAGATTTATCTCAACTCACTTGCCTAGAATAGAGACTTCAATAAGATCTCTTATTTTAAGCACATGCCTTAACTTCCTTTTTTATCCTTTAAGCATTTGTAAATATTTCTTAGTGTAGTCTTCACAAACTTAAGAAAGATTGCAAGAGCTATGTCTTTAATTTCCTTTCATAAAGAAAATCTAAAGTTTATTAAATTGACTATTTAATTAACCTTTAAGCAATGATTAAATAATTAAGTCAATACTTAAATCTTACAATTTTAAAAACAGCCTTTCCAAAATTCGATGTGGTCATTCTTATCCAACGTTTGAATTAATTGTCATCGTATGACTGAATGATCATATTGGATCGTATCCAATATATGATTAATTCGTTGAAACTTATTTTAAGTGATTTAATCATATCATGAGCTTCCGCTTTTCATTAATAATTAAAGTCTTGGAGCACTACATCAAATATGTAGTCTCCTTGTCTCTAACTACTATAACTGGGTTGCTCGCGTCATTGCTTATTTTAAAAGGATTAAAATTACTTAACCGTATTTGAGAACGTTTCTCAATTGGTAACAGTCATAATTTGGTTTTACTAATCGAGAATAAAAACATAAATATAAAATTTTGCTAAAAACTACAACATAAAAATAAAGATGATAGAGTGTTGTTGTTTATACATACAAAATCAAAAATGGTCCTTTGGTTTATGATTTTGCTTCCACTAGTCAACTACTCCCAATTGACTTTCAAGAATTTTCCAAAAATCCTTAGTGGACAAGATCCCATTAAACTATTGCGACCCCCTGCTTTGGCTGGTGGGCCGAAAATAGTTTAACAGGTAGACAACTCTTTGTCAATCGTATCTTATACGACTCTTGTTGTTTGACTACTCAACTCTTTGACAATTTTCATCTTATGAAATAGTCAAGCCCTTGCCTCTAAAATCCAAACGACCCCACTTTGGCTGTGGCCGAAAGAATTCTTAGTCAAGCCATAACCTCAATATTCGTGAGATCTCATACGATCATATCTCGATAATGACGATATACCCGAGGTAGGTCAACTCCCTGCTTTGGTTGATGAGTTGGATCCGAACAAGGGCTCTTCGCTTTCATTATAATATGAGGAGGCAATTTCGACTTGATTCTTTTGAAGTGGAAGTATTTATGTAAATTAATTCACTTAATTAATTTTAATTATGGTCTCATCAAGTATATCTATCTCTATAGACATACATCCTACACATTCATCTAGATCGTGCCTAGTTGTGCATCTACTGTATCACATAAAATAAATACAAGCACAAAATAAAAAAAAAATGCGTAAAGTAACTGGTATGATCATGGACTTTTCCTAGGTGCGGTTTCGAATACAAACTGACGAAACCGCGGGTCACAGTCTAAAGGTAGCTGCAGCTGCCAATAGGACTTCAATGCTCCATTCTCCAATAGGATATTTGTTTTCGTCTTTCTTTGGTCTTCATCTTCCGCTCCATTCTTGTTACATAAATTTTATCTAATAAAATAAATACACCCGCCGCACACGGGGGGAGCTTATGGGAATGGGATAATGCAGAAAATAAACTACGTCGCGTTCTTCATAACGGCCTAGGACAATTTTAAAATCCAACAGAAAAATAAAATCATTCACATCTATCCTATTGGTCGAGTCCATGATCAATCGGGGTCCATATAATCATAGTATATCTACACATCTAATCCATACAATTATATCTTATGAAAAAGTTCAAACTAAAATTAACTACTTATCCTGTCTCCGCAATATCTTGTTTATCAAACAATTTTCTGGTTGACTCACAATTAATTAATCGACGCTTTTTGGAGTTGGTAGTAAAAGGAAAAAGGGGAATAGAATTACTCCGCGATTGCGGATAAGTATACTCAATCCCTTGGTATATACCCTTTATCATAATCATATCATAATTTTTTAATATTTTTGTTTATCATGTTTATCATATTGAAGTTTAGTTTTAATTAGTTTTAATCAAACTATTTTATTTTTATCTTGGGCGGATAGCGGGAATCGATCCCGCATCTTCTCCTTGGCAAAGAGAAATTTTACCATTCGACCATATCCGCATTTTTTCATTTGTGATACATACTCTATCCATACAATATTACTATATATCTTATATATCTGTATATCTGGTTATCATGAGCAAGTGCATAAATATACTCCTGAAAGCTAAGCGGATATAGAAAGTCTTGCTGTTGAGATCTATCAAACCGTGAATATCGTTGCATTTTCTCTATTTGAAAGTATATTTGAATCAAAGGTATGCGTCTTATTTTATCACATTAATTAATCAATTAACTTTTAATTAATTAAATGATTTAAATCGAAAATAAAATGAACATTTAATTTTAAATCGATTTTAATTTTAATTTTATTAATTTGGAACTATTCAATATTAAAATCAAAATTAAAAGGTCTTTTGTTCTTTTCCCTTTGGTTCTTAACCAAAAGGAATGCCTTTGGTTTCCTAAACCAAAAGCATCTTTTCACACAAGATTTGGTTGATCTGCCACTTTTTCAAAATCAAAATTTTGAAAGTGGCTTGCAAACTAGACCTTTTCCAAATCAAATATTTGGAAAGATTAGGCTATTCCAAACAAAATTTGGAAAGACCAATATTTTGGTTGATATGCCTGGCCACTTTCCAAAATCAAAATTTTGAAAGTGGCTTGTGCTAGGTCTTTTCCGTAATCAAATATTTGAAAACGGCCTAGGCATATTCTAAACAAAGTTTGGAAAGGCCATTATTATTATCATATGGCATCCCAATGGCCCAAACTATTTGAACCATTGATTAGCCACATGACCAACTAAACAAAAGAGATATCAATGCACAATAAATATTGCAAAATGAAAAACAAAATCGGGACCTCCACGAGACAACCAGCCGACGGAAGCACCCTAGGGGCGCCGCCGCCGCCGGGCGCCACCTGGTGGGGAGCCACCGCCAGTCGGCCAAGCTCCCTACCCGAATTAATTTTTTTTTTTTCGTTATAGCGAATCTAGATCTTGCATCCATCGATTAATTACTATGAAAATTAACATGCTTATTGCTTAAGCTCGAAGCTCGCTCTGATACCACTGTAAGAAAATCTACGCGGGAACGCAGAGGAATTCAAAATTTTATTTCCTTTTAACCAGGATCGACTTCTTAAGAAATAAAAAAATAAGCTAGTAGACGGTGGTTATCTTACTTGACCTAAAAGATCGACGCTTTGACCGTCTAAGGAGAGTAGCGATGCACAGAGCCGCCTAAGCGTTTGGCCTCTACCGGTGATCCACACGAACAGCCCGCCGGAATACCATCATGAATTGCTACTAGAAAAACTCGGTTGCTAGATCGACTTTTTCTCTCTCATAAATCTCTCTCTAAGAAGCTCTCTATTTTTCACAAGAACTATTTGCTATTGGAATTGTGATGTACAAAAGAGCTAGTCAACCCCTCCTTTAAATAGAGTGTGGTGTGCCCCTATTGTCTCCCAATCTGATTGGGATTAGTCTCTTAGTAGATTGAGGAGAAAGAAAACATTTTCCTAATAAAATAAGAAAAATACATTTGATTGATTTATCTCATTTAATATTCAATATCTTATATTAAATATTTTCAATATATTGTCAATATCTTATATTGACTATATTTATCTTATTACCATAAATCTATTTTCCAAAGTCAATTAATATTGTTGGTCCGTTGGAAAGGCTGACACAAGTTTAGAGGGGGGGTGGATAAACTTGTCACCAAAAACTAGATTATTTTAACAATTAAAGTTCAATTAAAACTTGTGTGGAGTTAAGCTGACAAAGCTGTGTTTAAGTCGCTGCTGACTTATAACAAAACTGAGTCAACCGGCAGCGGATATAATTCTAGCCTTTTTCTAGATCTTGTTATTCTATGTGAAAGATGAGTGTTTTAAACTGAATTCTGGTGAATGTCAGTTTATGATCTGTGAGTTTGTGTAACAGTCAGTTCAACAATAATAAATGATGTAACAGTAAGTAATGCATTAAGTAAATAAAACAAGAGTTATAGAGGTTCCAGGTGGTGTAATCCTGTCAGTCCTCTCTTCCCCTGTGGTGTAGGAGGAAAATTCCACTAGAACTTCTTGAGGTGAGCTGTTACAAAAAGTCCTAAACAATAGTCATTGACTAATCCTAGCTTCACTATCTAAACAATCAAAGAACGGGTTGGATTGCTGCTCTTCAAATGCTTGAGCCACTGGTCCTTGAAGGGTTACGTATGCCTCTTCACCAGCTACCACCACAAACACAGTCTACCTGACTGCTGATACAACTGTCCTTGGCAAATCCTTCACCGGATTGCTTCATAGTCTTAACCTTTGATTAAGAATCAAAGTTGGGCTAAGAATCAATGATTGAATCTTGTTTGTGGTTCTTCAAAGTGTCGATTCTTGATAAATTTGTAGCTTGAACACTTGAAGAAATTCTTGATTGATCTTGTTGAGCGCATATGACAATAATAGCAATTGAATGAACTAGACTTTTGCACAAAAATGCTTGCAATCTTGTTAATTGCTGTGTTTGATCCTTGGTGCAAAGTCCTCTATTGATAGTGTAAGGTCCAACGTTCATATTGCTTGAATTTGAATTGTATCATCGTTTATCTTGTAACGGCTATATTTAGTGACCGCTCGTCTTGTCAGTATTTCATCCAATAGGGTTGATTCCTTTACAACGTTCGAATGTACTATCAGTTTGTTGGATGGCTGACTGTGAAACTAAGTATCTGATCGATTTCATCTTTGAGTTTTTCGATTATCGCCTTCTTAATCGACTTAGAGCATTAACTGAGATTTTACTCTTCTTCAAAAATCAGTACTCTAATTTTTCATCTGATTATGATTGACTTAACCAGAATTCACCATAAGCATATAGCATCTAAGAGTTCATTGATTTTATGGCTCTTAGGTCTTCATACAAGATCCATAAAGTCAGTTCAGGTCACCACAGACTTGCCTGAATTCTAACTTTACAGTCTCGGCTTTCATAACTGAGTTTGAGCCCTCAATTCTTCAATCTTCCTTAACTGATTCTGTGACCCTCAGTTCTTCAAATACTGAGTTTGTTCCCCCAGCCTTCAGTTCTAGATAAGTCAACCGAGTATGTGTCCCTCAGTGAACTTACCTTCTTCAGTTCTGAGTGAGCTTCAGTTCTACGTGTGCATCTTCAGTCTTAAGTTAAGTTCCTGTTGGGAGGATTTTGCATCATAAAAACAAAAGAAAATTTATAAACCTATACTTAACATGCAAACTAACTCCTAACCGACCAAATATCGGGTAGTTGATAGCATAGTAGGGTAAAATGCAGGTGGTCGATCCACAGGAAAAGGGATGAAGGATCTAATCTCACTAATTCTCTCAATTGCTACTCAAGAAACGGAAGACAAAACGTAAAAAACAGAAAATAATTCAAATAATCTAACCTAAGGAATAAAATAAACAATCTAATCTAAAGACATGGGATCAAATAATGTACAAACCTATGTGATCTCAATCCTAGTTCAATTTATGATTTTAATTCAGTTTGTGGTTTCACCTTATCACGAGACATAAACCCCTAATTCCTTAGTGAATTTATTCTCAAGCTACGGATTCCTAATTCCTTAGTCAATCCAATTTATCAATCTCTCATCTTCCGAATGTTGAGACTGATTTTCAATACAAAACTCGGTGTAGATTCAGGTTAACTCTCGTATTTTAGAATCTAACAACCTAGATAATTAATCGATTAACTTGTCATCGTTAACGATTAAAAGCCCTATCTTTCTATGGTGATCTAACGTTTATGCAACTTCCGTATTATAAACATCTATCGTGAACTAATTTCTCAATTTATTCACATAGCCATACAAGCCGCATAGAAAAATACAAAAAGAACCAAGATCATGAATAAAAACTGGAATTGAATAAATCAAGAAGAACTCACATAGTCTCATACATTGAAGGATCCAAGAATGGAAAAGAAAACATCTAATCTACTCCTAATCTAACCTCGGTTCACCCGAGCACAAGGCTCGGGTGACCGGCCTTCAAGTCTCCAATCATGCGGCGCTCTCTTGTGTTTGATGTGTATGAAATTGAATGAATTAGGGTTTGGGGCTGCTTGTGCTTTAAATAGAAAATCGAGGCGGTTGCTACGGTAACCTAAGTCGGTTTCAAAGAAAAAGCGGCGGTGGGCGCCCGTCCGAGATGCTTGACGGAGACCGACGCTTCGTTTGGACAAATGTCTGAACTCTCTGAATGTGAATTACGATTACGACGCCGTTCAGATTTTCAAACGCCGATTCGATCCGGGCGCTTCGTCCGCTTTATTTGGACGCCATCCTTCCGCCGAAATCTTGATATTTCCATCTTTATCTTCATTGATTTCTTTCCTTATCTCTTTTATTCTTCCATATCTTTGATTGATCCTCTCTCATCTCGAAATTAGCTCTTTAGGATCATCTTTTCCATCATCAATGAGTATCTACAACAATAGGAAACATACCAAAGCGTAACGTATTTCCAAAATAACATAAAATCATCAATTAAGCACATAAATCGTTACGTTTTGAGATTTAACTATTAAAAACATCATTTACTCAATATTTCAATATAAAGCCCTATTTCTATGAAAATAATACATATACGGGGGAAATTGATATAAAATATATCGTTAAAAACACTATAAATTCACCCTAAACAACACCCCCACACTTAGCTTTTTGCTCGTCCCGAGCAAAACAAAACAAAGTCAAGCTCGAGACAAATAAACATCTATGCAAATATGAAGCATATTCAATAACTTAGAAGTTCACCCAAGTGAGTGTGTGCATAGCCATAATAAACTTCCACTAAGTTCCACAATTTGAAAGTTATTCAAACCAAAACTAGCCCGGTTTCCCATCCGAGTTAGAAATATTCAAAAATTATAACGAGGCACTTTACAAAACACACATATCCCAAAAAAAGAAATAGTAGAGAATATCTAAAACATTTCTCTGATGACTCGAGAGGATAATCCTACAACATATCCTTCATTTATACTGGGTATAAGATTAACGATAACTCAGTCCTTACTTATTCATAATAATATATTTCAATATTTTCACTTTTTCACACTTTTCTAACACACATCGAATATAGCTTTTGCCCTCATAGCGAATAGGACATTTCAAGATAATCCCTACCTTACTCCAATCATAAGGCAAACTATAAACCGATCAAGCCGTGAGCTTTGGTCATCATAGTGGTATAGGACATCGTGGTACACCCTACTTCACCCAAATCATAAACCAACTTCCGACACACACATTACAATTATGTTTACTTAGAGATTTACATTTGGCAAAGGAAAAGATTATTTTCTAGTAGCCTGCACCACCTTGAGCATAACACCTCAAGTAAACAATTTATTACTATTGCAAAGACTTAATCACGTTTCACTTATCACATTCAAACTTACAGATATTCACAGTATGTCATACTTTAGTCCTAGAATACAAACTACTAAACTTTTCAAGAATTGTACATAAGCAAAGAAACATGCTATAATCATCAAAAATCTCCAACTAAAACGGGGTAGGCTTTCAACATTTAGCTCATCATTTACTATGGCATGTGAAAAAGAGTGTCGGGTGAAACAACTAAAATTACTAAATATACGAAATATAGCAAAAATGATATAAACTCAAGCAAAGATATGCCTTTGTCTACTCGGGATATAACAAAAATTTGAAAATTAAGCACTTTTCATAGAAATACTAAAAATATGAGCAAACGAAAGTAGACACATAAATCATCTATCCCTTCCCCACACTTAGATTGCAACTTGTCCTCAAGTTGTACGTAATAAAACAAATAGAGAACTTAGGCGATTGGATGTCGGCAATTTTGAGGAACCAACAAGAACCGAGGATTGCTTGCATAGCTCAGTAGACTGTGGAGCATCACAGGTAAACTGAATTCATCGTGAAAGTGCACAATAGCTAGGAAGAAAATATCCTGCATACTTGATTAGTGCAAAAAGAGTCTACGGGGAAAAAGAAAAGATTACATACATAAAGCACATGGAAAAGGAGATATAGAGATATTTCAAATTTAAGCTCATATAAAGATGGAATACATATACATGAAAATATCACAAACTCGTAGGCTAGGTGCAACTATATGAAAATGTACTACAATGCAAAATACATGACAAATCCTAAAAATTAAAATAAATAAATAAAAACGAGGTAGTATTACGGAGACCGACAGTTAACTACACTCAAAAAGAAAAATAAACTAGGTGGTATTACGAAAACCGACAGTGACCACACTTAAGAAAAATAAAAGGAAAAATAGAAAAACAATGCAACTATATGAAATGCAACTAAATGAAATGCATTTATATGATATGCAAAAAGAAAATAAAATAAAAGAATGAAAACTAGCCCACTATATGCAACACGACATATATAAAATAAACGTCTACCAAATAATGACAGGTTACGATAAACGATGATCTTTGTCCATTACATGCGCATGTAAGCGCGCCTTAAGACTTCGTCAAAAGTGATAGCATTATGGAAACCAACAAATCGGCTATACTAAATGGATATAACTCATACGGTCAAAGACGTAGCATACGGAAAACCGACAGTAGCTACCCATATGAGTTACAAAAACAACAAAGAAGCACATAAGTCTCAAAGCTTAAAAGATTCATCACGCCGTATGTAGCATACGAAACCGACATTAGCTACTAAATAACAATAAGAACGATTATAGCGTCACGAGAACCGACAAGAATTATAACTTGCATAGATGAATCAAGTATATAAAAATAAATCAATTATTTAACACGGATTCGTAGATGGAAAGATATAAATATGCAAGTTCATATCATCTACGTAAAGCGGAATAAGCCCGCGTAAGCTCGTATGAAAGCAATCCATACTAAATAAAGCATTAAAAATCAAATTGAGAAGAAATCGGAACTGGATCGTTCGTTCACTAATTCAAACGGGCGTTTAAAACTTATGCAGCCGGACGGGCGTTTAGATATATGGACGCCCGTCTGGTTCTTGAAAACGAATGCAGCCGATCGTTTTGGAACGGACGAGCATCCAACAAACCAGATGCTCGTTTACTCAAGATGTTAGGGGCGGACGGGCGTTCACTTATCTCAACGCCATCGTCAAAAATCAATTTGCATAGAAAACGCAGGAAACACAGCAAACCCTAATTTCTTAAGAGATCATACATCAAATATAACAGAGCAGCCACATCAAATTAAAGCACAGAGGGTTAGACTAGATACAAACAAACATATAGTTCACGTTTCACAAATCGAGTAAAAAACTTTTTGCACATTCTTAACCCTACGGTCATCGAAACACGGCAAAATAAAAACTCTCAATCTATTCGATGCTACTTTTATTGAAAACGAAAAATAAAACGTAACAAAATCAAAGAACTAACTCAACTAGATTCAACATGACACCTATTCCCCGGCAACGGCGCCACTTTTGTTGGGAGGATTTTGCATCATAAAAACAAAAGAAAATTTATAAACCTATACTTAACATGCAAACTAACTCCTAACCGACCAAATATCGGGTAGTTGATAGCATAGTAGGGTAAGTGCAGAGTCGATCCACAGGAAAAAGGATGAAGGATCTAATCTCACTAATTCTCTCAATTGCTACTCAAGAAACGGAAGACAAAACGTAAAAAAGAAAATAATTCAAATAATCTAACCTAAGGAATAAAATAAACAATCTAATCTAAAGACATGGGATCAAATAATGTACAAACCTATGTGATCTCAATCTAGTTCAATTTATGATTTTAATTCGGTTTGTGGTTTCACCTTATCACGAGACATAAACCCCTAATTCCTTAGTGAATTTATTCTCAAGCTACGGATTCCTAATTCCTTAGTCAATCCAATTTATCAATCTCTCATCTTCCGAATGTTGAGACGATTTTCAATACAAAACTCGGTGTAGATTCAGTTAACTCTCGTATTTTAGAATCTAACAACCTAGATAATTAATCGATTAACTTGTCATCGTTAACGATTAAAAGCCCTATCTTTCTATGGTGATCTAACGTTTATGCAACTTCCGTATTATAAACATCTATCGTGAACTAATTTCTCAATTTATTCACATAGCCATACAAGCCGCATAGAAAAATACAAAAGAACCAAGATCATGAATAAAAACTGAATTGAATAAATCAAGAAGAACTCACATAGTCTCATACATTGAAGGATCCAAGAACGGAAAAGAAAACATCTAATCTACTCTAATCTAACCTCGGTTCACCCGAGCACAAGGCTCGGGTGACCGCCTTCAAGTCTCCAAGATGCGGCGCTCTCTTGTGTTTGATGTGTATGAAATTCGGAATGAATTAGGGTTTGGGGCTCTTGTGCTTTAAATAGAAAAGCAAGCGGTTGCTACAATAACCTAAGTCGGTTTCAAAGAAAAAGCGGCGGTGGGCGCCCGTTCACTCAACCGACGCCCGTCCGAGGATGCTTGACGGAGATCGGGCGCTTCGTTTGGGCGATGTCTCGAACTCTCACGAATGTGAATTACGATTACGGACGCTGTTCAGATTTTCAAACGCCAGATTCGATCCGGGCGCCGTCCGCTTTATTTGGACGCCATCCATTGTCGAAATCTTGATATTTCCATCTTTATCTTCATTGATTTCTTTCATTATCTCTTTTATTCTTCCATATCTTTGATTGATCCTCTCTCATCTCGAAATTAGCTCTTTAGGATCATCTTTTCCATCATCAATGAGTATCTACAACAATAGGAAACATACCAAAGCGTAACGTATTTCCAAAATAACATAAAATCATCAATTAAGCACATAAATCGTTACGTTTTGAGATTTAACTATTAAAAACATCATTTACTCAATATTTCAATATAAAGCCCTATTTCTATGAAAATAATACATATACGGGGGAAATTGATATAAAATATATCGTTAAAAACACTATAAATTCACCCTAAACAGTTCCAGTTCTCTAGATGATTTCCAGTTTCAGTTCTACGACACTTCTATCTATTACAGTGCTTGTCTGATATAACCTATACAATTATCAGACTCTAGTAAAACCTATACATTCGATTCTAGACATCTTTTAGCTTTCCACTATATATGATTAGTTTCACACTTCATCAATGGGGTGTTAACAAACATGTTCTTAAATAAGATGAATCATCATCAAAACTAAATTTTATTCCCAACAAATATTATGGTAATCTTATTAATTAAATTGCACAATCCAAGTGTATCATAATACACTATTATTGGCGCCACCTTTAGCCTAATATTGGCATCCGGAATATTCTTTAACCAATATAATACTATGATTAATCAATCTGCAAAATACATGTATATCATATATATATTTCGAAATACATATCTAATATATGTACATTTAATTAATCAACATAATTAATATCTTGTATTATATTTATTCATAATAAATAAATACTTTCATATTAATTTACCACTATAACATTGTAGTATGAGACAAATTCTTTTCTTATTTGGTTATCGCTATAACCGTATTTTAATCTGACTTGATGTTCATATGTGTGTGACCCGATAGGCTTCCGAATATGTTGGCCGTAGACACTAAGTGCAAATTACGAAAATACCTTTCATGCCCAACGATCACGAGATAGCATCTAGCAACACACCGTGGCCCCCAATCATCGGAAGAATCAAATGCAATGACTACTACCTTTCATGTGAAACAGTTACCCTATAAATAGAATCCTATCATTGCAATAATATCCATACGGTCGTTTGTCGAGTGTCAAACATCAACGACCGTATCTTATAATCTGGATATCATGCTCTATCGAGGTAACTCAGTTACTTCCACTTTGCAAATATCACGAGAGTAAGACATTCCTTATAAGAAGGCCCTTTCAGATATTCACCCCTACTAATAGGGTACGCGATTTCCGGACGACCAAACATGTATACTCCGCATGCTTCAGTATCACACTCAATCACTACCGCATGATCGCCCCATGGCTAGGGGAAACCACAATAGTGTCAACGCATGACAATCCACACCGTGATGCCATGTAGACTCCGGTCCTAAGGATAATTACACAACCGCCACATAGTGTGACACTTAACAAAGGTAAGTGGAATCACCTAACGTCGCATTCTCTAATACATGTCCACGTCACACCCAAGTGTCTCTACACTTCGATAGACGAGATCTATCCATGCCCTTAAAGACATAAGACATCTAATACGTGCTAGCCAGTTTGTACTATCAATGCCCTGTTTAATAGTACATAAGCCTAAGTGACATTTAAGTATCAAACTTATTAAAGTGATTAGAGATCTCATCAACCACAATCGCCTATCCTGGTTTCTCTATCACGCTTTAATACTAAGGATGTTATCATATAACAATTCATAATTGGTTCTTTAAAAGAATAGAATATGTAACAACATAAAAGCCATTTAATATATGTATAATCATATAGAAATAGTAGAAATGATCCGACCCGATCCGGATCCGGTCCAACCCGATTGGGGTTTGAGACACTATTTCAACAGCTTGTGGCACATCATTTGACTGAGGCATATCAAATGGTAGGTGGAATATGTTGACCGGGTTAGGATCTATCAGAACGGCCCTATTGGGACCTTGGCTAAAACCATCCTTTAAAGGAAACTCAGACTCATTAAACATCACATCTCTGCTAATATATATTCTTCCATATGGATCTAGACACCTATATCCTTTATGCTGAGGACTCAATCCCAAGTTCACACACTTCGCTGAATGGTAGCTGAATTTATGAGTATTATAAGGTCTAAGATTTGGATAACAAACACATCCAAAGACTTTGTACTTGGTATACTCAGGCTTAGTTTTAAAAAAAAGAACTTCACAGGTGATCAAGTTGTTTAACACAGGAGTGGGCAGGTCATTGATGATCTCGAATCGCTTGTTCAAAGTTGTTCCACCAAAATTTAAGAGGCATTGATGACTGAGCAAGAAGAGTTAATCCTATTTCTACAATATGTCTGTGCTTTCTCCCAGCTCTTCCATGTTGACCAAGGGCATGAGGCAAGGGTGTCTAAAGGCAATTCCATTCTCTCTTAAGTGGGATTCAAAGACTCTATACTCCCCCCGTCTGATCAAGACACTTAATGGTGGGTGGAATTGGTTCTCAACAAGTTTTACGAAGGAAATAAAATGAAAGAGCATCGACTTATGTTTTAAAGGATAGATCCAAGTGTACCTGGAATAGTCATCTATAAATTGAATGTAGTATTGGTAACCTAGATTGGAGATAACAGGTGCAGGGCCCCACAAATCAGTGTAAACCATATCTAAAACAGACTTGGCATGAAAAATAGATTTATCATAAGGTAAACCATGCATTTTTCCAAGTTGACAAGCTTCACAGAAAGAAAGATCACCAGAGGCAGCAATATCACAAAGATTCAAAACAGTTTTCAATACAGATTTAGAAGGGTGGCCAAGTCTTTTGTGCCAAACATCAAGATTCTTATTTAAAATAGTGGAACAAACAAAAGCATTATAAGAGTTATTATTTAGCTGGGACAGACTCTTGGATTAAAGGGAGATCTGGTTGGAATTTGGGCTTGGACTCTTGAAACTCTGACCAACAGGGATCTGATAGTGGCCATGCCTAAGAGCTCCTATTTGAAGCAGGGTCCTAGTTTCCTTGTCCTTGATGTAACAACATTGATTGTCAAATTCAATAATAACATGATAGTTATTAGTTAATTGAGATACACTAATTAGATTTTTCTTCATGGTGGGAACATGTAATTAATTTTTAAGGTGAAGTGGTGTATTGGTTTGTGTAGGAATAATGCAAGAACCAATGTGTTTAATGGGAAGTTGCTCACCATTACCATAGATTGTCTAATCTTGAGTAATCTCCAGTAAGATGCATGTTTTTGATATCTGTTGTGATATGATTTGTTGCTCCATTGTCCATGTACAAGGATGAATCCACAGTGCTTTGAGGAGTGGCCACCAACGCTTGTTTTGAGGAGTCATTATTTGAGCTAGGAGGAACAAAACCCTCTTCAAATCTATGCCAGCACACAGTTACAATATGACCACTTTTACCACACAGTTGACATACAGGTCTGTTTGAGGAATTTTCATTGGTGTTTCTTCCACCCCATCTGCCTCTATTGCCTCTACCACACCTTCCCCTGCTGTTAGAGTTTGAGGGGTTTGCTGGCTTGGGATTGAAGTTACTCCTGGGGTTGGATCTACTAGAAAACTGAGCAGAGGGACCTCCATGAATATCACATGTACCACCAAGATTAAACTTTGACCAAGAACCTTTCATGAGTGAGTAATTGGGACTAGACTTCTGCCAGTTCATAGAACCAACTCTGGCAGTCAAATTCACTGTGGCTGCTTCATATTCCTTGTCTAAACCACCTAGGATGGCCAGAATAAGCTCTGATTTGGATCTTCGGATAGCTGCGGTGAGCCAAATTATCAGCATAAGATTTCATTTGTACCAGGTAATCAGCCATAGATTTTGAACCTTTTGTGGCCCTGGTCATAGCACTCTTGTATTCTGACATTCTGGATTCAGCTTGACTGTTGAATAGAGTCTCTAAAGTCACCCATATTTCTCTTGCAGAGGTACATCCTACCACTTCTTGAAGAGCCTACTCATCATGAGCTCATTAGCCAACCAATCATTGGTTGATCGATTATATTCCATTCTTCAGATTTGGGACCTTTAAAAGGTGAAGGTGACACTTTGAAGAGAGTGTGATCTAAACTCATTATGTGGATCATCCTCAAAACATGACTCTCAAGTTTATGCCCTTTAATTATAGGTAGAATTTTCGATTTCCAAAGCAAATAATTGGATCTATCCAACTTCACATTACATGTCCGATTTAGATTTCCAAAGAAATGGTAGATTCGAACTGGTTCATCCCTAAGGTACCAATATTTGGAGTTGGAGGCACATACGAGTAATTAGATGTAAACATACCAGTAAAGGGATTCATGTGACTAAAATTCAATCCAGACATCGGAGGTAAGCTGTGAGGAGGAAATAATCCTGATTGCATGTAGCTCAAAGGAGAAAAGGGTGTTGCTCCAAACATCGAAGTAAGCTGAGCTTTAGTTGGTAAAGCTCCAGTTGAAGTTGTAAAACCACCGGTGGGAATGACATTCTGAGTTCCGATCATCGATCCAACAAACGTCTGTGTGTTTGCTTTGGTGTAATGAGCTGCTTGACCATTGATATCGTAGCAGCTGCGGCGGAGGATGAGTCTGGTGTGGTGGTGCTCATTGGTGGAGTTGTTACACCGGCCTCAACCTGGCTCCGATACCAAGATAAAAAAATCTAGAGAACTAGATTGTGTTTTTATATTTCTTGTCCATATTAGATGTGTTTGGTACATTTATATATTAGGTGCCACATCACAACAACAGTGGTACACCAAGTGAATACCAAGATACTACCCTTCCATACATATCCTATTTACTAACTTCCTCCAACTGAAATAGGAACCACAAACTCTGCTTCAAACACTGGTAAAACACCCAACTTTATCCCTAAAAACATAATTCTAATGAGTCAAAGTGCTATGGATATGTTTTAAACTGATGTATGAAGGTTAATAACCATAAAAATCAAGCCATATTTGCATGAAAATTAAGCATTTGTTCGATTCCAAAAATCCAAATCTGTTTATCTGGTTTGTTTCTACACTTCAATTCTATAATCCTATCAGTAGAGCAGCCCACAAAAGAAACCCGAAAGTAGAAAACTATCTTGATTTCATAAAAGCTGAAAATTGAAAGGTGAACCCCAAAGAGAAAATGATTTCTAAGTTTTCACCGAGCAGTTATACAAAAGAAAACGTGGGTGTGTGGCAGGCACATCATCCATCCTCGTCTTGACATCGTAATCATAAGCTTACATTCCTATGGGGGAAAAATCAAATCCAAAATAAGTGAAGAAAACAACTAAGACTGTTTTTGAACAAATAAATACACACAAATAGCATTGAAAAACTATTGTGTGGCATCCACTTGAACCTAGTTAGCTACAGAGTAAACCATGCTCTATCCTGCCCAACTTTAACCAAGCAATCATGAAATTCATAAATTGAAACACTTTACATAAGAAAATAAACCATATCATGAGAAATTTGGATAGAATTAGTAGCACACAAACTACTTGACAGTAACATAACAAATAGGAAAATGGATCCTCTCCGGTGAGGGCCGTCCTGCGATTCATCTACAAAGTGGACTCCAAATCCTTTTCCAAGTGCAAGATGAAAGTATAGCTTACTGTATGATGTTACATGCAGAATTAAAAGAAGGGATCCAACATGTATAAACAGAAACAACTACTTCATTTTGATCACATGTTTCCTCGTTCAAACACAAACATAAATTCTATAGCATGATACTAAAAGAATACCAGTAAAATAAAATAAAAAGTGGAACAAACCATCTCCTCAAAAGAACTTACCACATGAACCACGCCAACAAAACCCTTAAACAAATACTACTCCCGTCAAATGTAGTTGACTTCATTTTTTTTTTGTGGCAATGAATAGAGTAAACAACCTAATCTTTATCCAACTACATTATTTAACAAACATAAACTAAATATGTATAAAAATCAAAGATGATGTACACATGAATATAGCATAACGCATTAAGTGATCATATCTTCCACAATCTACAGAGGTGAAAGGCTGGACCTGAGAATGGCAGAGAGTAATTTGAACAATGTGCATCTTTTAGCTCAGATCCATAACGAAGTAACCTTAGCCGCAGGCAGCATTGCCTGTTTAGGAATGATCAAAAGAATCATACATCATCCCACTTATATTTTGCTCATTTGAACTAAATATCTAATAGACAAATAATGATTACAATACTATCAAGAAGAAGAAAAACAACAGGGTGAAATGTAATAAGGTACCTGAATCCGTCCTTTGTGAGAGAATCTTGATACAACTTTAATACATATATATAAATTCATTTATGTTCATGCTCTGAAAATGGATCTTGGTGTGCAGGTAGAACGCCCGCTCCGGATACCGATCACTTATCCGGAAGAGAAACGTTCGGCGCGTATAACATTAAATAAATCTAATATTATACGCAAGCATCTACGTTGTCGTATCAAAATAAAGCAAACGGAAACCCAAAAGACTCGGGTAAAATCATAAATGCTACTATGAATATAAAGTAACCATACAATAATCAAACTATCTCTTGTCAATTGAGCACGATTCGGGCATATAATGGTGTAGTTTATAGTACTAAATATGGTGTGATCACCAAGCTATGAGATAGGTTAGGAAAGGAAGAACACCATTTCTTTGTCTTTTCATTTCTATATTGGTCAAGGACCGTTTATGTGTTCTTAATTAGATTGGGTATGTTTATTATCAAGAGTTGCATCAAGTCTGTGGGATCGACCTTGATCCGCCTTTGTTATACTACGATTGACCTGGTACTCTTACTAGTAAAGGCGATTTACACGCGCGACATCAAGTTTTTGACGCCGTTGCCAGGGATAATGGCCATTTTTTGTTAATAAATGTATTCAAGCCTAATTAATAAATTTTTATGCTTTTCTGTTGTTTATTTGGATTTGAGTCTTGAGTCGTTTATGCATGTTCGTGTACTGTTTAAATATCAGAGGAAGGAAAATTGGGCTCGACTGAGTGGGGGTACCTCTCGACTAATCGTGTACTGAAAAATTGAACTTTGATCGTCCTTGGGTCTTAGTGTTTGCCCCTGTTCATTTTTAGTTAGTAGGTCCAAGATAGTTGGGATTAAACCCAACTGAGGCGGAAGTTTGCCGACCGTGCTTTTGTTTTCTTTTGTTTTTCCTGCAAGACACGCGGGACACTTCTGGTTTGCTTTCAATAATATTTTTTGCAGTAGATCCAGACAAGCACAATGCCGTTGAAGAACCTATTCGGTTTGAACATAGAACCCATATCTATGTATCCTGGGCTAAGAACGAGGAGCTCAAGCCGAAACGAAGATAAAAAAAGAATTAAGAAAGAGGATGAAGAGGCTAAATCCAGGAAAGCCCAAGAGGAAAGCCTACAAGAGTATGAGGAGTTTAGGTTAGGTAAGTCTCCCATACCAGTATACGATATTTCTTCAGATTTAGATCATGAGTATAATTTTGATTATGATACCTCGGAACCTGAAGAAGACCTAGATACTTGTGAAATCGAGAAACTAGGAGATCATGGTAGTTTTAGGTTGCCCATTACGATAAATGGAATATCTTTAGGGCTAGCCTTGTGCGATACCGGGGCTAGCAGCAACATCATCCCCTTGTCTCTTTGCCTCACGGCAAAATTTCCGGTCAACATGTGCCATCATACCACTATGTGATTCGTGGATCGTGAGGTGGCTATGGTCGCTGGGAAGCTAAGCGACTACATGGTCAGTGCATGAGGTTTTAACTATCCTACTGACTTTCTAGTCTTGAACGTACCCGAGGATCTTAGTGCTAGCATCCTCATTGGACGTCCATTCTTGGCTACCAGTAAAGCTTTGATGGACATGGACAATGTGACACCATTACTTTAAGATCCCATAATGATGGGATAACTATAAGGATCTTGGATCCACTGAATAAAAGACCAGGAGATTGTTGGATGATGAGCTCTGATTACATGCTATTTAGTACATAAAACTACACCTTTATTTACCCTGAATTATACTCGAGAGAGAAAAGATAATCTGAATATTATGCGAAATACATGTGGATTGTATAGTGTGTGTGTTCTCTAGGTGTTGATTCTGCATTTGCATGATTTCCCTTGTGGATTTGGTATTGTTCGTCTTTGTATTACGTGTTTTATAAGAGTACCTTATTCCGAAGCAGCCAAGGCATGGGTCTGGGCTAAAGAAATTCATGGGGCCGAGTTGAAAGAGTCCACGAATAGATCTTCCAAAGAAAAGAGCTGAAGTTGGGCTCGATATCTCGAGGCCCACCACCGACCTATCGAGTTCTTGAAAGACATGAAATTAACCCTACAACATTTTACTATGTTGGCTAGGGTTTTATTAAGTCATATGTCAGCTAAATGGTCTATATAAAGCCACAAATTTCGATTGTAACATATACCTTTTCATACTTAGCATATACTATACAATTGTCGACGAAATAAAGATTTAGCTTTTGCAATTCTGAGTTGTTTTTCGGTTTGCCTTCTTCCACGCCGTGTCTAACTTGAGTAGATCAAGTTAGATCTCTGTAACCGAAGGTATGAAGCTTGAACGTTCCTTTATGTCTTAGTTATGGTAGATTTACTTGCATTTATTTGTTGTACTTGATCTGAATGTGTAACGACCCCGTAATTTACCATAATTAAGAACCGCCGCACTCGATTCAGCGACGGTCTATACTGTTGAATCGAGGCAAATTTAGGTCACCTTAATCTAGAGATTCAGCATCAGCTACGTTGATCGACAGGTTTAATTAGCAGTAGGTTAAATCTGGCCAATCTACTTATTGTACATCGTAAATTAACATGAAAGACGATAAAGTGAAGTGTTAATAAGGACATAGTCTGGATCGATCTCTAGGAACATGCTAGTCGATCCATGATAGCTGCTTAGGGATGTTCTCGGTCTTGAGCTGGCACTTTCTAGTACTTATAGCGTGTGCATTAATACAACCAAGTAAGGAGGTTAACTGCACATAGACGGTTACTGTCCTTTCAATGGAAGTAGACAAGGTTAGCAGATTGCACCCGTAGCTAAAACTGAGTTAATAACATGTTTTGATCGATTCGGGGAATTACTGAGGAAAGTACACATGAAGATTAGTTACACCAAGTTGAGGGATGGGTTGGAAAGGGAGGAATACCATGATTGTTTCCGTTCTTATGTTGGTCGTAGACTGTTTGTGTATTCTTAGTTAGGTTAGATGTGTTTATTCCTAAGTTGCGTTGTCTCTGTGGGATCGACCTTGATTCGCCATTGCTACTCTACGATTGACCTAGTACTCTTGCTAGTATAAGCGACCTCACACGCGACATCAAGCTCCATCTCTGGAAATGATAAGGATGCGGAGAAGGTCAACGTTGAAGGCGTTTGGAAAGAAGTTAAGGTATCAGGTGCCGGTGAGCAGGAATTCTTGAAAATTTTACTTCGAGAACAACAAGAAAATGACCATTACCAAGCCCCACGGGAGGCATACTGTCCTATTCCTATGGAAATGGATGAAGCCACCCTGCGTAGTGAAAGCGTGAACTTAAAGGAAGATAAATTGGAGCCTTCGAGTGTCAAGGCAAAGACTCGAAGTAGGAGAGGGAAACCTAGTGCGTAGGCTAAGAGGGGCAAGCATGCCAAGAGAAGAGCTCAAGGCCCTAACAAGGAAGTTCGAGAGGGAGCCCTCCTCGATGGAAAAAGAAGAATGCTACTTTCTTGGTCTGAAGAACCAAGAAAGAGCATGGATCGAAAGAGAAGGGAGGCGCACCTTGGTGAAAGCATCCCGAGTGCAAGTTTGGCAAGCAAAAGTCCAGGAATCTGACTGAAGGCTAGTCAGAAGGAAAGTCGAGCTAATGACTCTAAACTTAGAACTACTTCTTATACCTTTAGGTAGATTGAGTCCAATAAAAGTAACTGGAGAGGACAACAAGCTTTTTTTCATCCTACTACATCCGAAGGTCACAAAACAATGGATGGTGGGAAGGTTATTTTACTCGTTGGCCACTTAGGTTAAATAGGTTATGTATCGAGTTGGAGAAAACTCAAGGAAATGATGAAAGTTGGTCAAGGGAGGAGTCAATCAGGAATAATAAAGTGAGAGGAACCAGTGGAGGATAAGCTAGAAGGAAGCCTAGAAAAACTGGGAAAAGGGTGCACTCGATTAGCGAAGAGCACCTCGACTAAGCGAGCATTGTGACCCATGATTCCTACGTTGGAATAATTCAAAAATACTTACGTTGCGCGTATTGCCCGCGCCTTAATCGAAAGCAACTGGCGAGACTATGGTTGCGATCCACCTTTCCTCTTTCCCACCATTTCACCCTTTCCCAAATTATTGCTTTATATTCTTTCCAAAAAATTAATCTTGACACTCAATCCGGAGTGTTCCATTATTACACATCAAATAATGATTCAAAGTATACTGAAAAATGACACTCAATGTGGAGTATTCTATTATAAGTTGCATGCATGCATGTATGTTGTAATTAGCGTAGAGTATGTATTATTTTTAGTATGGGTGGATTTGTGACGGTAGACTATTGATTTTGTGTAAAGTCTTATTTTATGTTATTGAAAACTGAATATATGAATGTGGTGTTATTCAAATAAAAAAAATATGTGATGTTAGGCTGCAATTGTAACAATTGCACCCGTTCATCATCTAATCTTATGTATAAGCTAGGTACAATTAAAATTACCAATAGAATTGAGTAAAATTAGCTTTATTGTTAATGAAAAGTTGAAAGAAAATATTGGTTCAGAATTTGAACATGTGTCTATAATGATGCACATAAGATGAGATATAATTGTATGTACTGTTATTTCCGATACCTTCGCTTCTCCTCCCGTCGGTCGTTTTATGGGTGGAGAGTAAAGATTTTCTTACGGGCTCTTTCTATTCCAGTGGTGGCTCTCGGTGGCGCGTGGATGGAGTAACTAGCCAAGCAGTGGTGGTGCTCATGGATGAGCTTCCAGCTTTGATTTGGAGGAAAATCTTTATTAATTAAATTATTGTTTTATGTATGAGTTTGCTTCTCTTTTGTTGTGTCGGGTAACAGATTGCATTAAAGGATTCATGTGTCTGAACGTATATTCTTCGGAGAATTTTCTCTTTGTTCAGCACCCTCTTCCCAATCTATTACTCGGCTTCGTTTGTTGTAATCTCAATTGTGTTTGTTTGTTAGTCCGGCGCTAGGCCGGCTTCTAGTGCGGTTTTAGGCGCATTGTAATGCGGCATTAGGATGCGTTGTAGTGCGGCGTTTGACGTGTCTCCAGTCTGGCATTGGTTAGTTTTGTTGTATATTAATCTTCTGTGGAATAAAACTTTTGTCTTAAGTGGAAAAAAAAAATGGCTAGGACCAAAACGATGTCTTGGAAAGTCCCTAAAAATTACGAGTTCCCTATGATATAAGCACTCTTGGGTTTGGTATGGTCATATGGATTGTATTTTATTTTGGATATGGATGGATTGTTTTCCTATTATTTTATATTTTATTTTAACTGTAGCTTTTGTTTCACCGTAGATTTTGTTTTTCGTTACTTGTTTTCCTTTTAATAATAATAATAATAATAATAATAATAATAATAATAATAACCGTGACATCCTTCACGTGTAAACATTTTTTATTGTAAGCATTTTTATTAGCACCACAAATACCGTGACATTACACTTCTAGACTCGACTTTACAAGGGTCGAATATGGGGGAATCTCCCTCTGTAAAGTCAAACGTTGAGCTTACATTCGACTTTACAAATGTCGAACGTCGATGTGGCGCCCTGAAAGTAGATTCAGTGTGGTGCCAATAACAACCGCTTTTGTTGATGAAGCAGCTTGGAAAGCCAAATACATATATAACACTGAGCTCCTACATCAACAAACTAGCAAAGAGAAATTATTCAAGTAGAATAATTTGATAGCTTTTTAGTCTTTTTTTTATTGTCTTCTTTGGAAGTTGAAGAATTTGATACCTAAAACAAAAGTTACGGCAAACATCAAGCAAAAAACAGCAACCATGACACCAGCAATTGGTAAAAACTCAGGCATATATCCAAACTGATCTTGTATCAATTGTTTGACTGGCACCGAATGAATGCCGTCAGCGAGTTGAACCAATGTATCTACATCTCCATATTGGGATGTTATAAGCCCATACCAAGTCCAGGCTAAAGGATTTGCCCAGCAATACCATCTCCACCATATCGGAATTCTCTGCACACGATATATTAAGAATGTTAACTGATGTAACGGAATGCAATCGAAGATAACAAATTAACAGATTCAAACAACGTAAACAATCAAAGCAAGAACGGAAACAGAAAGAAACACAGCGATTTAACGTGGTTTTCGGCGTTGTGCCGACTACTCCACGGACAGGAAAGGAAAGATTTTATTATGCATAGAATTATACGAAGATTTTACACACAGATACATTGATTACAATGACTGTGGGCATCTATAACCTTGGAAACCTAACCGTAGCTGCCATAAAGACCCTTGTCGGAATTCCCATAAATGCCCCAGATGTGGCTCAGCTCAGCTGAGTCATCATCAATGTAACCAGCTCAGATGTAGAACTCAACAGACTTCACTCTACTGACAGACGATCCTCAGCTGATACTTCACTTAGCTGACCTCTCAGACTTGAATACTCTAATCAGCTGACCATCACTCAACTGATCCCACATTTAGTTCTACCAGATTCAGACGTAGAGATCAAGTCACAATTCACAACATTAACATTATTGTCTTTTGATATATTCTCACTTTTAAAGACACAAACATTCATTTTCTCCTTGTTTTTAAAGAATCTCTATTCATAACGCATTAGTGAAAGTTATCATAGTCTCTATAGCACAGACTCAAACACTACTTTTTCTTCATTTTGAATCTCTATTCAGAGTGAAATGCATTGAAATATCCATAGCTTGCAAAATTTTGAACAGAGATTCTGTATTTTGTGTGCACTACAAGTAACGCAGAAGTCAAAGAGTATGCATTTACAAATCTTGATGCAGCTGGTTTTCGGTGAATCTGAAAGGTTAGTGTATCAATTTATAGATTTACATTGTTTTGGAGACACTAATGTTATTGTTATTAGACTTAAAAAGAGTGGGAAAACTTCACTTTTTTGTTCAGATGTTCTTGGCAATTTTTGTTTCATCTTTATAGTAAATACTTGCCTATGTAGTATGCACACAACCACCCCGGTATCACTTTTAGATAAGAGACCGACTTTCAGTCATAAACTGGTACACGTGGCGCCTTGCAGATACATAGTATAAGAAGATACATTTGACATTGCAATAGTAAATGTCCGGTGATTTCTAGGAAGCAAACAATAACAGTATTGTGGACTTTTTATCATAGTTTTGTGCTACATGGCACCATAAAAACATTGGAATGCAGAAAATTGAAGTACGTGTCACGTTACCTTGCGATAAATGATGAATCCGCTGAAAAGATCCCACATGAGATAGAAAGGTGGACCAAGGATTGCAGCAATATTTTGGTTGGGTGTAACTGCAGTGATCATCATCCCGAAGAAAGTGAAGTATAAAAAGGTACAATACACAAAGTACATGTACCAGATTAACTTCCAAAGGTTGAGCTCAAAAGACGCCATGAAGTAGAAGATTGTGCTATATACAAGTGTCTGCACTAAAACATATGGGAATTCTATTGCAACCTGCAAGACAAGAAGTTCTGATTCGTTACTACAGAATTCTGAATCCGAATCAGTTAGAACAGTAAGCTTTTAGGTCTGTTCAACATGATTCATGCCTGCGCGAATGCAAATGGTAGTGCAGAATACATCCCTGCTGCTCTTTCTCTGTAGGCAACAGATCTCTCCATAGCAACCACAGGTTGCACCGACATAGCATTTGTGACCCCAATATATAAAACAGCAGAATACATGGATCCCATTGCATTAAAGAGTTCCTTCTGGATTTCCCTGTGAAAAAAATCAAAAACATAATACAAAAAAAAGGGATAATGGTTATAAAGGACAAAAGTGGAGAAGAAACTGTCAAAGAGGACAAGTGGAATGAAAAATGCTGAAAAAAGACAAAAGACACCTAAAAGGACGAAATTACCCTTATCACATTTAACTGACTTCAATTCCACTATCAAACAAATCCATTAAAATAATCCACTATAACTTTTTAATACTAAACAAATCCACTAAAACAAAAAACGTAAGAAGGATATAATCGTCCAGTGGAATGACAATTTATCCTTTTTGCCATTATATTCAATCCACTGGACTAAATGCCAATTATTCACAAGAGAATATCGTTGAAGATTGAGCTACTCCAGCACTTCAACTATGGTAAAAAGAAGAAGAAAAAAATGAAGTATGAAAGGTAACCACTTCATCACAGTAAATGTTGATAGAAATTTCTTAAAAGTGATAGAATCAAGAAGGCTAACCTTCTAGAACCAAATTTCCAGCATATACCACCAAACATCAGTGAGATGATAAATGTGTAGACGAAGCGAATCGCTGTGTACTGTGGGTTCCGCCAATAGGACACGAGCTGCTTATAAAGGCAGGCTAGAAACTGGCTAATAAAGGATTTTGAGTATTTTCTTGGGAAGCTTAGCTCCTTAGACGCATTTGTAGTTTGACTTAGACGATCTACCAACTCTTTATTTTGCCTGCAAATTACCAAAAAAATTAAAAAGAAGAAAAAGCAAGCTGACAGATGTGTGCACACAGAAACAAGAAAGATGCATACTCGAATAAAGCTGATCTGTGATAAATTTCAGCAAAGTCCAAACCAAGCCGAATTTCTTCAGCAGGAGAAGTGACTTCAAGAATCCAAGCAGCAGGATTACATCCATGATTGATTCTAGGAACTCCTTTAATGGCCTAAAGAGATTAGAACTACTTACATAAGCGTAATAGAAAAGAATATACACAGATAAAGGTCCTGTTAAAAAAGTTCCAATTCAGTAAAACTAAAAATAAAATAAAAAATCCACCTCAAAATACTGGATCAGTTTGCTTGAATTTCTTCCCAGTGGACCTGAATAAATGAGCTTGCCTCCTTGCTTCATGAGTAAGAGCTGGCAAATATATAGGAGTTGTGTAAGAAAACCAAAATATATATGTATAAAAAAGGCCATTTTAAGATGGAAAGTGAATTATGTTCCTAAAAAGGAAACTCGATTCCACAGTGAAAGATGACAACCTCATCAAAGGACTCAAAGATATCAATGTTGGGCTGATAAATTGTGCAGACAATAGTCCGTCCAGTATCAACAATGTTCCTCAAAGTCCTCATAACGATAGCTGTGGCCCTAGCATCCAGCCCTGAAGTAGGTTCATCCATGAAGACAATAGAAGGATTGGAGACCAATTCAACAGCAATTGTGAGCCTTTTCCTTTGCTCTGTTGACAGCCCGTTGATCCCTGGTTGACCCACCAATGCTCCTCGTAAAGGAATTAGCTCGACAAGTTCCATAACCTCATCTACAAACTCCTGCAAAGTTTTTTCAAGCATTCAAAGGGGTGAGTGAGTTCAAAATCAAGTGATCATGAAGCAAAGTCGAATGAGCACAAATTTAAGTAGGCACTCACCCTTTGTTTTTTTATGGCGATCTGTGAAGACAAACGAAGCCAAGCAGAAAAAACAAGGGATTCTTTGACAGTCAGACATGGGCAATGAATATCATTCTGTTCACAGTAACCAGAAACCCTAGCAAATGTTTCTTGTGTTTTAGGGAAACCGGATACATGGATGCTACCTTCAATGTATCCATTAGTTTTCCTTCCAGCTAAAACATCCATGAGAGTAGTTTTACCAGAGCCACTTATACCAACTAGTGCAGTGAGAATCCCCGGCCTGAAAGCACCGGTTACATTGTCCAACAGTTGCAATCTATCTTCCACCATACCTTTCTTCTTCAGTGTCTGCACATAAATGTGAACCAAATAAACTTTTGAAATAACGATCAAATCAGCTCTTTGTATGAAGACATGTAATGCAAGGGATACCATCGGAACATTGACATAATAACAGATGTTGCTGAACGACATTGTTAGAGGCATAAATGGTAGAACAATGCCTCGTTTTCTTAGCATGTGAGCTGGCCCTGATACAAGTGAAAACTTCTAAGATATTTTTTTAAGGAATTAAAAATCCAAAAGATGAGTCATGCTTTAGACAAACCTTCATATGAGCGAAAATCTATCGAAAATGCACCAAGTGAAATGTCAGAGCAAATCTCCTGTTTCCCTTTACTACCCTCAGTCTCTTTACTACCCTCAGGAAGTTGTTCCTTAGAAACCACAGGTTGTGTGCTCCCACGAGCTGCACCAAATTGGGGGATGGAATTAGGCAATTATTAGATAAATCATCGGTAAAATTCCAGCGCATCTATTCTAAATTTGATTGCTACATGGTCACTTTAGGTGCAAATTGTGGGAATCAAATTTGCAAGTAAAGAAGCAGACAGGTGAGTATAACTCTCCTAGGCCAGACAAACGCCAAAGTTCTAGTTTTCATTCGACGTGTCAATTAGTCAATGTCAATTATAGTACATACAATCACAGCAGTAAAGTACATACAAAACTTGTCCAACTGGATTGGTGTAATATACTGAATTGTATGTACCAATCACTTTTTCTTCTTCCACGAAGACATATTACCATCACACAGTTAATCTGTGACGTGGTGTTGCTGCCAGATATAGGAAAAACTTATGAGACATTATATGGGAAGCAACTTACGGTTAAAATAAGTCAGAGATAAAGCCAAAAGTATGTTGTATAATATTGTATATCCAAGCAAAGCACCGACCCCAATCCAATACCAATATTTCTCTGCAAAAAGCCTCCGAACCTTCAATAATGTCTCTCCCAGTGATGCACCATATCCAGCATCCTACATAGAAACAGTGAAACCTTTGTTAGACAAATGAAGGAAAAAGTGATCGTTTCATTCACAAATCAACCCGTAAAACACCAATGGAAGCACAAAAGTGAATTGGAAACAGTACTCACCTATACCATTTTTTGTGTGCCACCCAAATAAAGCAAACTTTTAGAAAGAATAAAAAAAAATCCCAAGGCAGTAAATAATTGCTTGCACCAAGCAGAAGTATCATCTTGACAGTCTTGGTGGTGCTAAGTATCCATTGTACCGAGCTCTACATTACCCTAAAAGCACATCTAGTGCTGCAAATACAATAATAATGGCAAGTATTGTTTGCTACTTCAATGTTCATGTTAGTCACTTGTTTAGACGGTAACCACCTACCTAAGAATAGTTTGATGAATGGCTTAAGGAATACCAATAAAGAGATAAAAGAAATTGTCAGAAAAGTTGGTTTTTGCACTAGAGGGTTGTAATCGAGAATTAGCATGACCAGTTTATTCACCTTATGCCAAGAATGACCAAGAAATTCATCTACTGAAGCTGCATTTTGGGCGTACATCAAGGGAGAAAACCAGTATCCCCATATCCACGTATCAGGGATGCGATCTGTGAAGCCTCATTGGGTTAAATTATCCCTTCTTCTCAGTGTCATGAAACAAAGATGCTCAATGAATCATAAAGAAATAGAAAATTAAGAACTGAAAACATCGGATATTTTACTTCTCACCTCTTGAAAGTATAAATCCTCCGAGGGTTATCACAACCAACATTGCAAAAGAGCCAAATGCATTTGCAACTACAAGGCTTCTTCCTAGTGATGCCATCAACCGAAACAGAGCTATTAACATCTGGTGCAAAGAGCAATACAAAAAAAACTGACGTAGGCATCTGCATGTAAATAAGTGAATCAGTCAAATTACTGTCATTTTAGACTTTGTCCAAGAAGAGGGTCAATCCGTGAAAGAGAGATAACGCAACTTGGAGAATGTACCTAGTCATTTGTGGATCAAAGTCAACCACAAAATATGTTACTGCAACCCATATACCTGATTCCAAAAATGATAATGGAATACTCAGAAGCCATGAAGGTAAAGTATATATCCAGCAAGGATAAAACCGTGCATCCCTATGCTTGTAAAGAACTGGAAGCTTAGCTATCAACATGGGAACCTCCATGAATCCACTATATAAAATTGTAAGGGCGCAAAAATAGATGGCCCCAAGATAAACAACTCCATCGTCAAGCGTGTTATGATGCATTGTTGTCCGAAAGAACACGCTAGTCATGAGGGAAACCGTCAAAAGAAGCTGCAGAATGAGACAAACTATTTCATCATGTGCTAGACACTAAGTCAGAACGCTTCCTAGCACTGACAATACAAAGTTGAGTTTAATTAATTATTCGGAACAATCGAACTGCGTAGAAAGATTACCTGAAAACTTTTTGAAATGAAATCAAATGAACTTCGCTTTAGCAAAAGCAGCTGCCAAGAAAAGCTGATTTTGAATAGTTCTTTCATAGTTACCCGTGAGCATTAAATCGAGAGAGCTGCAGGATGGTTATAACGCCGATCAAATGGAGCGGATAGTTCCTCAGTCAAAAGTTTACCAAGGCTACATGCATGATAGCCTTCCACAAACTTAGCAACAGATACATAATGGTACTGGTCAATGCGGAACCAATACTGTCCTTGATCCTTTTGAGATAAAACCTGCATGCAGAATAATTATGCACCATAAAAATAGATTAATCAGAGGAATTACACATAATTCCCATGTCAGGTTAGATAGATATTAGATTACAAACCTCTTGCAGAAAATCCGGAACATTTTTTCTGGGTGGGCACTTAAAACCCATAGATGAAAAGAAATCAAGGGCAGCTTCACGGGGTCCCTGATATACAACTTGTCCCTCACTCATAAGGATAATGTCATCAAACAACTCGTAAATTTCTGGATCTGGTTGTAATAAGGATACTAATGTGGTGCCATCAAGCGCATGAGTTGCATGCCTAAGATATTTGATGATCTGATGAGTACTAGAACTATCTAAACCAGTTGATATCTCATCCATGAGGAGCACTCGAGATGCACCCATGAGCAATTCACCTAAAAGCACATTTTGTAGCTTTTGTTACAACCATCTCAGAAAAAATAAATTTCAGAAACATCAGGTTAAGCAAAGCATCAGAAGAAATTACCGGTTGTCAGCCGTCTCTTTTGGTCTCCGGAAATACCTTTCAGCATTTCGTCTCCCACCAATGTATCAGCCGCACAGGCATCCAACCCCAAAATCTTAAGATAATTCCGCCATAAAAGTTTAGTGGAGATAACAAAACTCATATATAAACAGAATGAATCAAGATATGATTTTAACAGAGTAAGTACCCATATCATCTTTCTCTAGTCATAATTCTCCAGAAAAAACAAAAATCCCCACACACCATAAATGTCCTACTTTTGTGTGTTACTTGTGAGAACCTTATTGTTAGTTCGATATCTGAAGATGTTAGAAGCTTAAGACACTACATCCTGGAAACCAATAAATGTGTATTGGCTGACGCATTCTTTATTACATCATAAACAAAACTTCACACGATTTTCGTCAATTACCTTCATTATATAATCTGCAATTAGACTTGTATCCTTCCCCAATGCTATTGCCTGGGATAAAATATCAAGGTTAGTTCTTGAAAGAAGAAATCAGAATGTAGTACATACGTTTGGCAGAAAACAAAGGTCAAAAACTACTTTCGAGGGTGAAACGTACCTTTACAAACAAATCCACATCTTCTTCAGGGTAAATACCTGCATCTTTTTCCCGTCTCAGCAGTTCCATGAGTAGTTCTTCCTCATTTTGATCCAATCAAAGTATTAGAAACAATTTCTATAACGGTATCAGGGAAAATCTGAATGGATGGAAACGCTTACCAGGTTTATACCCAAGGCCCTGACAACGCCCTGAAAACTCCAGTGTCTCCCGCACTGTCACACTTCCAAAGTGCAAGTCGTGCTGACTCGCATATGCAGAAGTTCTTTGGGGAACAAACTCTTTTATGTTGTAGCCGTTGTAAGTAACTTCTCCTGACATCTTCAAAGTAAATTTACTTCATTAGTGAGATATAAACAAGGTATCAGTTACAACAGAAAAATCAGAATGTCATATCTTGTGATCAGCGTCTTAAAAGTAAGAGCATGCAATAAATATTTCGATTCTACTTCACCTAATCATTCTCTTTCAGTTGTTACAACATCTCGCCAGGCTTGGGAAATCTCTCATTAATTTGTGTACATAATGTAACTTTCCATGGCCTTATGATTTTACCAAGCTGATATTTTACCATCAGAACACACACCAGGTACAAAAATAAGCATTAACAGAATTGTCAGACTAAAACCCACATGGTAAATGCTTTCCACTATACAACAGATTGCACAATTCCCACCAAATAACACTTAGGATGAAAGTATTAATATCGAGGATAAACCTTTATGCTCCTATACCTTTAAATCATGTTTAAGCCGGCCAGCCAGAGCAAGAAGAAAAGTAGTCTTTCCGGAGCTTGGTGGACCCAAAAGCAGAGTCAACCTATGGTGCAACAAAACATCACTGTGAAATCAATTGTGGGATATAACTAGTCGTCCAATGAAGCTCAAGAACGGCGAATGCTACCTTGAAGGTCGAAGAATACCGCTGATATTTTTCAAGACTGAAAACTTTTTTCTCTTCCCTGCAAAGAGCCTAAAGTGGCTCAACAAATCCTATTCGATTTTCAGCTGGTTAGGTATGGAGGAAGGCACTCCGAACGACTTACTAGTTACACAACGCTTTATGTTGTCAAAAAGTATTGTAACAAATGCTACAATCATACCTCAGTCATATTCCATATGAAATTGGGGATAGTTGGAAAAGATCTGCTTCCAACATGGATATACGCATTCACATCGAGGTTCTGGAAGCGAACCTCAACTTTTGGAAATGCTAAGTCAACCCTGATATTAAAAAACAAGAATTTTGATTGTCAAAAAATCATAATATGAATATCACCATAGAGATAAAACCAAACAACTATGAGATGAATGCTCTTTTTGGAATAGATGGGTCAATGTGCAGAAAAACAGCCAAGAAGCAGAGGCTACATTTACTCATTCCTATGAAATCCAAAAAGCTCATCCAATAAGAAAAGACCAGAGCACGGGAATCAAAAGCAGAAGGGAGATGAACATTTTAAATGGGTGGTCTCTTTCCATGATAGCACAATCCTTTTAGAAGTGAAATATTCTTTAAAGAAGCAAAGTGCCAATTCAATGTCTAGCAATTTTTCAACTTAAATACAACTAGAATTTGTGGAATTTTTAACACAAGATCTGCAAATGATTTAAGAGAGCGCCCCTTCACTAAAAAACTTAACTTTTGTAAAGAGTGGCGAATTTTTGTCATGGATATTCTTAAAATTCGTCCAGAATATGTACTTTTGAATGAACAGAGATGTGCATTAAAAGGCTTACAACAACAAAAGGTTTACCAATTCAAGAAATGGTAAACTTTATCTGTTAACAGCACTGATGTACATATCATGGAAGGAAAAGGCAGAGACTAAGCGTGCCCATTCTCATTCCTGTCATGAGACTTGCAATGTAGTGCTCTCAACTTCAACTTCAAATGGTGATATCCAACAAGTAAACCAAGCTAAAATTTTAATGGTATGGTTAGATAATCCAAATTTATCACCGAAAAAGTAAGCAAAAACGAACTCGGAGTTGGAATTATGAACGCACTCTGTCCTTCTTGCCTCCCACACGACGACAATGCGTGGGTTTCCCTCTCATCTCTACACCCTGGATCGCACCCAAAGGCAATGCCCAACTGAACTGATAAATGAGGTATGCAGGCTCAAAGAAGCTGGCGGCCATAACATCAATTGCAGTTGGAAGGCCGAAATTCGATAAAAATGGAGGAGATTGCCACTGCTGGCGGCGGATGGCAGCGGAGGTTTAATCCAGGCACCGGTCGGCGGCCGAGGATAGCGAAAATATGAATGATCCAAAAATGTCTCGTGGCCCTTGTTATGCAGGGACTTTATACAGGTAAAATGAGCAAAATTTGGTTTTGGAGGGAAATTAACTGCCAACTATTGCTTCAGTTTCAAACAGATTCAATGTTATGAACTTTTGCTTTAGTTCGATTGGCCTAAAAAGAATGTCCTAGCCCAGCCTAAAGCCCAAGCCACAAGCCTGGACGGAGCCGGACGAACGGACGGCGGTGTGCGCATGTGGGGTTCTGAATCAGCAAGCTTCTACGCCTTCCTTCCTTCAAAAAAATCCTCCTCCCTCTTGGGGCTTGACTCTAAGTAATACACTACTCTTTAATCACTCTATCTTTAAGATATTAATTTCTCATTCACCCGATATCGGATTCGAGAGATTCAAAAACCTAATATCAACTACTATCTTATGATTTAGCGTTTTTTTTAAAACCTAAATTCATTCAGTAACTCATTCAAATTCGGTCTGAAGGTATTATTAAATCACTTACACTTAAACACATTTTGAAGCTCAAACACAATAAAGTTCCAACACAAGCAATAATATTAGTCGGAGAAATATCGGGAATGGTCGGTGCAACTTATGTGACCGGGAGAAGAATGAAAGTCCTAACCATATGATTTTTAATTGTGTCATCCCAAGCGAGGTATGGGCTCTTGTGTGAATGATCGATCATCGTCTTTCGAATGGACTTAACCTAGTGTCCGTATCCTATATTTTCTTAAAATCTCGTATTTCCGTATTTCGTGTTTGCGTATCCGTATCCGTATTTGTGTCCATGCATCTTAGTTCAATTATTAATAGCTAGTAGTGTTTAATAACATAATAAATTGACTTACGCATCAAATCTCTTCTTCACCCTTTTGAAGAACTTCTCACCATCTTCATTAACTGCACTGATTATCTTTTCCAAAACCTCCTTCTGTCTATAATCATCAAGTTTTTCCACATTAACCAAAGAAAACTGCCCAGAAACGCTACGAAAAGCCGTAGTCCGAGACCGGAGATCAGTGGGCGTTCTCTGCAAAGCTGCTAAAAGAAGAGCTTCATCATCTTCTTCAGCTGCTGCATCACTTGGCATCCCATTCATGGTTTCTTTAATTTCTTGAGATATGTTCAATATTTTGTATATTCAGTGGGCGCTCATGAAAATTCTAAAGCTGGTTTAGAACATATAAATTTGATGGGATCGAGTAAATATAATGCATGCATCATTGTGATGGATTCAAGAAAATGAAAAAGGGGTGAAAGGGATGCAGAAAACAATTGTTGGTTGGACGTGGAAATGATAGAGAAAAATTCCCTTCCTCCCGCAATATAAATTCTTTTAAATTTTTTGTGGTGTCACCAAAATATAAATCGTTAATACGCGCCGATTCAATATTAAATATATTGTTTTGCTTTACATTAAACTATGCAATCTATAAAGTCGGCTTTCAAAAACAAATCTGATATTTTATCTTGAAATTTTAAAAAGCATTTCATTTATTAATTTTAACTAAATCATGTGTAAACTTATAAGAACTTATATTGCGGGACGGAGGGAGTAATTAATACTACATATCGCCTCCAAAATATAAGTCATCATAGGAGTTTTCACACAGATTAAGGAAGTGGTTGAATGTCATTAATTTAAAGGTTAATGTCTAAAATACCTCAGGACTATCATTAATACAATAGTTGTTAAATAATGAAAATTTGTTGGATTTATAATAAATTAGGGGTAAGATAGAGAAATTGCAATAAATGTTGCACTGGTGATGTAGAATAACATATATTGTGGGATAAATCACAAGGTGTAGGATGACTTATATTTTAGAACGGAGATAGTAATAGACAAATGTTTTTAATTGCCACAGCAAAACTGTCATACCAAAGTACCTAAACACACTTTTACACTATGAGAAATGTTTGTGTCACGACAAAGTCCACAATAGTCTTTTAGACCACTGGTTTTTCTAGGGCCCATATGAATCAAGAGTAATAATACGGACATAACGGTTGTGCCACAACGAGTGACACAACGGACATCTACATCGTGGATCATAATGAGTCTAAATTGATCATGATGTAAATCTAACATAATCAACGGTGTAGATGGACGTTGTTTCACTCGTTGTGACACAACCGCTGTGCCCGTATCATTACTAATGAATCTATAGGACCCACAACATAATCATCAATGGTCTAAAAGTGTGTTGTGATACTTTGTTGTACACTATCGCTACTCTTACACGATTGATCCTTGTACCCGTAGAAAGCAATAAGTTACACAGAATAATCAATGGTACAAAATTGTGTTGTAGTATCTTGTTGTGATCATTTTGTTATGGCAATATCACTACTCATAATAATATTCATGTACAATCAGTGAAACAATCTCTATTTTCTAGCATTGATTATGATGAGTCTATATCATAATGATCAATGCGTCTTGCATTTTTTCCCACACAAGACGAAAGATGTTGTTAATGGAACCAGTCAGCCGCCGGAAAACAAACGAAACCAACCGGAGCTACTGGCAACCGGCTGGAGTGCAACCCATCGCCGGACTAGAAACCAACGCCAAGCGGACTAATAACAAACAACAACAACTACTAATTAAACGACATTGCAACTACAAAAAACAATAATGGGCTTGTCAAGCACATAACTTGATACAACTCATGATACCACACACAAGCATAATACATTGGCGATTTGAAGTCACTGAATATTTCAAGGAATATTCCATCCTTGACGGAATATTCCTCTGGATATTCCATGATGACGGAATATTCACCAGAATATTCTGGCAAGTCTTTTACTCACAGACAAATGTATAAATAGGAGGCAATGTACATACATAGTTTGATCTTTTACAATATAATAAAAATAAAGATGATTGCTTCATCTTTTTAGCTCTTTCTTCATGGTATCGAGGCATTAGGTTTTGTTTTTGAAATTCTGCTCTTATGGCAAATCCAAACCAACAGCAAATTGCTCCTATTAGTCCTTTTAACCTGCATCCAAATGAAAATCCATCGTTAGTACTGGTACAACCACCACTCAATGGAAGTAACTATCATGCATGGGCACGCTCGATCTTGCGTGGCACTTTCATGTCAAAGAACAAGTTGGGATTTATCAATGGAAACACTGGCAATTCCACCAATTGATGATCTTTGATCACCATACTTGGGAACAATGCAACGACATGGTTCTATCTGGATCCCGAATTGATCTACGCCTCAATTGCTCAAAGTGTACGTGATGTGGCTGAATTCTTCTGAAGAGGTCTAGAATGACTTGAAGGAGAGGTTTTCCCATGGAGATCACTTCAGACTCTCAGATATGCTTGAGAAGGTAAACTTTGTTAGACAAAATGATCTCAATGTCACTGATTATTACACTAAGCTGAAGATTCTGTGGGAAGAACAATTGATAATAAGGCCATATCCTAATTGTACTTGTGTACCTGTGTGCAACTGTGGAGCTGTGAGAATCTACAGAGATTATTTTGAGTCTGAGTGTGCAATTCGGTTTTTAAAAGGTCTTACTGACAATTTTGCCCCTGTTAAAGCACAAGTAATGCTTATGCATCCTTTACCTCCTATAAATCAAGTCTTTGGAATGGCTGTTAAGCATGAAAGGCAATTGAATTATTGCCTAGGTCATCCTGATAGAGTTGAAAGTTCTGTAATGGTTGCACAAAGGATCTGGTTATGGACAATCAAACACTCAGTATGGATAGAATGCAGTCCTAGTGGAAGTGTTCAATATCCTAAGAGGCCTCTATCGGCAATGAGAATTTTCAGATGCACTTATTGTGGCATACGAGGGAAGATAGGTGTTACATAAAGCATGGTTTTCCCAGGAGGCGGGGCGAGGCGAGATATGGTCTTTGGAAGAGTTGAGCGAGTCACGACAAACCAAGTTGATACAATTTGAAGCATCAATGACGGGACTGTGCACTCCATCGATCACCTCTTTCTTCACTCAAGAGCAATTAGAAGAATTAAAGTCCGCTCAACAATGTACCAAGCACAAAATAAGCTGAACATCCAGTTAACCAGATCTTGCTTTTGAGTGCCAATTTTAGTGCACCCACCTGGTAAGTTTGTGCATTCTAATTCGAGTAAGTGGATTTTAGATTCAGTGCATCGATCATATAATATGTACACTTAATCTCTTTTCTTCCTACACATCTATTCCACACACAAGTGTAACCCTTCCTAATGGAAATCAAACTTCTGCCACACACAAAGTTATAGTGAAAATCTCACCTGACTTAATTCTTTCTGATGTTCTCTACATACCATCAGTTAAACACAACCTGCTCTCATTGAGCAAACTCTTACATCACACACAATTGATTGTCTTTCACACCTGATTTATGTCTAATACAGGAACCTAAGACCAAGAAGATGATTGGATCACCCAGACACCATCATGGCCTCTACTACCTAAACCTGCATGATCTCTAACATCACTCCAATCATGTTGTTGCTCTCAGCCAATCCAAGTCTGCTACACCCTCTAATAATCCAGATGCATATACTTGGCATCTTAGACTAGGACATATGTCAAATAAAGTGATCAATGATGTAAGGCTCATAGAGCAATCTGTTTGTCATTTTGAAATAAATAAATGTACTATGTGCCATCTTGCCAAGCAAAGGAAACTGTCTTTTCCCTTAAGTAATTCTATGGCTGTTTCTGCTTTTGATCTTGTCCACATGGACATTGGGGTCCTTACAAAAAAGCAACTATTTAGAATGAACATTATTTCTTAACTATTGTGGATGACCACACAAGATACACATGGTTGTTTTTGCTTAAGGCAAAGTCTCAAGTTAGTATCCTCATCAAACTATTCTGTGCCTCTGTCAAAAATCAGTTTGGTAGGCACATAAAAGCTATCAGATCTGACAATGATCTAGAATTCAAATTAACAGAGACTTTTATGGAATGAATGGAATCACACACCAAACATCTTGTGTCCATACCCACGAACAAAATGGGATAGTTGAAAGAAAACATCAACATATCCTTAATGTTGCTAGAGCACTAAAAATCAATCCAAAATTCTTTTAGGCTATTGGGGATTTTGTGTCCACATCTTTGTCACTCTTATAAACCTCACACCCTCTCCTAAAACTCAACACCAAACTCCTTTTTAAAGGTTCTTTCTTAAACCACCAGATCTATTCTAATCTTAGGGTTTTGGTTGCACGGCCTTTGCCAATAATTCTGATGTCCACATAACCAAGTTTGATAATAGAAGTATACCATGTGCTTTCCTAGGATACCCTTCTAATGTCAAAGGGTACATACTTCTAAACTTGCACACCCAAAACATTCTCACTTCCAGACATGTCATATTTCATGAAAGTATATTTCCCTTTTCCCTACACACAATCAAGCAACCACATAACTCATCCTACTCTTAACCTCTACCTGTCAGTCATACCCAACTTCCCTTTGACCTCCATACACAATCACCACACTCACCACAACAGTCTACTCCTGCCTAGTTCCTCACCTACACAACACACTGTTGTATCCTCACCTACACCATCTGTGGAATCTGCCACATCATTTTCCACACATTTTAGTTCCTCCTATAGTCCTCAATCCTCAACTACATACGAGCAACAAAACATGGAACAACCTGCCTCATCCCTACATCCTCCTAGACAATCCACCCGAATTAAACAACCACCTCACTATTTACAGGACTATGTTTGCCACAGTGCCTCTACTCAACCCATATTTCCTATCCAAAAGTATGTATCATATGATTTGCTTGCACCTCACTATAAATCATTTGCCTTGACTGTCATCACCTACCAACAGCGATCAAGGATTCAAAGTGGAGAGATGCTATGGCAACTGAAATTGAAGCCTTGCAACGTACCAACACTTGGGAAGTTGTACCTCTACCCAAAAGGCAAAACCCATATTGGATGCAGGTGGGTATACAGAGTGAAATGTCTGCCGGGTGGAAAATTTGAGTGTTTTAAAGCTCGTTTGGTGGCCAAGGGATACACTCCGCAACAGGGAATTGACTATCATGATACTTTTGTGCCAGTTGCCAAGCTCACAACAGTCAGAGTTGTCATGGCTGTAGCAGCTGCTGCTAATTGGCATTTGGAACAACTCGACATCAACAATGCATACCTTCATGGTGACTTGCTTGAAGAAGTCTACATGAAAGTACCACATGGGTTTGACACACCTATCCCCAATGTTGTTTGTAAACTAAAGAAGTCACTCTACGGGCTTAAACAAGCAGGGCGTCAATGGAATGATAAACTAACCTCCTACCTCCTTGGATTAGGGTTTCGCCAATCAAAGAGTGATTACAGCCTATTTACTAAGGGGATGAAAGACACTTTTGTTGGGCTCCTGGTCTACGTTGATGAGATCCTACTTACAGGCCCTAATTTGCAAATCATTCAAGAAATCAAAAGAGATCTAGACAAAGAATTCAAGATAAAAGATCTAGGCAAAATGCACTATTTTTTGGGGGTTGAAATAGCACGAAGCAGTAAAGGCATTACCTTGTCCCAACGAAAGTACAACATGGATCTCCTTTCCGAGTACGGACTTCTTGCCTGTAAGCCGGCATCCACCCCAATGGTCACAAGCGTCAAACTTGCCAAGAACGACTCATCACCGTTACCGGATAATTGCAGCTACCGGAGTCTGATCGGAAAATTGATTTATTTATCCTTCACCAGACCGGATATCAGCTTCGCCGTCCAACAATTATCGCCATTCCTCGATTGCCCTACTGTCAACCATCAGCAAGCGGCACTTTTTCTTCTCCAATTTCTCAAGGCCTCCCCCGGTCAGGGTTTGTTATATCCAGCCGGATCCGGCATAAATCTTCGAGCTTTGGCCAATTCCGACTCTCGGACCATTTCCTCTCTGGATTTGAACGCCTACTCCGATTCCGATTGGGCAGGCTGCGTTGATACAAGACAATCGATTACGGGTTGGTGCATCTTTCTGGGACAATCCTTGGTATCATGGAAAGCCAAAAAGAAAAGTACGGTGTCACGAAGCTCGGCCGAAGCAGAGTACCGAGCACTCGCCGCCACCTCTTGTGAATTGTAGTGGCTAGTGTTTTTGTTAGGTGACCTGGGTGTTAACCCTAAGTTGCCAATACCCCTATTTTGTGACAACACGAGTGCATGTTACATCGTGGAAAACCCCGTATTCCACGAGCGCACCAAACACATCGAACTCGATTGTCACTTCATAAGAGACAAGTTTCAAGCTGGCCATCTCGTTCCCACAGCCATATCCACGACTCATCAGTTGGCCGACATCTTCACTAAGCCTCTTGACGGACCACGTTTCAACCACCTCTCTAGTCAACTCGGTATCTACTCGATTTACTCCAATACCAAACTTGGGGGGGTTGAAACAACTCATGATACCACACACAAGCATAATACATTGGCGATTTGAAGTCACTGAATATTCCAAGGAATATTCCATCCTTGACCGGAATATTCCCCTGGATATTCCATGATGACGGAATATTCTCCAGAATATTCTGGCAAGTGTTTTACTCATAGACAAATGTATAAATAGGAGCCAATGTACATACATAGTTTGATATTTTACAATATATTAAAAAAAAATGATTGCTTCATCTTTTTAGCTCTTTTCTTCATAACTCGGAGAATTAATCGAGACAAAATGGGAGATGAAATTCATGCAAACTAGACATGAACCATCGCCCGAGAAGAAAAGAGTCTAAACAAAAACCGAAAAACAAACAAACAGAGACACCAGTCACCAGCCCACCAAAACACAGCCACCAAAAGACCCCGGGAAACCCCTAGGCACTGCCACCGAGTCTTACATTATTTTTTATTATTTTTGTATGACTATTATATTGATGAAAGTTAAATGGTATTTTAGTTTTTAAAAGAAGTTAAACGGTACTCCCTCTGTTCCGAAATAACCGAGGCAGTTATATTTCCAATACAGCATTTGTTGTATTTTTCCTACATATATCATTGTTTATTAACGAGTGAGAGAATAAATATAACATTACATTAATTATAGACTATGGTTTTTTTATTCATTTTGACATTCAAATTAAAGTATTCACATCATTAATATCGTTTTTTACAACCGCTCAAATTTATTTTGGAGCAGAGAGTATCTTACTATCTTTAAACCTTTGTGTTTATTTTCTTTTACATTAAATCAACTTTTTAATTAATATAAAAAATGTAAAAATATTTACATCAGGTTTAAATGCGGAGTTGGTATTAGTATATAATATACTCATCGCATGTCCAAAAATATAATTCATTCTATCTCTTTTTGTTTGTCCTAAAATATAAATCATTTTACGTGAATTTATTACTATTTTCTCTATGATACTTCTAATTAAATACAATCACGTACTTTTCAATACATTAAATTATTTTATTAATAACGGTTAAAGGATATTTTAAGCGTTTCTTTATTAAAATTTATGGTATTTAACCAATGACTTATTTTATTGTAATACGAAAGTAGCAGTATTAAACGCTTTCCGCAAGTGGCATGCATCCAACAATGCTGGAACAACGGTCTACGTGTTATCCGGTTTAAACGAAGAGCATATGCGTAGTTTCATGCGATGCTTACAAGGAAATTAATTAAAGAAGGTCTCCTATGTAGATATTCAACTATTTATTTGTTTATTTATTTTTAATTATTTTTGACATTACAATCACAAACCACCAATTGTATCGTAAATTCTTAATATATTTTTTATTTTTTAGATTTTTACAAACACCGAGTCCATCACCAATTCATCTTACTACAACTTCTCTTTAACTTTTTATACTTGTCTTTTACATTATTTTTTTTGGGTGGTGGTTTTGAGAAAACTTGTTTTTTACTTAAAGTGCCAACATGACTTGATACTAAACGAGAAATGTTTGTGGTACAATAAAATATGCACAACAAATTTTTAAATCATTGGTTTTTCTAGGACCCATATGATCGATTCAATATGTCCCACATCATAATCGATGGTCCCAAAGTGTGTTGTGTACAATGTTGTGTCCATTTTGCTGTGGCATTATCACTATTCATGCTAAATACTCTAAATCACTTCAATTGCACCTTACAATGCTTCTGTGAATGGAATTCATCAATAACGGAATCAACATCGAGATTTCAAGAGAAGTCTAATTCAATATAAACCGTCATGGAATATGCAAAGAATTAAACCCTTCGTCCACTTTACAATGGAGACTGGATTTAACATATTTCATAGCTGAAAATGCAAACTATGTGGTTGCCGTTGAGACCAAAAGAGTTAAAATAACGGAATCAACTTCTCATAGCTGAAAATGCCATCTATGTGGTTGTCTTTATTAATGATAAATCTCACGATCATCACGGCTGAATGCAATGGATGACCTTCATATCTGTTAAGTGGAAGCAACTGCGCTCTTAATCCAAGAAAAATACACTAGTATATTTAATATCGTTAAATTTGCCCCCTCTTAATTTTTATTTGCCTTCAAAAAAATTTGCATCCGCCATAGCTGAATGCCTTGAGTAATGAGGAGGATAAATGTCTCTCAATGCAATAATGCTGTAGAAATTTGATTGAAATTGCAGATGAAGTATAAGGATACAAACAGAGTAAAAAAATCAGAGATTTACATCTTGATGCATTCCTATTAGTTGTTTAAGATGATCTCTACCAAGTCCATTTGTGAAATGGATTCAAGACTGACTGAGATCATTATTTGGAATCTCTTGGTAAAGAGTTTACCAATCAAGAGAAAGTCCAAAAGGTTATGAGGACTCAAAGTGGGATCCAAAAGTCGCTTCAATCGGTTCATTGTTGGTTTATGAACTAACAACGAGTGAAGAAAGATCGAAAAGAGTGATTCTATGAGCATTGCTTTGCAAGTTGCTGTTAATAAGAGCATGAAGGTCAAGACCATAACTAATGCACAACCTTTGAACAGTGATGGAGAAATGAGTGTGGACTTGTCACTTCTGGTAAAAAACCTCAAGAACTTTGCCAAGAAATCTCTCAACTACAACATCAGAAGGAGAATGCAAATAGGGGGCTCTTCTAAAATAAGACCGCAATCAAGTGTTATACTGCAATAAGCTTGGCCATTACAGCGGTGATTGTCATGATACAAAAGAGGATCACAATGAGAAGCATAATAATAAGGCACCCACTTTCCAAATCATCATGGAGTGGCTCATCAGAGACTGATGATGGTCATGATAAACATGCAATATATGCTTGATGGAATACACTGATGATGATGAGGATCATGATGATAGTGGGGTATATATATTCTAGCTTATCTGATTTTAGATTTGAAACATTATTTGAAATGTCTGAAAGTGATTTTGCTCTGTGATATCGTCGGAAATATCACAATAGGTGTTTTAGCAGGTTTAATGGTGATTAATGCAGTGGATCAACAGAAATGTAAATGAGAGGCAATTGTCGACAAATTGACAGAGGTTGTCTGCTTTTGTGTATTATGACGTGTCGTTTACAAGGGTACAGTGCTTCTGTTTATAGGTAAAAAAGACAACAGTTACAAGAGTGTATTGAGGAGCAATAAACATGATTGGCTACGTGGCTGATGTGGCAGCTTCTGATTGGGTGGGCTTCATGGTAACCTTCGTGTATTGCTTGCATGTAACCATCGAGTTTTAACTCATGTTACCTGACTAGCAGGCTTGGTCCGAGTCGGGTCAGACTGTTAAGCTGAGGGGCGAGCAAATCGGCCCCTAGTGTGTTGGAAGTAGCACCCAAAAGACAATTTATGTAATTGTTTTTAAAATTAATAAATGATAGATTTATTCTCATCTTATTATTTGCTTCGTGCTTATAAGTAATACACTACTGAAAACCCTAAGTCGTATCATATGTAGCTATAAAACTTAGTGTGTGTCACACATGAGGATTAAGTTTATGGTGATACACTTGAAATATTAGTCCGTGGTGAAGTTAATCAAAGTATTGTTAGGTGTAGTGCCCGAAAGACAATTTGTGTAATTGTTTTTAATAATGAATGACAGAATTTATCTCACCTTATTACTTGCTTTGTGCTTGTAAAGTAATACACCTTTGCAAACCCCAAGTATATCAGTATGTAACCACTTAACTCGGTGTATGGATTACACGTGAGGATTGAGTTAGTGGAGATATGCTTAAAGCTGTTAGTCCGTGGTGAACTTAATCGAGTTTAGGGTCTCTTGATTAAAACACCAATAATGCGCCCGAACACCTTAGGGTGTGATAGTCTTATCCGGATTGTCGGTAGAGGGTACCTACGTGGGGCATTTATATATGATGGCATTCATATAGAATTTGGACCGATTTAATCTGAATTTCTCGATATAATTCCGTAATCGAGGAATCTTATAAAATCATTAGATGATCATATATGGATCAACCTTAATCTGAGGTGATCACGAGTGTCTTTGCTTGTCCCGGGTAGTGTTTGATGTGTTGAATTACGGTTCACTTAAATAATGTGTTCCAAGCCACTTCTCATTGGCACTATCTCCGAGGATGAGTGAGTAGTTACGATTTTCACAGACATGGAATCCATTCCTTCTGCGGGAAGTAGAGAGCAGATCCCTTATTTGTTAGCCTTAAGAAAGTGATCGATCGGCCGAGTTCACATTTGACTAATTAGCTACTAGTCGGATATGTGCACTAATTGATCATTAGGGGTTGATGGTAAATAAGGATAAGATATTCTCGAGTCGGGTTCACGGAGACTTCCTCTCGAGAATGGGCCGATTTATGGAGGGTTAATCAGTATGTAGTGATTATATCAATGGGCGCTTATTCACTCTATGGGTTGAGTATAAGTATACATCTATAATCGGTAGAGTTGATTTGGGTTTATGGTGGCGTAATCCCGGAATTAATAATTAATGTACTTATTCGGTTCGATGAATAATTGATTATTGGAGCTACTCAAGGTTATAGGTCCATGGTCCCCGATGTGGCTTACGTAATTCGGACTAATAATCTTTTATTTAGGCCTCGATTATAATTAATTGGTTGGGCTAATTAATTGATATGCATGGATATTATTTAGTTGGGCTAAATAATATAATACACATAAAAGACATTTTATGTGGGCTTTTTTGACCCAATATGTGGCGCCATTAATGTCCTAATAATTAGAGAGAAATTAGTTTTCTTGGATAATTATTTAACATGTGATTTATCTTTTATTTGTTAAATGATAATTCATGGAATAATAGATAATAATATGATTTATCTTAATTTGTTTGGGATAATCATTTTATTTATCTTTTATTTGGAAAAGGATTAATATGATAATTATCACTTAATTATTTAATCCTTGGAGGACATTGATTACTCTCCTATATAAAGAGAGTTCTCCCAAGTCTAATGAAAAAGGTACTATTCACGTCACTATTCACCGAGAGAAATTGGCCGAAAAATTTCGGCCTCTATTCTTAGGGTTCGAGTTGGAAAAATCTTGATTTTTTAGTTTGCATATCAAGGAGGCTCGTGTATCAAGAAGGGTGTCCACCAACCGCCGTTTGGAGAACACATCGGAAGATCAAGGCTTCTCTTCCCTATATTGGTAACATGATCTTAACCCCCTTATAGTTGTTAAATCCTTTGATTATGTTTTATGATATGTAAATCGTGATCCGTCCGCTGCGTATAGATCTAATTTTGGTTAGATCTAAGAACCTGCATCCTTCAAGTATATGGTCTATTGATTAAACCACCATTAATGCGACCAGAACACTTTATGGTGTGACCGTCATATCCGGACCGTCGACATTGGTTGTCTAAGTGGGGCATTTATATATGATGAGAGTCATATAGGACTGGACCGATTTAATATGAGTTTCTCATATAATTCCGTGATTGAGAAATCTTATTAAATCACAAGATGATCATATATGGATTAACCTTAATCCTGAAGTGATTCTGAGACTCTACTTGTTTCAGGATAGGGTTTGATGTGTTCGTTAAGGATCGCTAAGGCGCGCGTCCGAATCACTTTCACGTTGGCACTATTCTGGAATGAGTGAGAAGTGTGTATCTCACAGATATGGAATCCATTCCTTCCTGCGGGAAGTAGAAAGACAATCCCCTTATTTGTTGATCCTAGAAACTGATCAATCCCGGGAGTTCGTATTGGTTATGAACTAATTGATCACTAGTGGGTTAATGGTAAATAAGGATGAGATGTAATGAAGAAGGTTTACGGAAATATTCCCGCTTCTTTACGGATAGTCTATGGAGGGTTAGTTTATATGAAATGATTATATCAATGGACACTTATCAACTCGACTCAACGTTTTGAGAATAAGTTGTATCTATAATCGATAAAGTTCAGTTTCGGATTTATGGTGGCGTAATTCCGGAATTAATAAGTTGAGTAGAAATATTTTGTTTGACGAATATTTTATTCAATTTATTGTAGCTACTGGTTATAGGTCCATGGTCCCCGGGTTGGCTCCTAACACGCGAGTGTTTTCTCGTTCTATAGAACCTCGAGAATAAATTAAATAGTTGGTCTATTTAATGAATATGCAATATTATTTATTTGGTAAATAATATGTAAAATAGAAAATACATTTTCTATTAAATTTAATGATATATGTGGCGCCATTATTATGTGATAAATTAGAAAAGAAATTTTTCTAGATTATGTCACATGTGTAATTAATTAATTATCTATTTGTTGGATAATTAATAGAAAATTAAGAGATTGATTTTTGGGAATTATCTCTTATTTTGTAGCAAAAAATATCTTTCCTTATGGGAATAGGTTTTGTGGTGTGAAAAGGATAACTCTCTTGACTAGTTATTTTCCTATATAAAGAGAGTTCCTCTAGCACAATATCATCATCACAATTTATACATACAAATTAAAAGGAAGAAAAATTAGTTTTTTGCCTTAGTCATTAGAAGAAGAAAAACCTAGGGTTTTTCTTGGGCATATTCGAGGAGGTTCTGATAAGTAGAGATTTCGCAATCCGGCTCGATCAAATACAATTTATAAAACTCGAAACCTTAGGCAAAACTCACTTTCTAACCGGTAGTGAACCGGGTCGATCGTAGGTAGTTCGTTCAGAGTCCGAGGTCGATCCACGAGGAGATTGAATCGAATACCAAACTTGTGTTAAATCAGAGGACAGAGAGTATATGAACAAGACAAAAGATCGAAGCTTTTATTATTACCGGCATAAACAAGGATCTGAATCAAGACTTTTATCCAGAGTAAATTTCATCAAACTAATGATCTACACAATCAAAACCATATTGAGAGAAACAAATCGAAATCGGAAAACTCACAATAATGAAGATCTAAAGATTGCGAGATCAAGACTTTTGAATCCTAAATCAAAGAAAAGATATCAACCTTTAATTCATACAATGATCCTGGCATGAATTCCACCAAGCTATCGATCGAATATCGTATTCTACTCTATATACAAAAATCTAAACTAGAAATTGAAATACGGAGCCTAGTCCAGAGCTCTAATCCGGCTATTTAGATGTCAACATGTCATAACAACCGCCGAAGCGGCTGGGTTGAGCACCTAAGCCGGCCTCAAACTCAGTCTAGGCCAATAAAAGTCAGAATATTGTTTCCTTAGGTTTAGATGCTCTTAAATAGGCAGAAAATCGCGACTTTGACCTAGTTGGGCCGACCAACTTGGCCCATTTAACTCGTCTTCAGTAAATCGATGATAACTTTCTGTGTAAAGCTCCGATTTAAAATATTCTGCATGCGTTGGAAAGCTCGTTGAATTCCATACAACTTTCATGAAGAAGACTTGACCAGAAAATACCTTCAAGATGGGTCAAAATATAGATTAACGAACAGGCATGGTGAAATCGAAACACTTTCGCGCCAAGCGGCGTTTGCCTCATGTCAAACGCCCGTCGCTTAATCGATTCTTGATTAGGGTTCTTGAGATTCGAGCGAGCGTCGGCCTATATTGAGCGCTCGTTTTCTTTGTATGAGCTTTTACTTGGTGAACCCATCCAAACGCCACTTTAGAAGTCGTTGGGGCGCCCGTCGGTTTTAAACCCAAATTTTTGAATGAAGTGTCAACCCTGTAAACGCCCGTTTGGGATGTCCAAATACCCGTTTGAGGTAGGCTTCCTGCAAACGCCAGTTTGGGGTATGGCAAACGCCAGTTTGCCTTGACTTCCCTCCAAACTTGGCTTTTCTCAACTTCCATGCCACACTCGTGCCTTGATAAACTCTTTCACTTTAAAATATCGCCTTCCGGGCCCTCGAGTCACCTAAGTCCTGCAATAAACACAGCAACAAAACACCACGCATAATTCCACAAGACAAAAGTGCTCGGAAAAGAGTCAAATATCGCTAAAAAAGCGGAGTTCCCTATCGATGTGACAATTCAACTCCCCGTGCATATAAATCTCGATATTACACTCGAAAAGGCCTAAATCTACCCAAAACATGCCAATAAAGTGATAAACGGAGGCTAGATCACATACAAAAGTGCAGTGAAGTTGACTCCCATCAACTACCCCCCACTTAGCCTTTGCTCGTCCTCGAGTAAACAGGCGTATTAAAAGAGACCAAGGGATCAACTTCACAAACACGTATAAAAACACTCATATTGCCAAAGTAAAAGATAAGTAAAACAGTGAATGCAAACATCTTAACTCAATCGTTATCAGACAAACGGAAGTGTGTATGTGTGAAAATTAACTTCCAAGTCATAGACCAAATCACCGGTTCGGATTATAGACGCTTAGCTATCGCGACTACGCTAAAACTCATTTTAATAACATCTCCACTAATCGGGACCAACCAAGGCTAAACACGGTCCAGTAGGACTTGAAGGGTTATAACGTTAAGCTCAGGACAGGGGCTAATCGAAAGGAAATTTTGAGACTGGAGAAAGAGAAAACACGAGTGAACCTAGTCATTTCACGTACTCTTTCTTTGAAACCATACCAAACCACACCTGATGAGAGATAAATTTATGATCGTTTTTATGATATTTCGCCCCATTTCTGATACCATTTTGAGCATTATTGTATCAAATCAAGTCATAAATACTAAGTTTTATTCAAATGTATAAGTAGTAGTTATTATATAAATTATCGTATTTTTATAAGTTTTATAAGTTTTGTACGGTTTAGTAACCGGAGTGTAAATGTCGGATCTACGCTTGGTATTTTGGTAATTTATTGCGAGAACTTTAGGGCGACCAAAACCCGAGTGACGACACGTTTTGAGGCTAAAAGAGGTATTTTTAGGGATATAAGAGTGTGCCACTAACTTAAGTGGTCAAGTGGCTCGATGGTTAGTGAATGCCACTAACGAATTATATCTTCGACGAGCGAATGGCTCATCAAAACGACATTTTACGAAAGAAGAGTCCTTCATGAAAGTTGTAGATCTTTGAAAGTAGTAATTTTTATATAAATTATGGTATTTTTATTGTATTTTATTTATATTAATAAAAATAAATTTCCACATTACAAATCTTGTGCTTTTGGACTTTTATTGTCGAATTACTTATGGTTCGTTTCTTTGTGTTCGGTACAAAAGATAAGATTTATCATGAAGCGAGAATGAATCTTGAATAACGAGGCGAGAGTTATGTCGATACTTGGAGCCCAAGGATTTTCTGTTAAAACTTTTGGTGTCGAGTTTGCACGTGGTTCGTTTCTATGTGATCGTGCAGAAAAATTAAAATTTACTTGACGAGCAAATGAAGATTGAAGTCGAGGCAGAAGATACTGGATTTAAAATAGAAGGCGGATCAATCCGGTGAAAAGCCGGATCGATCCGGCACTTCAATTTGGCTATATATTCAGAGCATCAAGAACAGAATGAAGCCGCCCCTTTCTTTCTCCCTCTTTTCTGCTGCTTCTCGTCCATCCTCTTTCTTTTTATTTTTTTGTTTTGAAGATCATATATATATATACATATATGATATATATATATATATATATATATATATATATATATATACACACACCCTTCATGTATATATATATATTCTATATATGAATATATATATGTGATAGATCTATCTATATATATATATATATATAGATCTAGATCTAGATCTCGTTTTCATCTCGTTTCTCTTTTAATTTTCTTTTCGGGGCCCGTATATACATATGTCTATGTATGTATATATGTTTTGATAAATAATAGTAGTAATGTTGTAATGCTTTCGAGAAAATTATCGAAGGAAAATCTTTTGGAAAGGTTCTATTTTCAAGAATACAACTTAAATCTGAAGTAAGCGGGTAATTTTATTGAGTTTTACTTTTTGTTGTTCTATATAATTATATCTATCTATATATATATGTGAGAATTTGATAAGTGTTTGGATCGAAAGGCTAAATTTGGTTGTAATAGAGTTTTGTCATCTTGATGAAGGCTATTATGGAAAACTTCAAACCGTTTAATCCATGACATTTTGATGAATCGATATATATATCTATGTATAACTAAAAATATGTCTAGCCAAGATATGAATCAATTAGTTAATCTTTTGGTAAAATGAATGATCGACTCTGGTAATAATGATTAAAATCAATTATGATGAATCTCTTTCTTTCTGCGCTTAATAAAGCGTTAAAATTGAAAGACCGGAGGGTAAAATTGGCGAGTGAAAGCGTGACAACGGAACCCGTTTCCTACCGAGGCGATTTGTCCTAAAAGATAAATTTTATTGAAATTTGTACTCGAGATCGTAATAATGTTAAATCATCAGTTTAATTGAAACTTAAACCGGAAAGTTGAATCGTCCGGCTTTGACAACCGAGCCTTTTAAATAAAATTGACCGTTTGTGAGCGGAATGACTCCTTTTATCTAAAGGTAGATTTGTACTCGGGACTGTTCGGAAAAACCGTAATGATTGTGGACCTTGGGTGATGCAATGGACATATGACAATTTCATACGCTTGTGTGAGGAGGAGTTGTCTAGTTTAGGAGTACACCGATTCATATATAATTTACACCTTGAATAAAGGAAGATCATCTCATTTATTTCTACTAAAAGATATTGATTCAGTAAAGTATTCTTGGCTAGATCCAAAAATATATCTATATATTATATTAGTATTTATTTGTTTTATTTTACTGTTTTACTAACATCTAACTCTAACATTACTAACTAATCTAACTACTAACATAATCTAACCCAGAAAAAGTAAAAACACATGACTTAGATCGAGTTTAATAATAGCTTCTTGGTGTTTAACCCTTGCTTAAAAAAGAATTACCATGTTTTCCCTGAGGAATACGACCTGACTCACCAGACTAGCACTACAATTTGACCCGGTACACTGCCGGTTAGGATCTGTATAGCCTAGAAAAGGTCCGTCAGCACCAAACTCCTTTGATTTTTCTACATGCATTAACAAACAACTCCAACCTTAACATCATAATTTTATTTACTCAAAACATCCTTATTTGACTCCTTTATCCTCAACTTCGTTCAAACTTTCATTTTTTTCATCTTTCCTTCATCTCTTTTCTTTTTCTTTTTTTTTCTTCTTTTTTTCTTTACTTTTTTTCTTTCTTTTTCAATCCACAAGCCTCACAATACGTTCCTCGAGCACCTCCCCTTCATATACTCACTCATACTAACTAACGTACCAACGTATCTCGAAGCACGCACCATTTCCACCCCACACTTGCTTGACAAGTGTGTCTACTTCTAACAACTAAGTCCACTCATAGGGTAATCAAAGCGTGACCAATAATAAAGCTCGGGGTTAGGGATAATACAGGCTAAGTAACCAAATGGCTAAATGTCGGATGGTGGTGAGACCATCCTATTCAAGGCTTTCGGAGAATGCAGTGTAAAATGTTGGGATTTTGGCTTATTTGGCTCTGATTGTGTCAAAGAAGCGCCGGGGCTATCATCCGTGTCTCACCAAGGTCAATCCTTCTATTTAGCCTCGAAGTTACAAAATGGGATTTAAGCGAATGGATTGTGCTCAATTCTACCATAATCGTTCACTAGATCCTAAGGCCCATGAAATTGAAGCTAAACGTGCAAAAGAACTTTCGTTTATAAGATAAACCTAGCGTCTTTCTATAAGCATTTACTACTTCACGAAGTCGTTTACCAAGCAAATGTGAAGTTTAAACATGCAAACGGACGTGAAAACCTTGGAAAATTTTAAAATCCGACTCGAAAACGGACACAGACTAAGTATATTACTGAACTGACACATTTAAACATACAACTCAAACCAAGCTAAGTCTACCACCCCACACTTTGAATGAAACACTGTCCTCAGTGTGTGAATGAGAGAGAAAAAGAAGACTTAGCTTTAGACCCGGCAGAAAGGAGTGATCGAGTCCCGTAACAGCCCCGTAATAAGCATGACCCGAATCCCTATCAAAACAGAACAAATACCAAACATGCATGGGACATGGTCCTCGTGCCAAAGCATGCAATAGGGATATGGGGTATAAAATGTAGAAGGCCTTGTCACATCAGAAAAACTCGATAGGCAATATATATAGCACATCACATAATAGCTTTAGATGGAAAAATCACCCACGCGGGTAAAGCACAGAACAGCTAAGCATCAAATATAAGGCCACAGAGGCACACTCATCATAGAAAGCATCACACGTGCATACATATCATAGTCAAGGCATAAATTCATATAAGAGCACATAGGAAGATATTCCTAGACTCATTTCAATTCCACACAGTTTTATTACGGCGCCAATTTGATAAGTAGAGATTTCACAATCCGGCTCGATCAAATACAATTATAAAACTCGAAACCTTAGGCAAAACTCACTTTCTAACCGGCATTGAACCGGGTCGATCGTAGGTAGTGCGTTCAGAGTCCGAGATCGATCCCACGAGGAGATTGAATCGAATACAAAACTTGTGTTAAATTATAGGACAGAGAGTATATGAACAAGACAAAAGATCGAAGCTTTTATTATTACATGGCATAAACAAGGATCTGAATCAAGAATTTTATCCAGAGTAAATTTCATCAAACTAATGATCTACACAATCAAAACCATATTGAGAGAAAACAAATCGAAATCAGAAAACTCACAATAATGAAGATCTAAAGATTGCAGATCAAGACTTTTGAATCCTAAATCAGCAAAAGATATCAACCTTTTATTCATACAATGATCCCAGGCATGAACTCCACCAAGCTATCGATCGAATATCGTATTCTACTCTATATACAAAAATCTAAACTAGAAATTGAAATACGAGCCTAGTCCAGAGCTCTAATCCGGCTATTTAGATGTCAACCTGTCATAACAACTGCCGAAGCGGCTGGGTTGAGCACCTAAGCCGGCCTCAAACTCAGTCTAGGCCAATAAAAGTCATAATATTGTTTCCTTAGGTTTAGATGCTCTTAAATAGGCAGAAAATCGCGACTTTGACCTAGTTTGGCCGACCAACTTGGCCCATTTAACTCGTCTTCAGTAAATTGATGATAACTTTCTTTGTAGAGCTCTGATTTGAAATATTCAAGATGAGTTGGAAAGCTCGTTGAATTCCCTAAAACTTTCATGAAGACGACTTGACCAGAAAATGCCTCCAAGATGGGTCAAAATAAAGATTAACGAACAGGCATGGTGAAATCAGCTGCTGTCGGTGCCAAACGAGCGTTTGCCTCATGTCAAACGCCCGTCTGCCTTGAAATCTTATTCTTGATTAGGGTTCTTGAGATTCGAACAAGCGTCTGGCCTGTCTTGAACGCTCGTTTGCTTTGTATGAGCTTTTTACTTCGGGCTGAACCCATCCAAACGCCAGTTTGGGGGTCATTGAGACGCCCGTCCAGCTGAAAATCCAACTTTCTGAATGAAGTGTCAACCCTGTAAATGCCCGTTTGGGATGTCCAAATGCCCGTTTGAGGTAGGCTTTCTGAAAACGCCAGTTTGGGGTATGGCAAACGCCAGTTTGCCTTGACTTCCCTCCAAACTTGGCTTTTCTCAACTTCCATGCCACACTTGTGCCTTGATAAACTCTTTCACTTTAAAATATCGCCTTCCGGGCCCTCGAGTCACCTAAGTTCTGCAATAAACACACTAACAAAACACCACGCATAATTCCACAAGACAAAAGTGCTCGGAAAAGAGTCAAATATCGCTAAAAAAGCGGAGTTCCCTATCGATGTGACAATTCAACTCCCCGTGCATATAACTCTCGATATTACACTCGAAAAGGCCTAAATCTACCCAAAACATGCCAATAAAGTGATAAACGGAGGCTAGATCACATACAAAAGTGCAGTGAAGTTGACTCCCATCAGGTTCTACGGCGAGGATCGACGTCCACCAATCGTCGCTTGTCTCGGATTTTATCAACGGAAAACAAACAAGTAATAAATATTTATAAATCCGGTATACCCCAAGTGTAGGAATCGTAGCATAGCGATTAATACCGGAGTCGATCTCGAGGAATCGAGGTTGTTTAATCTAGTTTTATTAATTCTTCTAAAATTGTCACTACTATTTATTACTAAACCTAAACTAAAGCGGAAAATAAAGCTGAATGAGAGGATTGTCGGTCCAAAGCCAGGAAGGAAAGTTACTGAACTTAACTAATGAAAATAAAATCTATTCTAAAAACTAAAACGAAAATAAAATTCTAACTAAGCAACGAAGAACAAGGCACAAAGGTTTTCAATTAATTCAGCAGCGACAGACAAGCTATGATCCACCTATCTCACAACTCGAATTTCTACCCTAGATCGTTTAGTAAAGATTTAATAAAGGTTGTGGTTCACCTATCAAAGGTATGAACTTCTACTCTAAGTAGATAATTAGCCTATCGGTCTTATCTCTCGATCTTAAAGATTGGCGCTTTCAAAACAAGGTGCAAGATTTGTTCAATCTAGCAACCTAGAAATCTAACCTAGCAACTCTCGTTATTTTTAGGTTAAAAGTCCAAACTTTATTATGGTGATCTAAGTCTAACAACGATTTTCATCAACGTTAAACATCAAATAGCAACCATCTCTCGATATAAACTGCATAGCAAAATAAACACATAATAAAGAAACAAACTTTATAAAAACTCACAAAAACAAGTCCAAAGTCGAAAGCAAGATGATGTTGAGATGATTTCACATGCTTGTTCAATCGCCTAGCCTTAGCTCATCGTTGTTATAGGTCGCAGCAGAGCCGCCCCCAAAGGGGCTGGGGCGGCCAGGGATCGAATTGTGGTTGTTAGGGTTGAAAATAACGCGTCCTTATATAGATTTTTAGGTCGGTTTCGCTGAGGCGGTGCCGTGGGCGCCCGTCCATAGAAGTGCAGGCGCTTGATCCAGTGCTTTGAAATCTTCGAGTCGGGCCGAGCTGGATTGGACACCCGTCCTATGCAAAATTGGACGCTCATTCACTAAAAATCTGAACATCCTGAATCAAGTGGCTCTTCCTGGACGCACGTCCATCACTTCAGACGCTCGTCCACTGGACGGAGGGTTCAAACGCTCGTTCACTTCAGTTCTTCATGAAATCTGCACTTCAACTTCAATTCAAATCTTGCATCTTCCTCCCTCTACTTAATCTTCAGTTAAACATCTTTTTAGCTTCCATTTACTCTCCTTTCTCGACATGCAAATGTACCTACAAAGCCATAAAGCGTGCAAAATGTAGAACCATATATATAGATAGAAAATCATCGATAAAAACACGTAATAAGCTCGAGTTTGCACTTAGACATCTTCAAACGTCATTCTTTCAATAAATCCATTTAACATGTAATTTTCTATAAAAATTACTAAAATACGAAGGAAATCGCTACGGAATAATATCATATATATCGTAAAAATCACCGTTAACATCGCTAGGAGATACAATCCGGAAGATTGTGGCTTCTCTCTTGGTCAATTTTATCATCTCTCTCCGATAAGGTAAATCTTCAACATTCTCGTAGGATTAATTAGTTATGTTTCATATCGTAAATCGCATAAGCTTCCGTTGTGCAAAGATCGAGTGTCTCGATCGGTGCTATTACTTCTAGCACAGTGCTCCTCGCCGGCCTGTAAAAGGACGTGTTGGAGGCTATGCAGATCGACGCTCGTTACCTAGCCATGATAGAATATCGCTAAAGCGTAGGCGAGCTGGATGATAGCTCGACCCGGTCCGGCTTATGAAGGTGCGGACCTTATGTGCGAGGACCCTATGTTCTTTGGGCTGCGTATAGGCCCATTAGACATTCATGGACTCTTTTTGTTCTGGCGTATCATACGCTACATCGATGTTAACTTTTCAAAAGAGGTAAAAGATGAGGAAATGAAGACAAATAAAAGAGAAAGAAGTAGGGGCCTTGCAGAAGAGAGGCGAAAGGATAGCAGAATCTGGAGTATTTATTATATACTGCGCGAGATGTACCGTATTTGTTTAAGAACATGTTGCATACAAACTGATTTAAGAGACAATATTGCGATATGCAAGCAAACTGGCTGTAGGTAACGCCTCACGGCGAAGTAACCACAATAAAATATCACCTCTTTGGGGGCCTTTTATAGACCAGATAGCCATCCATTCTTTCTCCTTTTCCTTAGAGTAATCGTTACCTACGGCCGGTTGCTTGCATATCGCCATGTCACGCATTTATGATACTGCTTTCGGTTTGTCGAAACCACAAAGAGACTTTACTGCATGTTTTCCGTGATTGCAGATGGATTCATGCCACCTGGAAGAGTATAATTGTGCCAAGACACCATCGGCAATTTTGGTACTTCCTGCGCCGCATGTTGGTGGATGATTGCCTCGAAATAAGATTTGTGGGAGAAATGATCTGAGTTTATGGAAGTTCCTATTTGAGATATCGTCACGGGAACCTGCATCTGCTGGCGTAACGGTAGCGTCACCAAACCGGGATTCAAGGCCCCCGAAAGATGTATTCATTAAGCATCGATCACCAAAGCAAATGAATTGAAGATAACTTGGAATAGCTAGTGTTTTTTTTCTAATTCCCAAAATAGTTGGTAGTGTAGTTACACTTTTAATTACGCAGCAAACTCATAGATGTAAATATTTTGATTTTTGAGGTTTAATAAAGATCCAGTTTTCCAAAATAATAATAATAATAATAATAATAATAATAATAATAATAATAATAATAATAATAATAATAAGAGACAATATTGCATATATTTTAGATGGATCTGAACTCTTGAAATCTTTAAAATAGAGATTTATCATAATTTATAGATTCTACCGCAAGTGCTCTCAAACTCATCACAGCCACACATTTTCAAGTAGCTTGTCAGCAAGGTAGCAAGCTGACTACGGGAAGCCCACAACATCATTACGCCTCCATTATAGCTAGCTAATTACTTTACGAATTAAAACAACCGTTATTTTTACTCTATACTTCACGTTACGAAATATCCTTCGTCGACCACGGATTCATTTTTAACTACCTAGAATACGATTGTAATATTCTGAGTTTTGAAAAAGGGCAAACGTGTCTTTTTGCGAAAACGTAATATTATATTTATTATTATTTGGATGAAAAGAATTATATATATATATATATATATATATATATATATATATATATATATATATATATATATATATATATATATATATATATAAATAGAATTTTGGATTTGATATTAATTAAGGAGTGTTATAAAACTAAGAAAATTAAAGAGAAAGAACTAGAGAAAAAACAAAGATAAATAAGAAGGACAATAATGCTTGTGTATTATTTCAATGGTATAAGGGGGTATTTATAGGACAATTCTAGGGAGCGTGAATATAATAAATGAATAGAAGAATCGTAATATTACAAAAGATCAATCAGAATCGATCAATATCAATAGACAATCAAAAATATATTATTACATAATACTCCCACTTGGATGTCTATTGTTAAACAACATAAATGATATGTCTTATTAAAACCCTACTAAGAAAAAACCCGGTGGAAAAAAATTTTAGTTAAGGAAAAAGTGTACATATTTATCTGTGTTTGATTCACTCCCCCTGAACTAAGCATCAATTTAGATCTTTCAAGCGCCTCATCCCAATGCTCTTCACCAGTCTTTCAAATGTTGCAGTCGGCAAAGTCTTGGTAAATAAATCTATCAGATTTTCGGTTGACTGGACCTTCTGTACATTATTTCTCAACTCTTTACAAATAATGAGTAAAGAATAACTTAGCTGAAATATGTTTTGTTAATCCTCATTAATAAAACTTCATTTCAATTGAGATATATAAGGTGCATTGTCTTCATATAATACAATTGGATTCTTTTCGTTCTCATTTAGACAATGTCTCAATGAATAAATGACTGAATTGATTTTTTCGATTGTAGTTGCATAACGTATATGTCGTGACTATTAACCTTGTCTAGTTAACTTTGCTAGAAAAACCCAGTGGGAAAAAATTAGACAAGGAAAATAGTTCATGCCATATGCGTTTCTATGTGTGCATTGATTGTCTCGTTAAAAATCTTTAACAAAGAAAACCCCGTGGAAAAACTTGGTTAAAGGAAAAAAGTACAATCATTGGTTTTAAGACCAAATCCATAAATAAGTTTTGTAGTAAATCGCTCCCAAAGTATCATAAAACAAAAGTTACGTACTTCTCATATTATAAAGCAAGAGTAACGATACTATAATGCTCGACAAAGGAAGAAGAAAATGAAATACGAACAACCGCGCTGGTCGTAATATATCGACTTTCATGCTATTTCTTGCTCCAGCATGAAAGTTCCATTTTAGCGAAGGACGACGTAACATAATATGATATTTTCTGTTTTGTCGAGCCCTGCTTTGGTCTCTGGTTTGATGGTTGTACGTGCTAAAAATCCGGTACATTCCGTTTTGTTTCTCATCCCAGTCTTTTGCAACACTTCTGGTTTACTTCTTTTGTTAGGTCTTGACTTTTTCGCTAATGACAACAGTAATTCAAATGTACACATTCCAATATTATAAATACATTTATTCAAAATAAATGTAGGAAAAATCTCACTGAACAAATCTGCGAGATTGTCACTGGAGTGTACTTTTGTCTATCACTCTCTTCTAGAGTTCATGTAGATAATTAAATGTAGGGGCTAAAAATTGTCATGCGCACTACAAATTCATGCAACACATGCAACACAATCAACACTATAATTATAAAATAATATGGGTGTAATACAATCGCAGTTTGCATGCATATATTCTCATTATCACGTGTCGTAGTACTATAAATTCATGACATAAAGCATGAGTTACATATTTATTCCTTCATCAATAGGAATATACTCAACTAGTCATATTGCATTCACCATTAATGTTAACGACCTTTACAACTTAATTATATGCATGTTACGTTTGTCATACTATTTCATTTCTGAAATCCACCATGGATTTTCATATCAACATTAATGTCCAACGACTCATAAATATACAGTCATGACATATGAAAACTCAAAGTCACCGCCAGATATATTAATTAGCAGAACATAACATTATCTATAATCGGAGAATTATATTTGATCGTTAACAAACAAATATTTTCAATTCAAACTCAACCTCAATTGCTTATTTCATTTTTACCTAGTCTAAGTGTTTCTAACACTCTGCTAATGACTTAGTTATTGGATCCAGATATTATAATAGTAATTAAAGAGGCAAATATGTCGTCGACGACTATTATATTTTATTTTAAACTTCTCCCATGAAATTCATTGCTAATTCGATATTAGCATAAACCAAATCATTATCAATGTATGGATTGGTTGTTCCGCAACCCCAATATTTAATCATTTGATGCACATGCAATTTTATTTGGGGTTTTCGCCTCCAAGACGGATCTCTTTAAGATTATTCATGAGTGTCTGATGTTGCGTTGAACACTAGATTTGCGGTAACAGTGTTTATCTTGAGGATATAAGGCTTTATATGTGTGATTTCTCCGGGGAGAGCTCGGTGGTGAGCAAGAACATGGCTGCCGGCTAAGTGTTTTATGAAGAACAATCGAATGAGTCGACAAATTGGCAGAGGGTATCTGCTTGTATTAGTTCTTGGATGCTTTCTATTATATTGTGATCCCATATTTATAGACTAAGACTATGTTGGTTCACTGTTCATTGACAAGACAATTAAGAATACATAATTAAAGATAAATATGCATGCAATACAAGTGGCATGGCCAGCTGTCAGGATTAGCCAGTTGGAGTGATAAGCATAGCGAGCAACGAGCAACGAACAACGGACTTGTAAATGCCTTGTCTTGAAATCACTTTGACCATATGGGTAGAAATCACACGGATAGGAGGAGTCCGGCTTGTGACCAACGGACAGGATCCGGCTTACTGTTAGCGGATAGGACCCGGCTTACGAACAGCGAGTGGGATCCGGCTTAATTCACGGACAGAGGGGAAAGAGGCCCCATATCTTCGTTATTGGGCCATGATAGCACGCCCAATCTAGATGAACAGGGCCCCATTCAGATTCGGGTATATCAATGGCCCCCTACTCTGTGCCTGGCGTGCCCGTCGAGGCAGAGAGTAGAATCTTGAAGAAGAAATTGAGATCCGCACCCTTGTATTGCCGCTCGTGATAGAGGCGTGCCGATAACGTTCTATCGGGTTTGAACTAGTGTTGGTGAAAACCACCAGTTATATGTTGTGCATTGCAGCGAACAGGCTTGCTGCCGATAATGTGCTATCGGGCTTGAATCAGTGTTTGTATCGCGTAGCGAATTACCGATTATATGCGTATTGTAGCGGACAGGTTTGATCGCCGACAACGCTCTGTCGGACTTAGTTAATGATAGGGCTCTATCGGGGTGGATTGTCGAATAAGCCCCTGTAGGCATTGATAGATATTGATTGCTTAAAGAAGTAATTGTAGACCGTGATATTCTGAGGCCACGTGTTCGGACAGGTTGATGGCCGCCAGCGGGAATTTGAACGGTTGGAGAAGAGAAACGGGTGTATTGGTTCACGAAACGTCACGTCAGTTACGTGTACTGACATGACGCTTGAGCTGAACCGCCATTCGCTCTGATTGGCTGAGGAGAATCGGTAACCGTTCCAGTCATATTGACATTTGAATTTCGAAATACCAAAGTCGTTTCCTTCCCGATTTCGTCCTATAAATAGAGGCTTCCATCCCCACTCTTCCACTTTCTTCTTTCTGAGAATTTTTCCGGCGATATCATCAGAGAATTCCGGTGAGTGCAAGCAGGTTCTGGCAAGCACAAATTTCTGACAAGATCAACCTTTCCACTTCTCATCTCACTAATCAGATATGATTTAGCACATTCCTTTTGTCTTTCGATTCGATTTCACCTTTATTTCATCTGTTTCTCTTGCTTAGAGACCATATGGCTGTGAATTTGTATTGGTAGTTTTTGGCTCTCTAGATGAACGCCATTAATTCATCGTTTATGTTTCCTCATATGCCAACGCCTCTCTTTCCCAGAAATTCTTTCAAAAATGCCTTCGTATGCATATGCTTTGATCGTTTGTTTTTGTTTGGGGTTTTGCTGGGTTAAGTTGGGGTTTTTTTTGGAGTTTTGCTGGATTAAATTGGGGGTTTTCTGGGTTTATTTTGCTAAGGAAAATGGAGGGGCGAGGTGTCGGGGTGTGATTGCTTTCATCTTGGCCCGATTTCCATACCCGGGTGATTAACTTATCCACCTTGCACCTTTTCTTTTCCAGAATGTCCTCAGAGCGTACCTTATCGCAATCAGATGAAGAAGATCGGGCCGCAGCAGACTATGGCTCAGAGGAAGTTAGTATGGAAGAATTTAGCTCCGCCGATGCTGATGAGGAGGTAAATATTGGATCTGAGCCGGAGGATGAGGAGGTCGTGGTAATTGGAGAGGGCGCCACAGGGGGTGAGGTCGATGATGAGGACCAGACAGCGCTCAGCGATTTGCTTACTCGGATGGAAAAAGTTATAACCCCTGGGGCCGCTAAGCGTAGCTCAAAGATCAAGGAAGCCGTGGAAACCGCACAAGTATCGAAACAGACCGGTGCGTCGAAGAGACCGTCTACGGCTAGGAAAACCAGGGCGGAGAAAGATCTAGCTGTGTCCGATAAGCCTGAAAAGAAGAAGAAGCCACCAAAAAAGAGATCGAGTGCCGTCGAAGTAGAGCTTGCGGAGCAAAAACGTGCCGATGCTAACCTTATAGCTCGATGGCGCGAATTCTGAGATCGGATTGGTTATACATCGGAGCTGACAGCTTATGATATTTCGGCTGAATACCGATTCGTCAGCATGGGCGCGACGAACGTATCCCGGACGTGTTGTCGGGATACCGAAGATTTTCTGTGGCTTCACTATGATCATCTAGTGGCCGGACTTAGGCGACCATTCGACCCATTCTTTATTACTTTCATGGAGGAACTGAAGGTCATGCCTTGCGATCTCAGTCGGGTTGTAATGGCCTTTATTGTCATTAGTCGACTTCGTGGTCGCGAGCCGCGTGATGGCGTCATTCTTTGTACTTTTTATAGCTTCACAAGGAAGGGCGATGCCGGGCAAGTTCAACCGCGCAGAAAATTGAGTAGTGGTAAACCTCGTCTTCTGTTCGATCTTCCCGATAAAGTGACGGATTGGGACAAAAGGTGTATGAGGGTTGAATTCCGATTGGGATGACCATTTCCCAAGCTCCCCGCGAACTCTTTACAAACCGAACACTTGAAGGATATCCACACCCAGGAGGAAGACGTCGAGTTTATCGCTGAGCTTAAGGAGCTGCTCGGATTCGGTCGAAAAGGTGTCGAACAACCTCGAGCCTTTAACTGGAGATTGCTCTTAGATGACAGTCAACCTTATCTTAGAATGGCCGGTCTGCCCGCAGCTGGCGTAGGAGATCCCCTGGTCATGGTCGACCCCTTGCCCACCGATCCAGATTGGGACGGAGAGTGCCATCACGGCCGATGCATGCCCTCCCAGTGTAGAGTCTGTTTAGGCGACCCCTCGCTTCGGGCACCGAGTACGATTTTTACTTTGCATTCTTTTTGATATTTTTCGATTGCATGTTTTCTTTGTTATTTCCCTTCATGTTATTTTTCAGGTCGCTAATAAGTGTTGTTTTCCGCAGGTACCATGGATGCTCTCAATCAACGCAGCCGGTGACCCGAAGAAGACTCACCGTGAGTCAAGAGAGCGGCCCCGGGTGAAGGGATTAAGACCCCGCTTCTACGGTCGACATAAGGAAAGGGGCGGCTGGAGCCTCTGGATCTCGATCTGAAAAATCAACTCAGACGCCCGCCAAGCAAACTGTGGAGAAGACGACGACGAGCAAGATCCTCAAACAGACTTCTCGATCAAGCCGCCCGGTTGGTGATAAGAAAAGAAGGGCGATGTTGAGGACATTGACCACGCATGAGGTGTTATCGGCGAGCGAAGCCCCCCCCAAAAAAAGTCCAAAGCGGCGAGGCCCGGAAGAAGATCTGTGCGATAAAGGCAAATCGGCGGCGATGAATCTTTCTTAAGCGGGAAAAAAGCCACCAGTGCCTTTTCTTTGGTGTGCTGTTGGGCCTCGGGAATCCAGCGGTGTGGTTAGACAAAGAATTTATGCGCCAAGGCACCCTTGACTTGCCCAAGGCCAAGATGATTTTGAGGGGCATTACCGACGTGTCCCCGCTGAGGCATTAAGGTGGGGTCTCCCTAACCCTGTTCAACTGGAAATCGGCCGCGGGATCGCTGATTGAATCGTCCTGGCCGATCCTCGCATGACCTTTCTCCAAAACATAGAGGATCTGTGGGGTTTATACAGCGCCACGGTGAGCATGGTAAACAACCTTCCTTCCTTTTCCATTTTTCTTCATTTATTTTACCTTTGAAGTCCAGTTTGACCTCGCTGACATTTTTGTTTTCAGGTGGGTACGGGTTTGCCTCAGTTCATAAACGATTATAGGAACACTATATCGTTAAGTGCTGATGCTAACAAGGAGCTGATCACCACCAAGAAAACTCTCAAGGCCGCTGATGAGGTCGCGTCTGTTGGGAAGGTGTCTTAAACCCAATCGGGTTGGACCGGATCCGACCGGGTCGGGTCGTTTACAGTCTATTTAGTTCATATAATAACTTTGTTATGATTAATAAAAGCACTTATGTCATTATATATTGTTTATCTTCATATTATTTGTTGTACATATATAGTAACGTCCCTAGTATCAATCTGTGATAGAGAAACCATGATAGTGATTATGGTTGATGAGATCTCTAATCACTATAACAAGGTTGGTACTTAAATGTCTCTAGTCTTATGTATTATCAAATGGGACATTGATAGTATAATCAGACTAACACGTATTGGATGTCTTCTATCTTTTAGAAGATAGGGATAGATCTCGTCTATCGAAGTGTAGGGACACTTGGGTATGCGTGGGCGTGTATTAGAGAATGCGTCGTTAACCGACCCACTTACATTAAGTGTCACACTATGTGGCGGTTGTGTAATTATCCTTTTGACCGGAGTCTTCATGGCATCACGGTGTGGATTGTCATGCTTTGACACTATTGAGATTTCTCCTAACCACGGGGTGATCATGCGGTAGTGATTGGGTATGATATTGAAGCATGCGGAGTATACATGATTGGTCGTCCGGGAATCGCGTATCCTATGATTGGGATCGAATATCCGAAATGGCCTTCTTATAAGGAATGTCTAGCTCTCGAGAATCTTTGCAAAGTGGGAGTAAATGTGTTATTCCGAGAGAGCATGATATCCAGATTATAAGATCACGATCGTCAATGTATTGACACTCGAGATACGATCGTATGGATATTATTCTGATAGGATTGTAAGTTACACGATAAGCGCTTCACATGAAAGGTAGTAGTCATTGCTTTTGACTCTTACGATGATTGGGGGTCACGGTGTGTTGCTAGACGCTATCCCGTGATCGTTAGGTATGAAGGGCATTTTAGTAAATTGCACTTTGTGTCTCACGCCAACATATTCGGAAGCCTATCGGGTCACACACATATGAACATCGAGTCGGATTAAAATGCGGTTATAGTTGATAACCAAATAAGGAAAGTTTATCTCTAGACTATAAAGGTTATAGTGGTAAATTAATATGGTGGTATTTATTTATTATGAATAAATAAAATACAAGATATTAATTATATATAAATTATATATTAATTAAAGAATATTCCGGAAGTCAATTTGTTGACTAATGGGGCGCCACTTTTGAGTGTATGAGATACACTTGGATTGTGCACTTTAATTAATAAATATTGCCATAATATTAATATAGGATATTAATTGATTTTTCAAAATAGATTTATGGTAATAAGATAATTATAATCAATATATGATATTGACAAAATAAATTATAATTAAAGAGATAAATCAATCTAATTGATTTTTCCTTATTTTATTAGAAAAGGTTTTCTTCTCTCCACACTACATATGGGCGCCACCTCCTATAAAAAGGAAGTGGGTGTCAAGCTCTTTTGCACATCACAATTGCAAGAGTTCATAATTCTTGTGTAAAATAGAGAGCTCTCCATAGTGAGTTTGTGTGGGAAGAAAAGGTCGGTCTAGCGACCGGAGTTTTCCGATAGCAATCAAGGAGGATTCCGGCGAGGGGTTCGTGTGGATTAGCGATAGAGGCCGGACGCGTGGGCGGCTTGCGCGTTGAACTACTCTCCGTTGGCGGTCAAAGCGACGATCTTGTAGATCATCTAAGGTATAACCGTCAAACTACTTAACGTGTTTATTGCATTAAACGAAGAACGATCTAGAAAAGGAAATCAAATTTTAAATTCACTGCGTTAAACTAGTGATTTCTAACAAATACCTGTCTCATGTGGCGCTTTAAGTGTGGCAGAGGCTGAAAATGAGAAGTTGAGACTGCAGCTTGCCGAGGCTCAAAAGAAATCTGAGCGTCTGGAGAAGCTCAACACTGAACTCGCAGAACAAGATAGGTCCGCTGCCCTATCCATGAAAGAAATGAAGCTCAGAGTAACAGAGACTCAGACCCATTGGGACGCCGAGCAAAAGGTGAGTGAGGATTTGAGGAAACAGCTGGCGGACCTGATCTCGAGTGTCCAAGGTCAGATTGAGGCCGCAAGCAAGGCCGCTGCTGGAGAGAATTTCCTGATGGGATATGACCAAGGGTTCTATCACATCGCCAGGTGCATATGGGCTCGCGGCGGCGAGATTCCGGACATCGAAACCTTGCAAGACTGGATTCTCACCCATCCCTTTTCTGGTCATCTAAGGGACTTCCACACGCATATACCCTTCTCCGACATCAAGCTACAACGATACATCCCTAAGTATGCTCCGGATTTGGGAGGTGCCCAGCAGATGGTAGAAGAGAATCTTAGGGGAGCTTGTTCGTCGAGAAACCAGTGCGAACACCGCAATCGGAGGAGGGTGGCGAGGTGGAGAAGAGGCCGAGCAGATAGGTGAAGAAACTACAGAGCCTACCGAGTCTAAGAAGAACGCCGACCAAATGTTGCACCACTCCCTCCGCGAGGAGAACGTTCAAAATGAGGAGATGTGGCCTGAAAACTCTTTGATTTGTGCTTCTTGTTCTGTAAACATTATTTTGATTTTGCATATGTATAACTCTTTTTCTTTCCGCACTTTTATTTTTGTCATAACTTTTCTGAATGAAGTCTATTTTCTGCTCGCCTCTTGTATGCTTATTTTTTGCTCGAATTTATTGTATAAATTGAGTCCGATCATAGTAGCCTTCGGCCCTCTTGTTTTAGATAAGATTCCAAGTTGATTCCGATCGTATTTAATTTCGAGATATGCCCGCCTTGAATCTTATCTGAAATAACTGCTCGATTAAAAATACGAAACTACATGTCTGCCCCCTCTAGAGTCTGATCTCAAATAACTGCTCGCTTGGTCAACTTGAATTTTCTGGAGGGTTGCCCCCTATTTGAGATGAGATTCGGAGTCGAACACGATATGACTTCGGATGAAATTGTTTGCTCGTGCTTGTTTTTTATTTTTCCGAATATGGCCCCATTTTTTACAAAGGTTGAGGTGAGTTCGAGCTTTTGTTGAAAATTTTTCGAAAAAACCATCTCTTACCCGTACAGCGGGCACAACTGAAGCATACAATAATACGCATTCTAAAAGAGAAATGTAAAATCGGGCTTTATTAATTTCAATCCATCCCGCTAGATGAGTGAAGATTACAATCAAGTAAGAAAGCTTAACCAATCACATCGTAAACGAGAGGATAGCCATAACCTAGCCGATTTATTACATGTAGTACCTTTTGAGATTGTCCGCGTGCCCGATCTATTGAGTTGAAACCTTGGCGATTTACGAGGACATAAGTTCCTTTTTGATCTCTTTTGCGACTTGGTAAGGACCTTCCCAATTTGCTGTTAGCTTACCCTTATCAGGCTCCATACCCGTGGCCTTTCTGTTTCGAAGAACAAAATGTCCGACCCTAAATGTATGATCGTGGATTCGCTTGTCGTGTTGTTGTTTAGCGAGTTGCTTGTAATTCGCGAGTCGGTAGTACGTCGCTAGCATTTTCTCTTCTGTTAGATCTAGATCGATCTGTCTATTTAATAAATTGTCCGTCGGGTTATGTAAGGCGACCCTGATGCTGGGTAGGGCCATTTCGACAGGAGTCATGGCATCTGATCCATAAGTAAGAGCAAACGGTGTTTCTCCGATGGGTGTTTTGATTGTAGTACGGAGTGCCCAAAGTATAGCGGGTAACTCGTCGACCCACCCTCCTGCTTTTACTTTGTCATTCACGCTCTTTTTGAGCATCTTGATTATTTGTTTGTTGCCAGCCTCGGCTTGGCCGTTTCCTTGAGGGTAAGCCACGGATGACTGCCAATGTTTGACTTTGAATTCTTCGTAAAGATTTGAGAAGTCCTTCCTGAATTGTGGGCCGTGGTCCGATATTACTGCCCGCGGGATACCAAAACGTGAAAAAATCTGATCGTGTAAAAAATAACCCGCAGCCTTCGCGGTTATCTTGACCATAGGCTTGGCCTCGATCCATTTTGTAAAGTAATCCACAGCCACTATGATAACCTTGCACCCGCCTCTTCCTGGTGGAAAAGGTCCGATGAGATCAAGTCCCCACATGTCGAAAGGCCAAGGTGCGACTACGATGCTCTGTTCGACAGATGGTATCCGGGGGATGTCTATATGCTTTTGACACTCTGGACATTCTCTGACTAACTTCTATGAGTCCTTAAGGATCGTTGGCCAGTAATACCCCGCAGTTATAACCTTTTGGGCCAAGGAGCGACTAGCGGGATGGCCCCCACACACTCCTTGGTAAAGCTCGATAAGGATTATCTTGCTTTCTTCTTCTCGAACACACCGTAGTAGAGGTTTTGTTGCGGATCTCCTGTAGAGTATTCCGTTGTTTAGAATATACCTGGCCGCTCTTTTCTTGAGCGCGTGAGATTTATCCGCCCCGTCAGGTAAGATGTCTGACTCTATGTAAGCATGAACCTCGTCGATCCAGCATGTAGTCGGCGCTGGTGCGTCGATTTCCATGATTTTTGTTTCATCGATAGCGGGTACCGCTAGATATTCTACCTGCCAAATCTGATGTTCAACACAACATCAGTTGGCTCACGAAACGTCAGTAGAATAAGTCCTAATTAAGAGTAATATCAAGAAAGTGGAGGAAAAATCAAGTTTGGAGTGAAATCAAGGCAAACGGGCGTTTGCTAACCACAAACTGGCGTTTGCGGCAAAGCTCAGGCAAACTGGCGTTTGGCCAGTCCAGACGGTCGTTTGGCAATTTGGAATTTGATACTGAAAGTTGGCTCAATGGACGGACAAGCGTCCAAATGACCCCCAAACGGGCGTTTGGATGGGTTCGGCCCGAATTCGAGAAAGCTCATACAGCTCAGACGAGCGTTCAAGGCAGTCCAGACGTTCGTTCATGGAAGAATAAGCCCTAATAATCATCATGATCACCAGGAAGACGAGCATTCATCATGAGGCAAACGCTCGTTCGGCACCGACAGCAGTAGATTGCAACCCTACACTATAAATACACAGCTCATTCAACACTTTTACTTATCTGGCCGACTTTAGACACTTCTAGGGCGATTTTGGTGCGGTTTTAGTGTAGGTTGATCATCCTTTGATCCTTTGATTCCATAGATAACATCCTTCGATTCAACATACTTTCCATAGCTTATATTAACGTTTCAAGATCAAAGATTTGGCTTTTCGGTGCAATTATTTCTTCCATATTTTGTGGATCAGATTTTCAACAATTTATATGGTAATGACTTCTCTTTTATTTATTGTCTTTAGTTTAATTTCTGCTTTTAATTCCGTTTCTAGCATAATCATGAGTAGCTAATCCGTTGTGTAGCCGAATTATGTGAAAGCGAGCGAAAATCCTAAGAGAGGATGAGATTGGAATTTGTGTAGTGCGTAATATCATGTTTAAACGATTAATCCATGTCCTAAAACTGATTATAACATCTTTGAATTAGATTGACACCTAATTCACTTTCACACACATCGAACTTATAGATGCATTTTGCGGTGAGATGTGGGAAAAGGGGTTTTAGGATCGTTGCGTAGATTCGGCCTAGTTGTTAGGACCGTTTTCAATACAGAGGTTTGTCATCGTTGTTCGAGCAACTCTAGACCTTAATCATGTTAGGATAATCGGTTTTCTAAAGGGAGAGTCGGTTAGCTTCATATAGGGTGGTTAGATCGAGTTGTTCAGTCTAATCACTAGAATTAGGAGTTGGCACCCGTGGATGTCGTTGAACTACATAGGATAGGTAGGTCGGGTAAGACACGCTCCATGTGAAGTCTTTCCTTAGGGGTAAAAGTAGCTCGTGGGATCATAGTTCGGCAATACCTTTTAATATTTAGAAGTAAAACCGGTAGTATAATCTTTATTTCTGCATTAGCATAATATCTTCCACCGTTATTTTGTCCTGAACTAAGTTCTACGTCAGCTTTGGTACTTAGACATTATTCCCTGTGGATTCGACCTTGAGACCACTATACTCCCGTTGACCCGATACTCGGTCGGTGAAAGTTAGCGGTTAAGTATTTTGCTATCAGTGTCCCATATATTAATATGGTATATAGCTATTTTAGGACATGTCCTTCCAGAACTTCTATATTACCAAAACATTCATAATTTATAACTCTTTTTAGAGCTCTTAAGTCTCCTGGTAAATTGTGTCAACACTATATGTGTATTACATGATTCAATCACGACTATCCAGCTATGAACTCTCACTTCATTTGTATTATAATGTTTGGCACGAGATATAATTTATATACATTGATTTTTCCTCCCGTTAATCTTGGATAATACTTTTATCACAATCGATATCCAGGAAAAACTATGATAACCCGTAATGGATTCAACATTTTAATGTGAAATCCTCTTATGCAGGTATCAACATACTTTTTTTGACATTTTTATAATGGGTTCAGATAATCCATTCTAGGGATTGATATCATAATGGTCAATTACTTCATCCGTTATCTCATTATTGTATACCGGGTTATACCAATGTTCTATAATCGCCAACCACTTTTGGTGGGATTTTTTTCATCATGATAAACTTTACATAAAGATATGGTTCTACCCATGGTACATAATATCGCTAGAAGAATGTATCTCCAGAAGAATATTTTGGTCGCATTCATTTCACGGAATGAACTTGTATAATATAACTGCTTTATAAATGCATATTGTATTTGTCACATTCTCCTCTCGGAAGGGACATGTCTCATCATTTTCGAGCATATTGCTCTTAATTTGTCTCAATCTCTGTATGATACCCATATTACTCAAAAAGACATTTTCGAGATTTGGGAGAGAACAATGCTTAATTTCAAACAATTTTGTTTCAATATAACACTTGCATATTGCATTAATATTTGCATCTCAGTCCCATATATTCTTTTGAGAACTTGTTTCTCAATATAACGTGCGTGTCGCACTATCGATGAGACAAATTAATTGATCTCACGTTCCGGATCCATTTCTTCTTCAGAACGAAATGAGCAATAATTTGTTCCAAAAAATGACAATTGTCACATAATATAAATGAATTACAATAATTAATTATTTCGAATAGAAAATTATATTATGTACCAATTCAAGCAAATCAAATTGATATTATAAATGCTAATGGACCCAAAATATAATTATTCAGTATTACAATGTGTGAATTATCATTTTTTTGGTTATGACAAGTATAAATTTCACACACTAATGATGCATTATAATCTGTTGTCATATTCATTCTTACCACAACTAGGCAACGAATTTTGAATTTAATAACAATATAGAGCAAATGCACCTTACAAACAAAGACCATAAACATGGTATTCATTTTTCAAAAACCGCAGGTTGAATTTTTTGTTTTGTAAAAAAGAAAAGAAAAAAGATATGTATAAATAATCATATTATTGTTTATCATTATTCTAACAATTAATCAAGCAATATAATATCTTTCATTGTATGAACAAATATGATTTTATTTAATTACATTTATACGAATGATTGCCAAAAGTAATATATACATGAATTAATCCACCGATTGAGAATCATATATTATTATTGTGGCCAATATCAAGATCTACTTACCAAAAATACACGACAACACATTTATTTTCCTTTTTTTTTCTTTTTAGAAGAAAAATAGCAACACATATCCAATATACACAGTCGATAAAATAAAATTCCATAGCTACTATATATATCACAAAATACTTTAGCCGTATCAAAATAAGGCAAGGACAAGAAACAATTTTGTTTATTAATAAACGATGCTTAAATTTAAATGCATCGTATAAACAATTTCTGGAAATCGCCACTAACTCTGACATGTGGCGTTATCTTTAAAAGAACACTTTGTTTCTTGTCATGATTATTGTCTTAATCATATAAAAATAATTTATAAAAATAATTTTGTGAGGACTATATCAACCATGCCCTCCTCCACGACCATAACCAAATATTTCCAAATATTTATGAATTGAGTCACGTTCTTTAAAAAGTATGAACTCTCATAATTCTTACGGGACTCATTAGTCATATCAATGATGATTCATTATTTATTTTCATAATTCCACATCCAGTGGATTATTATTTGTCATTCATGATACAAAATCATAATCAATTTCATATACATCATAAATATATTCAGTGGATTTCTTATCTCTGAATTTTAGATCTCTCGTGGAACATGTCTTTCTCTATGGACTTTGGGCCCTAATTTATTTATTTAATTATATGAATGACATCTCTGTATTTTTTTTCACTGTGAATTTCAAATTCACTTTCACAATATTTCGACATGTCTGAAATATCTATGTGAATTTAATATTCACTTTCGTCGATTTTTTACATGCCCACTTATGTGAATTTTATATTCACTTTTACGAGCTTTCTATTTTCATATGGATTTCTGGTCCACTATATGCTCATTTCAAACATTGATCAACTCCATGTGGTCACATCTTCTTTTCCAATTTGCACATAAGACAAACTCTTTTGTCTAATGAATATAGCCTTCAAGGCTTCATATTACTGATGAGTATTACTCATATCTTTTTCTTACGCGGTATTGACTTGATCCATAATGATTTGATGATGTCAATACCACTAGCATCAATATTTTATATATCTATGGAATAATATAATTGATCTCGATAAATAATTTAAATAAATAAATTTTTTTACCTTAATGTTTACCTATATCAAGATGTGTAGATATGAAATATATCAATTGATCAGCTTGAGTCCTTGTGGCAATCTATGAAAGGTGATTCTTGTGGGGGGGTTTTTTTCTTCCGAGGGTTTCCGAACTCATCAAAACAATTTTTGATGATTTGGGACGTGGTTAAAGACTCGTGCTGATAACGTGTTATAAAACTAAGAAAATTAAAGAGAAAGAACTAGAGGAAAAACAAAGATAAATAAGAAGACGAATAATACTTGTGTATTATTTCAATGGTATAAGGGCGGGTATTTATAGTACATTCTAGGGTGTGAATATAATAAATGAATAGAATCGTAATATTACAAAATATCAATCAGAATCAATCAATATAAATAGACAATCCAAAATATATTATTAAATAATAAGGAGGAGTTATTAGCATTTAACTGGGAGTAATTTTTGGAAGAAAGAATAATAACCTCCCCACTACGTACGTTATAGTTTCAGAATTCTGATTTCACCTCCGTGCGAATTTCGACTATTGAGAGAAAAAGAGGGCAAAAGCTACTTCTTCCGAATTCTAAGTGGATCCTTGTACATTTTCATATTCGAGTAGAGCGCCGGAATCGTGAGAAGATGAGGAATATTTTTTACTCCATGTCTTACAAGTTTGATCAAGGTATGAATTTCGACCCCAAATCATTGGATATGATCAAGTTTGTAGTTATTCTTGGTTAAATTCGTAGAATTGTTTCAAGTTTGGGGATGATCACATAGGTTTTGTTTGAGGCTTTGGAGAAGTGCTGCAGGATTCCTTCAAGTTTTGGTGTTGGTTTGCTTGCTGAAAGGTAATAGGCTCTTCCTATGGATTAAATTATGGTTTGTAAGGTTAAGGTTTGAGTTTTGATGTGGTTTTTTTGTTAGAAGTCATGTTTAGACGTTACTGTGGAATTATGTGATGCTATGGTTAGTAGAAGTTGTGTATTTCTGTTTTTTTAGTGTCAATTTGATGTTGATCATGATGGGAAAGGGTTAAAATTCGTAGAAGTGTATAAAACTGCTATTATGGCTGTTGTAGGGACAATCTTGCGCAAGATAGGGTTGAACCGCGGCGTATTGCGGGGTTCAACCGATGGGAAAACAGATTCAGAGACGATTTAGTGCATGCATTAATGCGTGAATCGCGTGCATCTTCGGTCCAGAAAAGATCCAGATTTTCCGGGAGCTTTTAGCGCGCGCATTCAAGCATGTGGCACGCGCATTGAGCGTCCTAAAGGCCAAAGCGCATGCATTGACCTATGTTTTGTGAAGTGTTTAGTTTTAAGCCCCGAAACTAGTTTTAAATGTTGTTTCTTGATCTAATAACGTTAAATAAACCTCAGCAAGCCTTGATTAAGCTTCTGATGCGTTTAGTTCCATAACCGAATGGATTCTTCATAAGAGTTGATGTTCAAGACCATCAGAAGAGTATGATTGGCTTGTGCTTTGATGATATAGTATTCATCAATGTCGGTGTACATGGTAAGGACGTTGTGTCTAGTTGTCTAAGTGAGGGAGTAGGGCTGTTAAGTGAGTTTTGCATTGAAAATACTTAGGCGGCTAGTTAATGACTAATAAAATACATACTTGTGTAGTAAAAGACTAAACATCATGTCATTCTTAGAAAGGCACCGGTCCATATTGCGATGTGTGGGTGGTCAGTAAATGTGAATAACTCCGTAGGTTTATAAGACCCCAAGTACGGAGGGACTTCGTCAAACATGTACAATATCGGGGCTAGCCCGTGGCTATTGGTGTGATCCACTAATATGTTGCAATAGATATCTCGTGGTGGATATACACCATGCATAGTGCCCTTGAATGTGGATGTAACAAAGATAAACTAAGTTAGAAACCGATAGGCGACATGTCGATGAGCATGAAGTGAATCCTAGAGTTGTGTCGGTCACATAAAGATAACTTAAAACTAATGAACCTTTCTTTACAAATCTCAATACAATCATATCTTCTTTTTATTACTAAGTACCCTTGTACTTACCTCAAATACATGTTTGTTTGTGTTTGGGGTTGAGAAGATGAACATGTGGAACAAGAATTCGATGAGGAATTCGAAGACGACGTTTGAGGATGCTATTTGTTGATGTTTCCACTTCTTCATTTTTATATGACGTTTTAAACTATGTTGTTGTTTGATATTAGGAACATGTTGTACTTATCTTTTGGAATTGTGTTGTAAGTTCAGTTTGTATTTATCTTTGAAACTTCGTATGTTGTACAATTCAGACTTTCGTTGTTGTAAGAATACTTTTCTACCTTTAGCTGGTTACTTACTATTCTTGTTCCTTTAAAAAAAATATACCCGAGTCTTTCAGCTTCCGTTAACACTAAACTCGATACGACGTTGTAGAGGCTTACGTATAATGTAGAATTTGTTTTATATTATACGCGTCGAACGTTCGTTTTCGGATAAGGGCTCGGTGTCCGGGAATGAGGCGTTGAAACGATTCATGTTGTTCTAATGAGATTTAAGAATATGATCTTATTTTCTTATTATGCCAAATGTACAAGAGAAGTATTAGGAAAACAAAAGGTCATTAAGGGCTTTCCAGTAAATCTACTTTGTAAAGACATCTAACTGATTTTTATTTTTAAAATTATCGTTATTCTTCAATTGTGGTGTCTTTAAAGATTCGAAAAAACATACAACTATGAACTATACACGAGGCTATATTTAACGAAAGATTTTATGGTGCAACGGTTGTAGAAATGTTGTACCAAATGGCATACATCTGAGTCTCTTATTTTTATTCTCTTTCATATAATATACTTTTATCGTGTCTGAGAAGTTAGAAATGAATAGTTGTAAGTATACACTTGGTACAATCATCCGACGATTGTATTATAAAATTTATGGAGATTGAGGGAAAAGGACAAAAAAAATTACAAAATTAATAAACATGACACACTCATTTTTTTAGTTGCAAAAAAGGACAAAAAAATTTCAGATGGATAAGAATACATTTTTAATAAAAGGGACGCGTGAATATCTGTCCTTCCGCCTATGCTTCCAGCTTCAGGTTTAGTTTTTTTTTTTTCCAAATACTCGTAACTTTTGATTTATAACTCCGATCATCGAAATTTTTTCACCAAAATTCTTTTTTTTTTTGCTCTTTAATTTGAGCCCCAAATACGATACCCTTCCGACGTAAATTTTGAAAGCCAAAATATTTGCATTAACGGGCGTTTTCTTATAAACGACCGTAACTTTTGATTTAGAACACCGATCATCAAAATTGTTTCACCAAAGTTCATATTTTTTTATCTTCATTTTGAGACCTCATTTGATACCTTTTCGACGTAGTATTTGAAAGCCGAATTTAATCGTGACGTTTACACTATCAGGTTCATTTAAGGCTTAATTCAAGTGACTACTTCAGGGCACACATATCTGGCTCATATAAGGCTCATTTACGGCTTAATTCAAGGGACACAATATCATATCTCGCTCATATAATGCTCATATAAGGCACACAATATGGGTAACAATATCATATAAGGCACACAGAATCTGTACACAATATCAGGCTCATTTAAAGCTTAATTAAAATGAGTACTTCAAGGCACACATATCTGGCTCATATAAGGCTCATTTAAGGCTTAATTCAAGGGGTACAATATCATATCTCGCTCATATAAGGCTCATATAAGGCACACAATATGAGTAACAATATCATATAATGCACACAAGATGTCGATTACACGATGTCAATACACGATGCTCGAATACACGATGTCGAGGCTCAAAGGACTCTCATTTCGGTTTTTGTTGCAAGGTCTATGTCCCCAAGTCCTTGATATGAATCCGAATGCTTTCTTACGCTTCAAGCACTTATATTTACTTCTTTCGGAGCTGCTTTGATACTACTTTTCTTTAGGATCATTTCTTTTAGGCCTCTTCTTGTTCTTGGGTTCAATCACATTAGGCCACTTGTTCTTGGCTTCATAAATGATTGCATTCTTGAAAAATCCTTCAAAGACATATCCGATTCGCCTTTTCAACACATTCATCCAAATAGTAACCTCGAATCGTAAACTTTCTTGCTTATTAACCTCTACTTTACTATCCATTTTATTAGCTTCGAGTAAACAACTTGAACAAAGACGGGATTTCGAAATGATTTTCGTCTCAATCGAAGATGATTTAGTCTAAAACATCAGATTGATTGTCAGAAGATTCTACAACTGAATTCACCCCACCCCAGTTACTAGAATCCTTAGATAATATCATCAAACACATAGCTACTTCTTCTTGATCTTGCTCATCAATCTCTGAAACCGAAGAGGAAGAACCATTACCTAAACACAAAGGAGATGACTTAAGCAAACCACACACCAACATATTTGAGGAGAATTAACACCATATTCTTCATTCTTCTTCTTTTCCTCCTCCTGGATATACTACCTCCGTCCCAAAATGTAAGTACTTTTAGTTTTTTAGTTTTGTCTCCAAATGTAAGTCCATTTACAAAACCAATAAAGCATTTATTACATCTTTCTCCTTCTACCCCTAATTTATTATTTATTCAACCACTTTTTACTACTTTGCATTAATACCAATGAAATGTCATTTTAGTATTTTTAATCAAAATTAATGACAAATAACAAATTTAACTAACTTTCTTAATATGTGTGAAAAAACCTAAAAAGAACTTACATTTTGGGTCAGAAGTAGTAATTTTTAATGGCGACGAAAATGAAAAAAACAGCGGTAAGTAATAAAGGGAATAATGAGGGCACAGTAGTAGAAGTAGTAGTACAGAGAGTTCCATTCGTGAAGCTCTTCTCCTTTGCTTACTCCATTGACAAAACGTTGATAATTGTCGGTGCATTTGCTGCGGCTGCTAATGGCATGTCTACTTCCTGGACATAAAAGGGACCGACTAATTTTATAGTACTTGGAGGGATATTTTTGTGAGAGAACATGGTATATTCGTCCGGTGAAATTTATTTGTCCTTAATGCAATTAAAAAATTGAAACTTTTTTATTAACATTTAATTAAGAAAAAAAATGGACTATAAATTAATTTTTCCGAAAATTTATCATATTTAACCGGCAGCAGCACACTACACTAGAAACTGCTGAAGGAATGGCTTGTAGCATGAAATTTACATCCATATCACTTCGGCCCACTGATTTCTCCACCACTAATGTTAACCACCCAAAATCCACCGCCTTTGCCCAAAGGAAGTTTCCAGTCCCTGTGGTGTCCGCCACCACTTCGCCGGAAGCTTCCACCGCGACGCCTAATGATCCACCCCGAATTGAGCTGGAGTTCATAGCTGTACGGTTAATTTCTGAACATTTTATTCAACAATCACACACACTTACACTCACTGATGTTTGTTTAGATAAATATAGTTATTTCATGAAGTTTTTCTGTAGCCTAAACCAGGCGGAGATGGAGAATATCCTGTGGAAATAGCCACCGCTACAAGCGGAGAGAAGCTGCTAAGGAACATTATGTTGGACAACAAGATAGAACTCTATGCCACTTATGTAAGTTTTGTTTGGATTTTGTTTTTTTCCTTTTCTTAGATAGCTATTTATCATCTTCTTGTAGCTTTGAAGTGAATTGATACTCCAAAAAGTTTAAAATTCAATTTTTATTTTTTTTGCTTTCAGCTAATTGAAAATTATATGTTCTTTTTTAGTACAGATTGCAGCAATGAATTTGTAACAAAAATAGTTTAATAATTAAGATTTAGCTGTGGTTGAGAGACATTACAGATAACTAAATTGAAGACGATATGCGTAAACTCAATGTAGATTGCTTCTTTCTTAGGGGAAGGTGATGAATTGTGGAGGGGGAGGAAGCTGTGGAACCTGCATTGTAGAGGTATGTATTTCTAATGTAAACTCAATGTATATGCTTGTGGGATCCTCTGTCTCTTGTAATGAAATGTCCTAACGAATATTTATCATTTTGTCGATTAAAACAATCCATCAATAACAAATCTTCATGTCTACCCACTACTTGTGTTTCTAAAGATATCAAGGTTACATGTTTGATTAGAATTACAACGAGACATGGTGGATGATGAAAGATTTCTAATAGCATTCAGCCTTTTTCTCCAGACCTCATGTGAATTGTACAGAGGAGAGTATGAGTATGTATGAGTATTCACTGCCATGTGATGAAATCATTTTCAATCAGATTGATCCGGTTGTATAATGGACAATGTTTTAAAAACGTTTCTAGTCAATACTTAGTATAACAGTGTGTATCTGCACGCTTATTTATCGTGAGGGGAACCTCCGGTTTCTTTATAACGTAAGTAAACTTTAACTACTCTGAATGCGGGATGTTGGAAACTTGAGAATGCTTTTCAAAATCTTGTTGGTACCAAATGAAACATTTCCGAAATCCACATAAGCAGAAGTAAATCTTTCAAAATTCTTGTGACCTTAGCAGCTGGTTTAGTAAACTAGACATTAGACTTTGTTTCCCCCTTCCCTTGTGTATTGAAGAGTAATTCTAACTATTATATCTTGTATCTTTTGGTATAGATTATTGATGGAAAGGATCTCTTGAACGAAAGAACTGCCGCAGAACTGAAATATCTGAAGAAGGTAACGTTTCCAAGCACTCTTCTCTCAGGCACATTTACCACAAGTTCATAATTTTTTTTATAGTTTTGCTTAGGCACATACACTTACTTTCATTCAAACGTTTAAGATAGGAAAGTATGTGGCTTTTGATAAAGCATTCGCGGGTTTCTTTAGTTTATTTTTATTTTACGATAGTGATAAGTCATCGGTATAATAAACAAGACTTGTCCAGGAATCCCACATAAAATCATCCACATGTCAGTTATTTTCCTGATTTTGTTCTTTTCTTGAATAACCGTTGAATTTTTTGTATGTAAACCTTGTTGTCAGTAATTTCCCCTGGACAAAGATATATGAATGTTACAGCTCATTCATTATTTTTTTTCTGTTTCTTTAATGAGTCTGATTATCAGTGTCGTTAAATCTGTCACGTTTTGGAACAAACTAATATTTGTATTGAGCTTGTTTTCGAATGGATTTGTGCAGAAACCTGAATCTTGGAGATTGGCTTGCCAAACTATTGTTGGAAATAAAGAGAACTTTGGAAAGGTAATATACAATGAGTTTTAGTACTGTACTACCTTCTTTAATCAAGTTTAGACATTTAGTAAAGCATATAAGTTTTCTGTGAGAAGGCAATAGCTGTTGTCATGTCATTTTATTAAATTGTTTTGTTGCTTTGCAGGTAACTGTCCAGAGATTGCCTCAGTGGAAAAAATGACTTAAGAAATGGGAGATGCAAGTTTTTATCACCAAATGATTTATATTGTCTTTCAATTACACCAATTTTGAAACTTTCAATGCTTCAAAGCAAGAATTTGGGAATAATCTGAGTGTCCATATAGTTCAAAAAGCTCTTTAAATAACCCATTCTTCCTTTTGGGATTGCAAGATACATCTTTACATAACTGATCATTGTACCAGATATGCAGACCTCCAACACAAGATCTCCTGTTGGCACCCTGAGCATAACGATTCACATACTTCTCCCACTCCAGAACATCGTTTTCCATTACTTTTATGCTCGGGAATTCAAACGCTCCATCCATAAAATTCGATAGCCACCAACATTTCATTTCATATGTGTGCAAATTGTTTAGGCTCTCTGCGTATCCTATAACTGCTAGCTGTGGGATTCTTGGATGAATCATCTGCCTGCAAGTGCAAGATGCATATGATACTAATATTAGTGAAAAAGGGTAAAGTAAAATGGCAAAAAAAAAAAAAAAAATCTTCCAAATATATACCTGTATAGAGGGATGGTAGAGTTAGGTGAACCAAAGATGTAATCTTGAAAAGTTGAAGATGCAAACATGTTTTTCAGCTTAAGGTCACCTTTACACCCTGTTGCAAGAATGACAAGGTCTGTTTTCAAGGGAATATTCAAACCCTCATCCCAAAAGCTAAGGTTTGTTCTTGAATAATGCTTTATAATGATGCTTCCTTCTTTCACTTTCTCATAGAAACTTGGATGCATTATCACAATTTTGCAAGAAGTTAAGTCTTGTAGAATGCAGTGAGGTGGTATCATGTTGTATTTCTTCATTGGAAACTTCCATCTTAGATAAATTTCAGCAAATCTTGCCATCCCCCATCTCTGAAATACCTCAATATAAAACAAGATCCATTATCTTTCATAGGACAATGACCTTAGGTGTTACATTAAAAATAAAAGGGCCCTTTATTTGCACCACACTCAATCTACTCGTGTACACCACATTCTACTTGTGCACCACGGCAGAACCGACTTTGTGTAAAACTTGGTTTTAGAGGCTAGAACCGACTTTTCGTGGGTTAAGGTCACAATGCACACCCACAAAAAGTCGGTTCCAAGCTTCAGAACCGATTTTTCACAGAGTTGGTTCTGTTGTGGTGCACATATAGAGTGTGGTGCACGAGTAGATTAAGTGTGGTGCAAATAATAACCCCTAAGTTACCAGAGGGGAAAGCAGGTAGGCCAGGGAACTTGCAAGGAACCCTTCACCAGGCTTGTGAACCATAAGCTCAGTGAAGCGATTACTGAAAAAATATGTAAAATGGACTCCCCAAATGTAGGGGCCTGCCAACATCCAATGAGGGGTTCGCATTACTAGTGTACAAGGATATTCACTCCCTGATCCAACAACATTAAAGTAAACAAAAAGTACTTAATTGTCAGAATTCATATAAATTTGAAGTCTTTTTTTTTTGGGGTGTTGAAATGATGATGTAATTTTACCGTTGGCTTCAGCGCATTGTATAGCTAAGTCCAAGGCTGATTTTTCAGAGCCAACTACTGCAACATTTTTACCCTTTATCAGTTGTGTAGCATTTGCATTGTCCAATTCTGAGAACTTGGTTATATGCAGAACTTCTCCAGAAAAGACTTCAGGGCCTTCATCTTGAGGAAATTCTGGACAATTTGGTAGACCACTGAATCTTCCGATGCAGAGTATAACGAATTCGACTATGTAATCCTGCGTCATATTATTTGTACACATCAAAAGTTTAAGCATCAGGCCATGCAGAATACAAGAGTAAATGCGAAAACTTATTGACCGAGGCAAATGAAGCATTCTGTCCTTGAGCAGTTTTTGCCCCGACTATAAGCACACGAAAATGACACAAGTCTTCTAAGATGCAACAATCATACCTTTATCTGATTCTTGCATTGTTCCAAATGAATCGAACTTTAATGCAACTTTCTTCAAAAAGAAAAATATTACAGCTAGCCAAAGCCAAAGTGGGGCAAGCCCATAGGTGTAACTCACTCTACATCTTAAGTATAGTGTTACATCGTAACATTTAACCAATGTGGGGTAAAAGAGTTTATACTCCCTTTAACAACACACATACTTATATACTTCCGGATACGAAAGGTTACTGCACACCTCTAATTATGTCACTGCGGAATTTCGAATCTGTCCTCCACACCATCACTAGGCATATATATACTTCCGGATACGAAAGGTTACACACACCCTAATTATGTCCCTAGCGGGACTCGAATCCTGGTCTCCACACCATCACTAGGCATATGTACTAAGTACATACTTATGTACTTTTAAGAATTAGTTTCTCTTTCCATTTTATATTCGAGTTGTTAATCTTGCTAGTAATCTTGTTGAACAAGTAGATGTAATACTCCGTAATTCTTTCTAAGGGTGAAGGGGTTAATTATTTGAGATACATTATAGTTTTTAGGTTATTTGAGATACATTATAATTTTTAGATTTTATGACTATTTGTATAATTAAGTTATCAACTTAACGGAGAAATTAAGACAATGTGATTTGTCCCCAGGACTTAACCAGTTGGCAAGGGGCGTGGGTGCGTAATTGCAGCCTAGCGGGAGGTTAGAGGTTCGATTCCCACGAGGACTAATTATTCCCTCCTGTTAAAAGTAAGCCGAATTATGGACTCAAAATTTCTTGGGGATCTTGATTTACATCTCTACTCATCACGTGGGATAGGGGGAGTGGGGACCCTCGGGGTAGGGTTTAACCTTTTTTTTTTTTTTAAGACAATGTGATTTTATAAGGAAAAGATTGTCTTGTTCTTTCCCAATTTGCCATTTTCTTGATATTTTTTCACCGGTCGTCATTAAAAATAACGATTTCTTCGTTATAAACGGGCGACAATGTAAATAACAAATGACTTTCCAAAACAAAACAAAAAAAGGAAATGGATATCCAAAGTTAAAAATAATGCATTCGTTCCTAGCCTCTCATTTTTACTCTCATTCACATAATACGCTTTTATCGTGTGTGAAAGGTTAGAAATTAATTGTTGTAATGTATGTCACGTGGTATAACCTTCATATAACGGTTGTGTAACGCCCCCAGACCCCGGGCCTGGTAGCGCTAAATGAGTCATAAATGTCCGGTCAATCTGCTTGACCGCCCCGTCGCCGGCTTGGTGCAAAAATTGCTAACCCGATTGACAAGACTTTTATGCCTCACACTTATATACAAAAGGGTGGCGTTCTCTTATTTTACCGATGTGAGACTTTACATTCTCCCCCCTTATAAAGGATGGCGTCCTCGCCAGACGGCCAAGACGGCCTGGATCGTCCTTACCAGGAGGTAATTGTGAGGCCATCCTTACACCGTCTTCTTGTTCGGTCAGCGCATATAGTTCCGTCGATAGTCGGCTTTGATACTATTCTCATGCCCCTGCACTTCGGCCTCAGTAGCCATTAAATGAGTCATAAATGTCCGATCAACCGCTTAGACCACCGCCTCGCTTGGCCAAAGCGGCTAACCGAGTTGACAAGACATTTATGTCTCTCACACTTATATGAGGGTGGCGTTCTCTTATTTTACTGGATGTGAGACTTTACAGGTTGTATTATAAAATTTCCCCTTCCCTCAAAAAGACAAATATGTATATATTGTGGGAAAAAAATGTTTATTGTTAAAAATGACAATTTGAACATAAAAACATGCAAACATGTAAAATATCACAAAGAATGATAAATGAATTTTTTAATAGTAAAAATGAGTTATTATTTCATTGCGATTTAAATTATTTCGTGTTCAACTACAAAAACGAATATATTTTTGATGTAATTGTTGAAATATTGTAATTTTTTAAGGGTAAAAGATTGTAATTCTTTCATCACATTTTTTTTTTCGTCCTCTTTATTTAGACATCTCATTTGATATTTTTTCAACGTTATTTTCAAGTTCATTTTTGTATAAAAAAAATTTATAAAAAAAAAAAAAAAAAAAAAAAAAAAAAGCAGAATAGTAAAAACATTGGATTTGATATCGGTTCCAACTGCAAAGAAATGTTATGGATTTGGATATTACGATCAAGAAACTTTACAGTTGTCTTAAAAGCCAATTGGTGGCACTGAAAGCACTTATATTTCTTTATCATTTAAGAGTGTGAGCAATCTGTCCAACACCTCGATGTTAAGATCAAGCGCTTACCATTGTATTAAAACCGTTGTATTAAAACCAATTGGTGCCAGTAAAGACGCTATTATATAGCTTTATCATTTAAGAGTGTGTGCAATCTGTCACAACACCCCCTTCAAGTGTGTGCAATCTGTCCCAAGACTTGCACAATTTTATTTTTTACTAAAACCAATTGGCACCAGTAAAAACGTTATTATATTTCTTTATCATTTAAGAGTGTGTGCAATCTGTCCCAACACCCCCCTCAAGTGTGTGCAATCTGTTCCAAGACTTGAAAAATTTTATTTTTTAAATAATATTCCAACCAGGGTTCGATCTCGTGACCTCTGGCTCTGATACTATGTTAAATTAAGCGCATATCATTCTACTACAATCAATTGATGCCAATAAAAACACTATTATATTTCTTTATCATTTAAGAACGTAGGCATCTGTCCCAACATTAAGATTATGAACAGTATATTTATCCTTATCCTGTCCCGATTCCTTTTCTTCTTTTTTTCGGTCATTTGAAACCACTCATAAAAATAAAAAATAAAAACACTACCTTAATAAGATTCTCTTGTGTATGGTGAACCTTGATATTCCACTTGCCTTTGGAACCAAAAGCCTTGCCAGTACCACCCCATAGCTCCCATGAATTCATCTCTTCAATAGACTCACCACCAACATATTCTATGTTAATCACTCTGGATTTGAATTTGATATGTGCCAACAAGTTGAAATGTTGAGCATAAGATTCAAAATACTTCAATACTTGCGTATTATGTGGATTCGTCTCTGTTACAGATGAATCCCATGGAAAATCAGAAAAACAAAAATCTTTCTTTGAATTCTGTAGCTTTGTTGATTCGATTGTATGAGCCCATAATCCGCCAACACCGTCTTGTTCCTCGAAAACGATCGGGTTGAACCCTTTTGCTACGGCGTATTTACAGGCGATCAGACCGCTGAGGCCAGCTCCGACGATTGCTACACGTTTCTCCATTGTTAAAAATTTGCAGCAAAAATGAAAAAAGATTGCCCCAATTCCTTTTAATTAAGTATAGATGTTGTATTTGTATGGGTAAAACGTTTTTGTCTCTGGTGAGTCACGTTTGGCTTATCCACTTGAAATTTTGTATACAAGACAAATAGACAATCATTATGGGCATAGTAAGTGTTAGTGTGACATAAATGTTATTTGCATCATTGATTACAACTAGTTTATATTGTTTTGATCAAAGGTGTAGATCGATGATGATCGTGGTGTCATTGGTTTTGACGCAACGATTGTGTCCGTATCATTACTAGAGTGAGGATACGGGGCTCAACCGTTGTGTCGGTTATCTGCACATTTGATCATGATGTAAACTTATCATCACCAACAATGTAGACGAACGTTGTGTTATAAAACATCATTTTGGATATGAGCCTTGTGATGATATATAATATAGTTATGTGAGACAAAACATTTTTACAAATATTGATAATGACATATAACATGTTTTTATTGACCTTGGTCTAATAATAATCAATGATATATTTTATGGTGGTCCCAAGCAATGAAGTATGAGCATTGGTGCAAACTAATTATATTTGCTTATTTTGTGTGGATCCCACATGTTTAGAAAATAATCACATATTCTAAAAAAATATGATTAATGGACAATGTGATGACATGGTGGTCCTGGATCACCATAAAATCACTAACACAAAAGTATTTTGTCTCATTCATAATGATAATTTTGTTGTAACAGTGTTATATCTCAATACTTACTATCTAAAATTGATTTTTAATGTCTATATATATATATATATATATATATATATATATATATATATATATATATATATATATACATTTAGGCGATATGTCGTGTTTTTAAATTTTGAAATTGATCGTATCGTTGTGTTCGTGTCGTGTCATTTAGCTGATAAGAGTGCAAAATACAAGAGTTGTTGAAAAATATCACCGAAAACGCAGCAGACAGTCGGCGGCTTATTCCCGGAGATTGAACCGTTGAAACAAAAATTCCACGGTTCAGATTGAAGAAGAAGTTGAGACGAACAACCCCTCAAATTTCGTGCCGAACGGAGTCTGTTTCGATGCCAATCGTCGCCGGAAAGTTGCTACTATAACACCAACAAAAGCTGTGAATTTTGCCTCATTTTGGTTGTGAATATTAAATTAGATTAGGGAAAAATAACCTAACTTATTCCTTTAAATAATATTTGACATATTATTATTTTTATTTTATTTTATTATTATTCGGTGGGCTCCACAAAGATCTTATTCCCTTAGGGTAAGTCCAACCCATAGTACCAAACCATAGGTATTAAAATCAAATTTTGATACATTTAGACACTATTCAGTTGGGTATCAAATATCCATCTCCAATGGGAGGGTTCAAACTCATAATATCAATATTTTTTTTGGTTTTATTAAATATTTTGATGATTCTTTTCCAAAGTGCACTGCAACTTTTTCGATCTGTCGAAATTCCTTCGGGCGGCCTATTGACTTCGAAATGTTCTTGTATTTTTTTCCACATTGTTGATTAGAGAAAATAACCTAACTTATTCCTTAAATAATATTTGACATATTATTATTTCTCTTTTATTTTATTATTATTCGGTGGCTCCACAAAGATCTTATTCCCTTAGGGTAAGTCCAACTCATGGTACGAAACCATAGGTATTAAAATCAAATTTTGATACATTTGGACACTGTTCAGTTGGGTATCAAATATCTATCTCCAATGGGAGGGTTCAAACTGATAATATCAATATTCATCTTTGTTTTTATTAAATATTTTGATGATTTTTTTCCAACGTGCACTGCAACTTTTTCGATCTGTCGAAATTCCTTCAGGCGGCCGATTGACTTCGAAATGTTCTTGTATTTTTTTTCCACATTGTTGATTAGGGAAAAATAACCTAACTTATTCCCTTAAATAATATTTGACATATTATTATTTCTCTTTTATTTTATTATTATTCGGTGGCTCCACAAAGATCTTATTCCCTTAGGGTAGGTCCAACCCATGGTACGAAACCATAGATATAAAATCAAATTTTGATATCTTTGGACACTGTTCAGTTGGGTATCAAATATCCATCTCCAATGGGAGGGTTCAAACTCATAATATCAATATTCTTCTTTGTTTTTATTAAATATTTTGATGATTTTTTTCCAACGTGCACTGCAACTTTTTCGATCTCTCGAAATTCCTTGAGCGACGATTGACTTGAAATATTCTTCTATTTTTCCCTATTGTTGATTCTCTTTGGTTTATCCCGATTTAGGATCGCCTCCGAATATTAATCTAACTCGACAAAGAGCCTCATCTTCTTCTACTTTCCAACCATCGGATCTTGGTTTCGGTGTCATTTATCGAAATAATAATAATAATAATAATAATAATAATAATAATAATAATAATAATAATAATAATAATAATAATAATAATAATAATAATAATAATAATAATAATAATGATAAGGAAAAATTAGTTTATAGTCCACTTTTTTACCCTTAATTAAGTGTTAGTCCAGCTTAAATTTTTAATTGCATTAAGGACAAATAAATTCCACCGGACGAATATACCCCTATTTGATACAACTGTCAAATGCACACCTAAAACTCTTACGTTTCCATTTTCTTCCTTCCCGAACAAAATCCGATGCGGACAATATTCCGGCACGATCAATTATGTTGGCCTCTTAACTACGAAATGTTCAACCTAAATCCATCAATCGAATCATAATCCACTTCCAGAATCTCACCGTTCTTCCTCAATTCCAGATACGAGGGAGAAAAGAAAAGTGATGTAAAGGCGTTTAAATTAGATTCAAAAGAAATGCCGATTCTCTCAGCAATCTGATTACAATTGGAAAATATCATAAGCTATCCATCACTAGGAGAAGGGTTTGTCTTTATATAGCCTAATGTTTGACATATCCAAAGACAAAAATACCCTTCATTACATAAATAACAAAATAGACAAAAGTAACCCTCAACTTAAATACTTCTTGCATCCTCACTACATCATCTCCATCCGCTCCCAAAATAACAAACTCGTCCTCGAGTTGGATCTCTATTGTTTGTGCACCGTCGTGTGGGAGATAAAGTCAATTCATTAACATTGAAAGTCTTGAAAACTGAGAGGTGGCCGGCAAATCAATACCATAGGCCTCATGAGCACCATCAAAATCCATTGGTGGGTTAAGCCCATTCACCATCTTATGAAACAATTGTAAAATCTTCCTAGAATGTCCATTGTCCCATAAAATGCTCAAACATAAAGAGATTGAAACTATACGTAGCTTAGTCAAGATGAACCTCCCTTTACTTTTGGAGTGGTATTCGTCATTCCAACCCTCCCAAAAAATAACTCGTTCTTGAGTTGCATGAAATGTGAATTTGAAATTCAAGACCCACAGGACCAGGTTGATCATCTTTTCTGCTGTAAAAGTCATGACAAGAAAAGTGCTGCATTGTTGCATGGATGTTAACCTTGAAGGCACAGTAGTGGCATGAGAAAAGATGAAAGGATGCACACAAGTCATACATGTTAGACCCGTGCGCAATTAAAATAAATAAACGAAAATTAAATCAACAATTTTATTTAATATATTTAAATGACTATATTACAATAGTAATTGAAATAAAATACGATGCAATACAAAACCGAGACGAGTAGAAAACTCAGTCCTTAAGACAATTTTGGCCCGGTATGTACCCGGTTGTTACCAATTGTCTCCCAGGATAACTCGGTTATACTGTTCAAGTAGAGGTACTTGGACTTGAACCACAAATGAACTCGACAATGCCTGAATCTCTTCACTTGATGCAAGAACATATGTATGTATGCAATTACGTGTTGTATTTCTATGTTTTATGTATTTCTTCCCATTCATGTAGCTTTCGTTTATATAGCAGAGGACATGGAAAAAGCGATGGAAATGAAACGACCTCGATTCGAATTGAATGTCATAAATATCATCATTATGTTGGAACTTGGAAAGCTAAAAGCCTCGGCTTTAATCACTACTTAAAGTTGGATAGAACATGAAACAGTCTTACTCTCACCAGACTAAGCCTCACCAAGAACCCTTGATTCGATTCAACTGATGAGCCTCAAACCACCCTTGATTCGGCCTTCAAGAAAAAAGCCTCACTTCAGCGATTCGATTCGAGATCGAAAAGCAGATCGAGCCTCACCTCGGCAACCTTAAAAAAATTATGAGTTGCAAAACCGAACTCGATCGTGAACCTTCAAACCGAGTTGCATTCGTGTATGCGCAGGACACGCGGGCATGCATAAGCCCAAGGGGTAATCCGGATTGGATTTGCACCCTCTCCTGCGCCAGCGTGAAGCGGTGTATAATGTTGGTTTCTTATTCCAACTACACTAAAACAATATCATATAAATATTGCTTCTTTTCCTTTCTTCCAACCAATGTGGGAGAAAACTTTCTTCCATTTTTCTTTTCATAACACACACTTAAGCCCAATGTTTCCAATATGACATATTATCAATTTTCCAACAAACCGACTTTAAGCGTTAATTTCTCATTCACTCGTTATCCGAATTGAATGATTCCAAATCCTAAAATCATCTACGACTCACGTAGTTTTCAGAATTAATAAAACATTACATATATTCTATAAAAGAATATATCCGAAATACGCTTACAAAGTCACTGAATAAAATGATTATAAAATCATTTTTAATTCATTTTAAATTCAATTCCACATTTTCTCCAACAATCCCACATGAATGGAAATTAATGCAAATGCAGACTCAAGAGATTCTCGACGAGAAAAATATTGCATCAGGAGAGGTAGCTTCTGGCTTTGAACCTGCCTTAGTGAAGTACTATCGGATCTACTCGGCCATTCAGTGAACTTACGTCTTGAACTGTTCAGCCTTTAGTGTAGAACCAGACAATAATACTCACACAATATTTTCCTTAACACTGTACTTGGTTCTCATGACTGGATTCGTTTGGCCTGAATCACACCTGGTTTGAAAGTGCATTAGAGAATTCTAGCCTCAAATTCTCATGTAAGCGCCCCACTTCACACTTACATAGGTGACTTCCTATCAAGAGTATTCGCCATACCCCACTCGAATTTAATCAAATTATTGGAATCATTAAAAGATTTCACTTAACCTCAACACTTTTGGCAGACAACACTTTTATTCACAGAATGGGAAAGTGTTCATCGACTGCTTCATAACTTAGTTGTCCCTTTGAACCAAGATCTTGGGATCTCCAGTCAACATGGTAGGGTTACCATTACAAAGCTTATCTTTCAATAGGCTTAAGTCCCATTCTGAGTTTCAAAACTGACAATCGATCTCTAGTAAACATTTTTGAAAGCAGATCTGCAAGATTTTCCTTCGATCCAATATAATCGAAGGAAATCATAACACTAGAGATCAATTATTTAACGGTATCATGTCGTTGACGCATATGTCTAGACTTACCTTTATACAAACTATTTTGTGCTTGGTGTAAAGCCGATTGGCTATCACTTTGTGGAAGCAATCGGTGTAGTCCAAAGAAGAAATCTCCTCTAGAAATTTAGAAGCCACTTAGCTTCTTCACCGAATTTGTCAAGTGCATTGCACGTTTGCTTTGTGGACTTCCATAACACCGCAACATCACCAATCATGTGAATTGTAATTCTTTAGAATCGGTAATCCACTTGTCATCACAAAGATCTTTCTAATCCCGATTCATTGAATATTTCAAGTACTCGTAATCGTAATATCGCTTTCCAATGATCCTCGCTACTAGATTACTTGTAAACTGCCTTGCGCTTTATTCACAACATGTACATTAGATAATATGTGAATATTTTAAGCGAGACACAGGCTCACCACTTGGTTTTGACTAAGTGGATACTTAAGTCAATGTGTGCTTTAGGACTTTCATCAAACATATTGAATTCCTCAGGGCGAATTCAATATAATGAGACTAATGATAACACTTAGTCCTCGGATATTCTAAAATTATTATTAGAATTACATCTCTAAGTCCCATATCATGAGTACTCCTCATTATTAGCATATATTCTTCTAATTCACTATTTAAGACAATGACCTTAATATCCATTTGATGGATTTCAAGCTTACATACCACAACATCTCGATAAGCACTCATATCGACGAAAGTCGAGTTTTAGTGAATTTGTATGAAGAAATCAAGACCCTCTTTTGGTGATAACCTCGGCTACCATCCTGGCCTTACATTGTTTAGTTTTAGGTATTCCACCTTTGCTAAACACCCCACATTTCAAGTATTCGTAGATAAGCTCTCGAACTTTCCCTCAACTCATATGGGATCTTTATATATCCTGTCGATGTAAACCTTTAAAGAATGAAATCGGTGGAAACTATCGCTTCCACACGTTCGGAGATTAACTCAACTATTCACCATGCTTTAACCAACTCTTTAAGAGTTCGGTTGAAATTCACATTTCTCGGATAACATCTCGAAAACAATCAACACCGGTGTAATCTAGCGAAATAGCATTTTTCCTAAAATCGCCAGACTTTTGTTTAAAGACAATGACCTTTCTTTGAAACCAAATGGCTTTTGTTAAATGGCGACTTTGCGAAAATCAATGAACAAAAGAAAGAGTGTGGCGAGCACTTTTTCACTACGATTCTGCTAGGTTTATTCGCTTAGTTGTTTTTCCAACTTCATTCTTATAGGTGTATAACTCCTTTGTTGTCTTATCTTTGCTATTTTAGCAAAATTAGACACAACTTTATTTTATACAATGATCGATAAATAATCTTTACCGACTCTCGATTAGCATAAATATTTAAATCACACAACTCGTATAATTTAACTTTTACATGTCTATGTTTCTTTCCACAGAAGGAAACCGTGCCTAAGTCATATTTGCTTTGACACATCTATGGCATGTTTAACACTACATACAATAAATCATTCGACATAATGATTTATATTCATCCATTTTTGGATTTAGGAAATAAATAATTTTCACTCCTAATCGTTATGCCATAGGCTTGTGACACCACATTGTATCACCAACCATTTCAATTTTAGTCATATTTCAACTCTCGGTAAAATAAAATAAAATAAAAAAAATAAAAATAAAAATAAACAATTTATTGATTCAACAATTTGTACCACCACTGGTACGCATTTCAAATCAAAACACCTCGGTGTTCATTTCATTTTTTATTCAACGAATAATAGTTCTACGAGTCGTCACCAAAATGAGAATTTTATCATGAAGATAATTTCTCCAACTTACACGGCACGACAAACTAATGTTTTCACTAACATTTTGGCATATTTTCCTTATGATTAATCTGCCAATTAAATAATTTTTATGTACATTCGTCATACGAAATTATTTCTCGTTTGCAACGTATTAATCATATATGCCTCAACTGGCAACAACGGTTCAAAACATAATAAGAAAATTATTTGAACCAATACACATTAAGAATAATTATTATTCCATAAAATAGAAATTACATTTTCTACTTTACGTAACAACACGGAGATCCATCATCCAAAGACCTCCATCTATCGTTCCTTCAGCAATTACCCCGCCTTCATCTATTAGTCTGAATTTGTATGTATCAAATACCAACACAGACCCTAGGTAGGTAAGCTGGCTTGCAGAGACCACATTCATCAGTAAGTCCGGCACATGCAGGACATCTCGAAGAATCAATGCTCTCCCAGACGTCAAATTCAACTGTGTTGGAACTATTATTTATGTTTTGATGATGGTTCGTCACGTAATTAGACAAATCACTTACAACCCATGATGATGAAGTCGTAACTAACTGTTATAGTGCATGATGAAAGAAGAAGCAAGAAATGGTCTAGAGATAAATGTATAAGTTCTATCTAGAGTCTGAACCTTGTATAGGTTGTTTCGAGACAAGCACCGTAATAGAGTAGGAACTAGACGAACAATTTGGGTCAATTCAAGGAAATCAATTATAATAAGAAAACGAGGGTTCAAACTCGCTTATGCTAGAACCAGAAGAAGACAAGTTCATTGAGGACATGACTCAGCTTGGCTTATCTAGAAGATCAAGAGGAGGAGGACAGACTCAGACTCATTCTGAGATCAAGAATCGAGGTGGAAAACTCGCTTAGAAGTCGATCAAGTCGTGACTATAAAATCGGGATTCGACAAGTGCTGGTGACTGAAATCGAGTTATAGATCATGTATAATCGAATATTCTTAAGACAAAGATTATCGCTTACGTGGAAAGAAGAAAGCGATTGGTGTACTCGACTTAGTCAATTAAAGTCGATAGTAAGTATACAAGGTACTCGGCCTTGAAGAAGAGTAGAAAAGCGAGTTAAGGCCTTGATTGAATTTAAACTGACAATACGACAAAAGATCGTACATGTGAGCGTTGGCTAAACGACAAGTGTAACGGCTACAAGAGCTAGTGACCGTTACATCACCCCTATAAATACACAAGAGAATCACTTGAAGGAGAGCGAGGAGGATCGTAAAAAGAGCTTTACAAGCATATATTCAAAGATCCAAATCCAGATCCGAAAAATTAGATCGATATATCAAGAAAAAGAAGCCAACTCGAATTGCCTTGAAGACTTTAAAGAAAGATCCATTAACCGACAAAGAGGAAGAAGGCATCTTGGAGCTACAAAGCCGATCCGAGAAGAATCAAATGACTCACCGAATTAATCTTGTGATTAATTCTAAACCTAACAACTGTGAAAAAGGGTTGGTCAGGCATAGTTTGAGAAGAGAAATTCTACCTCTTCTCTTACGGTGTTGCTACAACAATTGGTGCGATCTGCGAATGTGTGTTGGTATTAGTGGTGAGTCGTGAAGGAGCAATTCCACCTCCAAAGGATTAGTGTGCGAGTGAAGGAGCAATCTCACCTTTCTTCATTTTGTGTAGATAAAGTGAAACCAGGGTGTCGTGAAGGAATCGTCATAGTACTAGGATTTTGTAACGTTATCTCATTATTCTAGTGATACCTCCTACACCACGGAGAAGGGGAGACGTGCGGGATTACACCACCGAACTTCCATAAACAAATCTTGTGTTGATTTTCTTTATGCATTTGTGTTTGTTTTATTTATTGCATTATCTCTCAAAGAAACACCGACAATCGAATTCTCACAAACCGATACATGTAAGGTCTAGATTTACCTTACATCTATTGCACTTAAGGCTATTACTTTATCCGGCGCCAGCTAACAAGACCGAATATAAGTCGGCTTTGACTTACAATCGCTTAAGCTAATCGAACTCCGCACAAGTTAAGGGACATGAACATAATCGAATTGGAAGTCGCTTTGAGTTTCGTGAGAAACTTCGCCTCTGGGGCTTTTACAACTTAAGATAAGTTTTTGGTGACAAGTTTATTCACCCCCTCTAAACTTGTGTTAGCCATTCCAAGGACCAACAATTGGTATCGGAGCAAATCTTCCTTTTGTAGGAGATCCAAGATACATTTCAAACCAGCTTGTTGAAAACCCTTCACTCAGATGTCGATTCACCTAGTTTCAATGTCTACATCTAGAGCTGTGGTTGGTTTACTCACCCACGACCAATTGCTTGCATAATATATCTCGATTTTCGATCAAATGATCGAGAGGTTCATTGCAACAAATGTAAATACAAATCCGAACCCCAACTCGGTGATGAAGTGGATACAAACCAAAATGTTATTACTTGTTAATCCAAAGGAGTTCCATCATCGAAAGACTTCTCAAAAGAAGAAGGAAAGGAATTGTTGCAAATAGTTGTTGATATAGAAGACTCATCACAAAGAACAAGGGAATGTGCAAACTATATCAAATCATCAAGGAAAGGTACATTCTTCTACTCAGTTATCACTTGCTGAACTCAGTCAGAGAAATTATGATCTTGCCAAGTTAATCGAAAAACTTTCCTTGGAGTTGGAACAAAAAGACAAAGAACTTGGCAAAGCAAAAAGTTGGAATGAGTTTCTTGAAACTGAGGTGTCAAATCTAGCTGAAAGATTAATACTCAGCAAAATTGACAAAGGCAATGATAATCCCCCACCCCTACCCAGTCTTAAGATCTCAAAAAGTACAAACTTTAGAAATCAAGATACTGGAAGACCTAGTAGGTTACACAAAGAAATTAAAAATGTTAAATCTAAAAGAATTCTTGTGAAATCAACTAAGGTTGAGCGTAATGGTTTATCTAGAAAAGAGTTGAGAATGCTTAATTCTCTCAACCAAGGAACTGAAAAATATATTTCAGTAACTAACTCAGCCGGACCCAAGAACATATGGGTACCGAAGAAAACTTAAAACTGTTTTGCAGGAAAAGTCAGTTTACATTGCAAAATCCTCAGAAAACTGACCTCTATACAAAACTGAGATAATAAAAAGCTAATGGAGGACAATTTGGTCAATAGCGTAAAACTTTCCAACTACCATCCGACGTTTGGGGTGACTTGACAAATCACTCGAAGCCACGTGTCAATCCAGAGAGAAAAGTAGATGTATATCCTACATAATCTCATTGATTGTGACACGACTCTCATTTTGAAAACGATTGAAAGACGCAATCTTGACAAATCCTGTTCAATCAATTTCAAAGCATTCAAAGAATCCCTAATCAGAAAATCAATGGAGCAATACAACATTGACGAAGGAATCACTACAAGCCTGGACGCATTCTGTCAAAAATTCTCAAACTCCAATCTTTCAATTCAAATTGCAAAGAAGATTAAAAAGATTCGAGGTTTGGAGAATTTGATTGACACAAAGGTCTCTATCCTATGTCCAGACGGCATTAGAAATTTCTACAGGAATGTTGAAATCACCAACAATGGAAGAAGCTTCAAAACGACTGTTCAAGACAAAAGCTTCATCATTGATGAACAACTACTCTCCTGGTGTTCCGCTCTAGATATAATTGGAGGCTTCCATCTTTCACCTTCGGGAAAGAAGAAAAGACAAGCTTTGGAACATCACCGCAATCAACAAGAAGGAGAAGAATTACAAAGTGGCTCTATCTATCAGCAGAAAGGAGAATTTGCATTCTTGACGATACTTCTGACCAAAAATGTCATTGGTCATGCTCGAAATTTCTACACTCTCTCAACAGACAAAATGAAGATGATTTATGCAATTTGGTTTGAAGAGAGATTTGATTGGAACAAATTTGTTCTCAATCAGTTGATAAAACAGATTTCTGATGAAAAGGAGAGAATCAAAGAAAGTAAGGAAACTGCTGGAGAATCATTCTTACTGAAAAAGGGATTTACCTATCTAATGCAAAGGATACTTGGATCACTTCTCATTTCTAAATCCACACCAACCGAAGTGAAACAAGTCGCTGTCCACCGGACAAAGAAGAAAAAGTCACCAAAGAATAAGAATGGAGTGAAGTTTCAGACTCCAGTTCAAGTGAGACTGTGAGATTGGACGACAGAACCCTGAGAAGACAGAAAAGAATGTTGAACAAGTTTCAGGTAAAGAAAACTGAAACTAAGGAAGTAATTGAGATTGAGGATGAAACTGATGAAACTGAAGAAAGCAAGTCTGATGAAACTGAAGAAAGCAAGTCTGATGAATCTGAAGAAAGCATGTACGAAGAAACTGAAGAGTTCGTTAAACTTGAGGAAAGTGAACAAGTTGAAGATGAGGAATGTGTAGATGATAAAGAAATTGGTGAAGAAGAAGTTGATAAAGAAATTGAAGGGAATGAAGAAGAATCAAAAGAGTTGATGAAGAATCAAGAAAGCGAATGTGAAGAATCTGAAGGGAGTGAATTTCCCACTACTATGTTTGGGGAATACAATCGAAAAGCAGAGAGAAGTCGTGGAAGACGCAGAATTTTGTGAAACTGAGTATGAAAAGGCCGGCGAGTTCATGATACTCACTTTTACTATCCTGAAACGGCATCTCATCCCAAGCTCATGAGAGGCATCCACAAGCAAATCAGCACTTGAAGAATCTATGGTTCAAGCAATCAAGAGAGAAATCAAAAATCTGAAAGAATTCATTGAATGTTTAATACAAAATATACAAGAGAAACTTCTCAACCTACATGATCTCATTGGAAGGATACACTACTCAGGCCTATTTGAATATTCAAACATCATCACTCTACGTACATTATTTGAAGATTGCTATCGCTTATCTTCAAACAAGGGGGAAGATGAAGCTGTAGGTGATGATGCAACTAAAGAAGAAGAAAAGGCTTATGACAAACAACTAATGCAAGATCAGGACAAACAAGTAGATGCTGATCTACTAACTACCCAACTTGATGAAGAAGCAGTTGACAGTTTATTTGAAGAACTGATTGTAGAAGGAGACTTTAAAGAAACAAGAACTGAGGATGATGAGGAAGCCTCAGTTAAAGCAAGATAAGCATCGAAAAGAAGATTGTAATCAGGTCAAATCTCTTGAGAAATTGGCGAGATAAGGAGACACAAACTAAGGGGAAGATGAAATAAAATCGGAAGCTAAAATCAAGAGAAATCGAAGGGAAGTGGAAAAGAGAATCTCTTTTCGTAAGAAGAAGAGAAACGATGGAAGAGGAAATCAAAGAAATCTTACCAAAGTCTAAAGTCAGCAACAATGAAGAAGCAAATCAATTGCTCAATGAGTATTTAGAGATCAAACCTAAAGATGGCGAATCAGCTGAAGAAGGAAAAGCGAGAAGGCTCCTAGAAACTAAAAGGAGTATTCTTGTTGGTGAAAAAATGTTGGCTATTGAAAAACAGATGTAATTTAATTCAGTTATAACTCAGTTTGGCTCTTGTAATAAACTAAGCTGTTCTAGTTTGCTCATTTGTTTTGTTATGATTTCTTGCACCATTCTTTTATTATTGCTTTTAGGGAGGGTTATGATACATCATCAAAAAGGGGGAAATTGTTGGAAATATTATTTATGTTTTGATGATGGTTCGTCACGTAATTAGACAAATCACTTACAACCCATGATGATGAAGTCGTAATTAAATCATTATAGTGCATGATGAAAGAAGAAGCAAGAAATGGTCTGAGATAAATGTATAAGTTCTATCTAGAGTCCGAACCTTGTATAGGTTGTTTCGCATAAGCAATCGTAATAGAGTAGAAACTAGACGAACAAATTGGGTCAATTCAAGGAAATCTGAATTATAATAAGAAAATCGAGGTTCAAACTCGGTTATGCTAGAATCAAGAAGACAAGTTCGAGAGGACACAGACTCGGCTGGCTTATCTAGAAGATCAAGAGTCGAGGACACGAGACTCGCGATTCTGATCAAGAACGGAGGTGGAAAACTCGCTTAGAAGGCGATCAAGTCGTGACTATAAAATCGAGGATTGCACAAGTCTGTGGTGACTGGCGAGTTATAGATCATGTATAATCGAATATTCTTAAGGACAAAGATTATCGCTTACCAGGAAAGAAGAAATCGATTGGTGTACTCGACTTAGTCAATTAAAGTCGATAGTAAGTATACAAGGTACTCGCTTTTTGAAGAAGTAGTAAAACCGAGTTAAGGCCTTGATTGAATTTAAACGACAATACGACAAAGATCGTACATGTGAACGTTGGCTAAACGACAAGTGTAACGGCTACAAGAGCTAGTGACCGTTACATCACCCCTATAAATACACAAGAGAATCACTTGAAGGAGAGCGAGAGGAGGATCGTAAAAAGAGCTTTACAAGCATATATTCAAAGATCCAAATCCGTGATCCGAAAAATTAGATCGAGATATATCAAGAAAAAGGAAGCCAACCGAATTGCCTTGAAGACTTTAAAGAAAGATCCAAAGAACCCACAAAGAGGGAAGAAGGCATCTTGGAGCTACAAAGCCGATCCGTAAGAATCAAATGCGACTCACCGAATTAATCTTGTGATTAATTCTAAACCTAACCTTTTGTGAAAAATGGTTGGTTGTGCATAGTTTGAGAAGAGCAATTCTACCTTTTCTTCTACGGTGTTGCTACAAAGAATTGGTGCAACATCTGGCTGTGTGTTGGTATTAGTGGTGAGTGGTGAAGGAGCAATTCCACCTCCAAAGGATCAATTAATGTGCAGAGTGAAGGAGCAATCTCACCTTTCTTCATTTTGTGTGACAAAGAAACCAGGGGTGTCGTGAAGGATCACATAGTACTAGGATTTTGTAACGTTATCTCATTATTCTAGTGATACCTCCTACACCACAGAGAGAGAGGGAGACGTGCGGGATTACACCACCTGGAACTTCCATAAACAAATCTTGTGTTGATTTTCTTTATGCATTTGTGTTTGTTTTATTTATTGCATTATCTCTCAAAGAAACACCGCATAATCGAATTCTCACAAACTGATACATAGAAGGTCTAGATTTACCACACATCTATTGCACTTAAGGCTATTATTTTATCCGCCGCCAGCTTAACAAGACTCGAATATAAGTCGCTTTTACTTACAATCGCTAAGCTAATCGAACTCCGCATGACAGTTAAGAGACAGAACATAACTGAATTGGAAGTCGGTTTGAGTTTCGAGAAACTCGCCTCCTGGCTTTACAACTTAAGATAAGTTTTTGGTGACAAGTTTATTCACCCCCACTCTAAACTTGTGTTAGCCTTTCCAAGGGACCAACAAACTGAACATGACCGCATCCAATGATATCGGAAGTAGTTGAATTTGACATTACTATTTTCTCACCTTTGAGTTAAAAAACGATGATCTGTCAAGACACATATGTCGGGTAGCCCCAAAGTCTACAACCCAAGCATATTCCTCTTCCTCGAGGTCTCTGTCAGGCTCAATTTTGACCTGCTTTAAAACCACTTCACTTCCCGCAACTCGAGCTTTCTCTCGAATTGGCGCACTAATAGAGTCATCCGATTATAAAATTCCATTTCTGCTTCACAAACGTAAGATAAACAATTTTAAGGCTCGCTTTTAAACGACCATTTTCTCAAAAGGATAATTTAAATACCAAAAATGATATTTAACACATTTTATATCAACTCGATATCAAACCAAGTAAAGTTTGTTTTCACCTCGTCAAAATCAAACTTGATAAAACAATCTGGGCCTGCTTTCAACTCGTAAAACATACTTAAGATTGTTTTTTAAATTCATAAAACAAATTGAAGATTGTTTTGACTCGTCAAAACAAACTCGAGTTTATTTCAACTCGATTCTCCAACCGCTTATCAAATCAGTAACAATATCAACAAGTTTGAACTTGTTATACCAAATATCGACTCTTTAAATTTGTTTATTTCAATTCATTCATTCAACTTATAATCAAAACACCAAAGCGGATGGTAGTTTTTACCGAAAACCCCAAAAATGAGATGGACCGATTTTACCAGAAATCGATACCAAAAAGGAAGTGGACCGATTTTACCAGAAATTGATACCAAAAAGGAAGTGGTAGTTTTTAAAACGAGCTGGACTAGAATCGAAATAAACGAGCTGTGCTTGCATTTTTTTTTATTTTTTTTTAAACGAGTTGAACTTGTTCAACATAAAATTTAACTCGAATAACTCAAGTACTCTACTTGAACAGTATAACCGAAGTTATCCTGGGAGACAATTGGTAACAACCGGGTACATACCGGGCCAAAATTGTCTTAAGGATGAGTTTTCGACTGCGTCTCGGTTTTGTATTGCATCGTATTTTATTTCAATTACTATTGTAATATAGTCATTTAAATATATTAAATAAAATTGTTGATTTAATTTTCGTTTATTTATTTTAATTGCGCACGGGTCTAACAGTATGTATGTATGCAATTCTGGTGTTGTATTTCTATGTTTTTATGTATTTCTTCCCATTCACGTAGCTCGTTTATATAGCAGAGGACATGGAAAAGCGATGGAAATGAACAAATTTCACCAATTGAATGTCATAAATATCATCATTATGTTGGAACTTGGAAAGTCGGTGTTGTATTTCTATGTTTTTATGTATTTCTTCCCATTCACGTAGCTCGTTTATATAGCAGAGGACATGGAAAAACTGATGGAAATGAACAGCCTCAGCTCGAATTGAATGTCATAAATATCATCATTATGTTGGAACTTGGAAAGCTGGTGTTGTATTTCTATGTTTTTATGTATTTCTTCCCATTCACGTAGCTCGTTTATATAGCAGAGGACATGGAAAAACTGATGGAAATGAACAGCCTCAGCTCGAATTGAATGTCATAAATATCATCATTATGTTGGAACTTGGAAAGCTAAAAGCCTCAGCTTTAATCACGACTTAAAGTTGGATAGAGAACATGAATAGTCTTTATATCGATCGATCGAGCCTCACCAAAGAACCTTAAAAAATTAATCGAGCCTCACCAAAGAACCTTAAAAATTAACAATTGCAAAACGAACTCGCTGTGAACCTTTAAACCGAAATTGCATTCGTAATATGCACAAGCCCAAGCGGTAAATCCGATTGGATTTGCACCCCTGCGCCAGCGTAGAAGCGGTGTATAATGTTGGTTTCTTATTCCAACTACACTAAAACAATATCATATAAATATTGCTTCTTTTCCTTCTTCCAACCAATGTGGGAGAAAAGTTTCTTCCCATTTTTCCTTTTCATAACACACACTTAAGCCCAATATGACATATTATCAATTTTCCAACAAACCGACTTTAAGCGTTAATTTCTCATTCACTCGTTATCCGAATTGAATGATTCCAAATCCTGAAATCATCTACGACTCACGTAGTTTTTAGAATTAATAAAACATTACATATATTCTATACAAGAATATATCCGAAATACGCTTACAAAGTCACTGAATAAAATGATTATAAAATCATTTTTAATTCATTTTAAATTCAATTCCACATTTTCTCCAACAATACATAAGTAATTGATTAAAGCAATCTTGAATATTTCCCCATTTTCATCAATATACTTCCCATCAAGGCCGCTTTCATGGTATGCAGCAAACTGATGTGGAATAATCTGCAGCATCTCAGTTAAAATTTTTACATCTTTTCTAACATCCCTTAACGTGTTTGCCAACCGGTTTAGGTTGATAACCCCAAAAGCCAAAGCATAATTACCCATACTCATTGTCATTACCGTGAATGCAGGTGGAATGTGCTGTTAGATGTAATATCGTCGGATCAATCATAGATTGACCCGATTACGCAGCGGAATGCATCAGATCTAGATCTAAACGAAACAAAGAACATAAATTAAAGATCAAACTACAAGGGGGTTTGGATTTTACCTTTTTATGGTGCTTAACTCCAAGAACAAAAGTAGTATCCACGCAAGTTGAGAAGCCACAGCCTTCCAACGTGTGTCTCCCAAAGAACACTGTGTAGATGGTGTTTCCCACCGCCGACCTCCTTGATATGCTACTGAGAATAATCCCAAGATTATTCCAACTCAAACCCAAAGAAAGATAGCCGAAAATTCTAAGCTATTTTCTTCCAATAATGGTGTGTTTTGTGATGTGACAAAAGGCTTGAGAGAACTCTCTTTATATAGGAAAGTAATCCTTGTCCTCCGAGGATTTATTTAATTAATACAAAATCAATTGAAATAATCCTTTCCTAAAAAAATATATCTAGTATATTCCAAAATAAATAAGGATATATAAGAGATATTCTTTTCCTTAAATTATTTAACACATAAATAATTTAATCACATATCATATTATTAATTTAGGGAAACAAATTTCCCAATAATAATCCATACACATTTTGGCCAAGCTAGGGTTTAACCCTTAGCGACACGAAATTTACACCATATTGGGCCGAGTCCACGAAAAATGTATTTTCATGTATTTAATTATCTAGTCCAACTAAACAATTAATCCACATATCAAATTAAATAGCCCAATGCACTATTTAATTATAATTGAGGTGAAACGACGAGAAAACTAATTATGCTATTTTGGGAGCCACGTCGGGGACCATGGACCCATATTCAGTAGCTAAAATAAATTAAATAAAATTATTCGTCAGACCGAACAATAATATTCAATCTATTAATTCCGGGATTACACCACCATAAACCCGAAACTGAACTCTGCCGAATATAGATAACTTATACTCAACTATGAGTTGATAAGCATCCACTGATATAATCATTACATACGGATAAATCCTCCATAGACTGTTCACTTCGATTCGGGATATTTCCGTAAACCCTTCTCGAGACATATTATCCTTATTTACCATTAACCCCCTATTGATCAATTAGTTCATATCTAATATAATATGAACTCGGCCGATCGATCAGTTTCTAGGGTTAACAAATAAGGAAACTGTTTGTCTACTTCCCGAGGGAAGGAATGGATTCCATATCAGTGATAACATAGACTACTCACTCATTCTAGAATAAAGCCAACGAGAAGTGTCGGACCACATACTACGAAGTGATCCTTACTAACACATCAAACTCTACCCTAGTCTAAGCAGTTGTCTGTGATCACCTCAGGATTTAGATTAATCCATATATGATCATCTTGTGATTCGATAAGACTTCTCGATCACGGAATTATATCGAGAACTCAAATCAAATCGGCTCAAATTTCTATATGATTATCATCATATATAAATGCCCTACTGGGTACTTATTACCGACAAATCGGATAAGATCGTCACACCTAAAGTGTTCAGGCGCATTATTAGCAAATTAATCTTGAGACCCGTACTCGATTAAATAAACGCTACGGACTAAATTAATTTTAAGTACATCTCACTAACTCAATCCTCTTGTGTATAGCCATACAACACGAGTTATGTGATTACATAAACGAGGTACTTAGGGTTTTCAGTAGTGCCTTAATTATAAGCATACATGCATATAATAAGATGAATTATTAATTCTATCATAAAACCAATTAGATAATTGTCTTTCGGGCACTACACCTTACAATAGCGTCTAGCAACACACCGTGACCCCCAATCATCGGAAGAGTCAAATGCAATGACTACTACATTTCATGTGAAACAATTACCGTGTAACTTACAATCTATCACTGTAATAATATCCATACGATTGTATCTCGAGTGTCAATACATTAACGATCGTATCTTATAATCTAGATATCATGCTCTCTCGGGATAAAACATTTACCCCCACTTTGCAAAGATTCTCGAGAGCTAGACATTCCTTATAAAAAAAGCCATTTCGGATATTCGATCTCAATCATAGGATACTCGATTCCCGGACGACCAATCATGTATACTATGCATGCTTCCATATCATACCCAATCACTACCGCATGATCGCCCCGTGGCTAGGGGAAAACTCGATAGTGTCAAAGCATGACAATCCACACCGTGATGCCATGAAGACTCCGGTCAAAAGGATAATTACACAACCGCCACATAGTGTGACACTTAATGTAAGTGGGTCAGTCTAACGTATGCATTCTCTAATACACGTCCACGTACAGTCCAAGTGTCTCTACACTTTGATAGACGAGATCTATCCTCGCCTACTTAAAGATGAAGACATCTAATACGTGCTAGTCTCTGCTTATACTATCAATGCCCTGCTTAAAAGTACATCACCCAGAGACATTTAAATATCAAACTTATTAAAGTGATTAGAGATCTCATCAACCATAATCGCCTATCATGGTTTCTCTATCACAGTTTAATACTAAGGACGTTATCATATAACAATTCATAATTGGTTCTTTAGAAGAACAGATATATGATAACAGAAAAGCCATTTAATATATGTACAAACATAAAGAAATAGTAGAAATGATCCGACCAGGTTGGATCCGGTCCAACCCGATTGGGTTTAGGACACAATTCCAACACTGCACATTTTGATGTAGGTAAACTCAAAGATGGACGTTTTATCGCGGTTAAACATATGTACGAAAACAATTTCAGGATGGTAGAGCAATTCTTGAATGAAGTTGAAATGCTTAGACGCTTACGCCGTAGAAATCTAGTTACACTATATGGATGCACCTCGCGCCATAGCCGTGAGCTTTTACTCGTAAATGAGCCTCGACATCATTTCACGATCTCGTACCACCAATCACATTTCATCGACATCGCGTGTGCCTTATATGATACTGTTAGTGATATTGTATGCCTTATATGAGTCTTATATGAGTCATATATGATATTGTGTCCCTTGAATTAAGCCTTAAATGAGCCTTATATGAGCCACATATGTGTGTCTTAAAGTAGTCACTTGAATTAAGCCTTAAATGAGTCTCGATCTCACATCGACATCGACATCGACGATCAGTATGCCTTATATGATCTTGTTAGTGATATTGTATGCCTTATATGAGCTTTATATGAGCCAGATATGATATTGTGTCCCTTGAATTAAGTCTTAAATGAGACTTTGAAGTAGTCACTTGAATTAAGCCTTAAATGATTCTCGACATCAAGCATCGACATCGATATTGTTTAATCGATCATGTGTTAGTGTAAATGTTGTGATTAAATTCGGCTTTCAAATACTATGTCGAAAAGGTATCAAATGAGGTCTCCAAATGAAGATTAAAAAAAATGAACTTTGGTGAAACAATTTTGATAATCGGTGTTCTAAATCAAAAGTTACGGTCGTTTATAAGAAAAACGATCCGGTTAATGCAAATATTTTTTCGGCTTTCAAAATTTACGTCGGAAGGGTATCGTATTTGGGCTCAAATTAAAGAGCAAAAAAATATGAATTTTGGTGAAAAAATTTCAATGATTGGAGTTATAAATCAAAAGTTACGGATGTTTGAAAAAAAAAACAACAATAGCAGCATCAGCCATCTGTGTGTTTGTTGCCGCGCGTGTTCATGAGTAAGGGTATTTGTGTAACTGATGTGAGTAAACTAGTTGATGCATTTCACGATGTTTTATCCTCATTTCTCATTCATTTATTGATGTTCTTGAATCAATTTGAGTCATTAGTTGCTTAGTTTCACCCAAATGTGTAGATAGTAATTATTATATAAAATATCGTGTTTTGATTAGTTTTGTACCGGTTATAGTAACCAGAGTGTCGTGTCGGGTTTACGCTTGGTATTGTTGTGTTGTATTGCAGGATTATAGGTTAAAACCAAGACCCTGAGTGATGCCACGTGTTGAGCTAAACACGTATTTTGGTGGCTAGAAGAGTATGCCGGAATCTATCAAATTCAAACGGATCAATTGTCTTTTGCGTTTCTACCGTAGCATACATTCAATGGACATTTGACCCATCTTAGAGGCATTTTCTGGAGAAGTCTTCTTCAAGAGAGTTGTAGATCAATAAACGAGCTTTCCAGCGCATCTTGAATCACATCAATCGGAGCTCTACAACTCAAGTTACTACTATTTTATTGAGCCTCTGTGAAAGGCCGGCGTACGCCGACTTATAGTGGCGTACGCCGAACGTCACTATAGCTATACAGAAAGTTTTCCTCCACAACCGGCGCACACCAGACCTTTACCGGCGCACGCCGGGTGTCGCAGAAAGCATATTTTCAGCTTTTTAAACCTCATTTTAGATCTAATTTTGGGGGGAATCGACCCATCATCTTCCCCAACCTATTCTCCACTCTTGGTGGCACAAAACCGCCCCAAAGGGCTCTCTCTTAGCCAAAATTTCCTAGATCTTTAGCTCTTAACTACTTTGTAAACATTAAGGATTTGTAGTTTGATTTCTAGAATGGATTAGTGGAAGAAGTTCATCTCTTTTGATGTACCAAACCCATTGATGTTCTTGCAAATTGGATGGAGCTCGAATTTCAAGTTTGTAGCTTGTTATTGGTAAGTTCTTAACTTTTACTTTGTGTTAATTGCTCTCATCAGTATGAATGCTTGCTTTGACATGTTGGTGTTTATATTCATGAGTGGCTAAGCTTTTGCTAGCCAAGATTATGTTTTTGTGATAGTTTTATCTCTATTAGTTGATTGAGAATGTTAGTTTGTATTTCATAGCTTCATGGGTTGTTGTTATCTTTTCCTATCTACATTGTATTGCTTGTTGGTGTTGGATTGATCACCAAGCACGTGCACACACACACTTAGTTCAGACCGAAAGGAGATGTTTGGTGTGGGAGAAGGGATGGGAGAACCGGAAGGTAAAATTGACCTTAATTGGAACTCGATTTCTTATCCGGGGAGTATTGACATTGTCATTGCATTCAAGTTCATATCATGTTGAATCATTAGGTCTAGGGTTCTTAGACCAAGGAGGAGACATAGAGTAGTTTCATTCACTCGTATAAGGGGAAACTACTAGCTTAGGAGTGCACCGGTAACATACACTTGAACACCATTGGAAGGTTGGTAGGTAGTTCATTCCCATGATAATAATAGAGATATACTTGATCATTGCATTGTCTTGGCTAGGCTTTTTAACAGTTTATCACCCTTTGTAGTAGTAGATTTTTAGATACATTTACCTTTTGTATTATTTGCGACTTAGATCAAGATAATGATAATTTTTCGGTGCTCAACCTCACAATTCGTGGATACGACCTTGACTCACCAACTAAGCTTCTGATTGGCCCGACATCGCTGTTAGATCGAACACCCAAGAGGACACGCCAACATACAGAAATTTATTTGTCGCTTATCAGCAACTAAAAAAAAGTGTGTTACATGCTTATTTATTTTGTATTAAAAATATTTTTCCCTCAATCACTCTACTACTACTACTACTAATAATAATAATAATAATAATAATAATTTTTATCATCGGATCTTGGTTTCGGTATCATTTATCGAAATAATAATAATACTAATTTTTAGAGCTTGATATATGGATGTGAAGAAGAAATTATGGATATATTATGGATGTGTGATATTTATAGTATTTTGCAAAATATATCTGTTAATTGAAAAATATATCCGTGTTGTATCAATGTTTTTTACACCAGTCTTCAATTTCTATCTGGAGTCACATAGGGAAAAGGAATAAAGCTATAAACATAGGGGGGAGAAGAGGGGACAATAGGGGGACACTACCATGTGGAAAAGCAAGCACAACATATTTTAAGGAAATACGGCGGACAAGGGGGCAATAGAGGGACGCTGCGTGGAAAAGCAAACACTACTTTTTTGAGTGAAATACATTCACTCTCGCCCGTGAAGTGTAGAGCTGTTAACGAGCCGAGTATTGATGGATTGGCTCAACTCGAAATTGCTTTATTTCACGAAATTCTTTTTTTTCCTTTCGTTCGTTTGTTAAACGAATAAAAGTTACATTCGAGTTAGAATTTCGTTTAAAAGATGAAATATTCGAGCTCGTGTTCGAGCTCAAACTGATTAGATATATTTTTTCCTTTTGGCTCGACTTTGGCTTCGAATTCTACTTCGTTAAAATATAAAACATAAAGTCATAAATGTAAAAATAAAATGTTAGACATTAAAATTACATATATTACATAACTAAAATTACTATAAAAATATCTAAATATTTTATAAATCAAATCTATAATATCTATTAGATGAATGAATGAATTATCCTCTTTTGAGTCAGGGTTACTGTAAATTGATGTATTTATATAAGCATGTTCGTGAACATTATATAAGCATGTTCGCGAACAATATATAAGCACGTTCGCGAACATAATCGAACGTTCGCGAACCAAGCTCGAGCTCGGCTCGTTAAGCAAACGAGCCTACAGTCATGTTCGAGCTCGGCTCGTTAAGCTAAATGAACAAACGATCAAGAACACTAACGAGCCGAACACGAGCTTATTCACGAGCGGCTCTGTTCGTTTAACAGCACTAGAGAGGTTAGGAGAATACTAGTCAAGGGTTCAAATATGATACTCCTCTTGGTACCACATCTAATTTTGATAACTATCAATTATTTTCATTAGAGATGTTAATATCCTTTTATAGATATCAAAAAATAGGGTTGATACCCACCATTGGACTTACCCTTAAATAATATTTGACATATTATTATTTTTCTTTAATGTAATTATTATTCGGTAGGCTTCACAAAAGAGTGATCCACCCAACACTAATCTCAATACTTACCATCTAAAATTGATTTTATATATATAATAACACGTTCAGTCGATATGTCGTGTTTTTAAATTTTAAAATTAATTCGTGCCGTTAATGTCCATGCCGTGTAATTCGACGTGTCCGTGCTCGTACAACAGGAATCATAAAAAGGGAAACTCCAAGGTAAAGCTTACATTACAGCAAAGTAAAATGTATTCACCTAAGACTATTCATAATACAAGAATTTCCCATACTCTTCATCCTCATGACTTTTCCTCCTCCTCTTCAACTTTATTATCTGCATATGAATCTCTTTCCAAGTATTCCTCTTCAATTGTTTCCTTGAGTATAAACAGCCTCTGCATAACAACTGGTTGATTCATCTTTCTCGCCTCGGTTATTTCTGTTTCTTCCTTGCTCAGATGGTACGCGTCAAGCATGATCTTTATCCATTTATGCAGCTCTTTCGGTGTCCTAATCCATCCCAAAAGAAAAAAACGAGACTCAGACCACGAAACGAACAAATGATCAAAAGGGACAGCAAGAAAAGAATGTCTGTTACGTGTATATAGCATTCGGATCCTTGACATCGTGTTCATCCCCTGGAGAGAAAGCAGTGGCTAATGCTGAGAATCTTTCCTCAGGGTCTATTATGTTCAATAAATACTTTAGCAGTTTTATTTCTTTCGGAACAATGCTCCTCATGCTACTCTGTGTAGCTTTGTAAAGCCGATACATTATCTCTTTCGCCTGTTTCATCGTGAAAAAAAACCCACCATCATCATCAATTGACATTCAAGACAAACCAGCTGAAAACATTTAAAAAAAAAAAAAAAAATACCTCGTTTTTTATGGTACTCGACTCTTTTGCAGAAGACCATGCACTATTTATCAATAATATCAACGAAGAGTCGAGCTCTTTAGCTTTGGCAAGGTTTTTTATCTTTTCACATGCTGCGTCCATTGAAGGAGAGTTCAAGATGTCGTTAAATTTAGCTTGAGCGGTATCTAAGGTGTCTACGGATTCAAGTGTGTTATCATACGCGCTCACGGCTGATAAACATCTTGCCCCAAGTCTTGCAACCCCTGCTCCAGCCACAACCATTTATCATCATCAAAACCCACAAAACAATGACTATTGTCAGATATTATATAGACGGTTTCTAATAATAGCACATACTTGCCTTCTCCACATTCTAAACATCTCGAGTTAAGTAAGGGGAAGGGGATGAAGATTCGAACCCTGGTTTGATATGGAAAGTACAATGATTTATGACACTTGAGGATTCGTTTTTCATTGACAACACAATATGTTCATCATGATGAGCTAACAACATAGAATAAGAGCTGCAAAAAGTTCAAGAACCGATGCTTTTTCAAGTTCATTAGAATACTACCTTTAATTGCAACAACGAAATGTAAAAAAAACAGGACAAACAAACACACACAGAACAAGAAGTAGAAAAAAAAAAACACAACAATATCCATCATTACCGTCGCGATCCTCCAAGCTATCGTATGTTTCTGAGAGCAAAGTAAGATGCCGGAAGAATTCCTCAGTGAAGTCTTTGCGTCGTTTAGCAACAATGGCATTAATGTCTGAAGGACTATCTTGTATCTCCTTTAACAGTTCAGTGTGTCTTTCCATTTCTTCATCAATCTGCAATTTGCTTATTCCTGATCAATTTAATTTCAACAAAATTCCCAAAATTCCATCACAATTCCACCTTAATTAGCTATAAATTCAAAACAAAATCCATAATTTTTGCATACCTTCTTTACTTTTCTTGATAAAGTAACCAACTTGCGTTTCATCTCAGAATCAATTTCAGCTTCAGCTCGAGTTAAACAGCGATTATAGAACTTGTCCCTGTATTTCTTCCAGTCTTCCCTAAACACTAGATACTTTCTCCAATCCTTTGTTTTTGGTTTCTCATTCAAGAAAACGTCAATAATCTTATCGCAAAACTGGGTCGTCGTATACCCGTCTGCAATCTCAACCTCAATTTGCTCTTCAACTGTAGCACCAGATACACTGCTCACCAACAACCCTGAAAAAAAAAAATTTATCCAGTAAAAATGTAAGGGAAAAAAACAAACAACCCACAGAAATACATAGAGAAATAAGCTTAAATAAGTGAAACTCACTGCTCGTGGAAGTGTAATTTGTCAGTGGATGTGAAAGCATACATGTTGACGAAGACAATACGGCAAAATTGAAGAATGATTGGGGAAACTGGATAAGGGAATTTGGAAAGGAGGTAGAAAAAGGTAAGGAGGCCAGGGAAGTGTTGGGTTTAGCGCAGAGGGAGGATTCAAAGCGTAGTGAATTCGCCATGCTTTTGCCTGAAAACAGATGCTTTTCTCATTTCTCCTTCAAATATGCATCCATATCAAATTAAAAATTAATTTGCCGATGAGCTTAACCTAATGGGAACGATTCAAGCCTAATGACCAATAATCAGCAACCTAATAGGTCATGGTTCGAGTTTTTGTTTTAAGAAAAAGTTATAAAGAAATTACGACCGTATACAGTTAGCTCAAGCTACCACCTACAATTGCCACCGGCGGTGCAGGACAACCCGGAACCTATTTGGAAAGAGATTTGGAGTGTGAAAGGTCTTTCTAGATGTAATCATTTTATTTGGATGCTTTATCCACGTTCTTTCTGCGGTTAAAGATGCGGTTATACCGATGTCATGTATATAGTCGTAGACACTTGTGAAATTTGCGGTTGAGAGGAGGAAACGTCTCTTCATGCCCTCCGGGATTACGTGTGGCCAGGGTGATATGAGAAAATTTTCTGTAACTTCCTCAGTAATAGAAACTTCTTTGCGGAATCACCCAACGATTGGATTACGCTCGTTACATTGTTCTTGTACCTTCACGGAGACTCCCAAGTGCAAGTATATATAGAGGAGATTGTCAATGGTGTTTGGATTTGGCGCAATAAGCGCATTTATTGGGAAGAGACTTGTTTCCCGCCGCCCTTGTCGTTATTGGCCAAAATGGTGGGAAAAAACTCGAAATACTAGACTAGCATGGGTGTTAGAGAACAATAATTAGTATTTGTTTGCGTTTATGTTTGGATCTTTGTAAATGTTTGATACATCGGTTTATTGAATAAAGAAGATTGTTTTCTCCACACGCAAAAAAAAAAACAAATTACGACGGTATACACGTAATTTTTTCCTACAACTTTTGAAAAGTGATTGGAAACTACTCTCTCCGTTCCAACTAACTCCAGGCGATGCCAAAAGATTTGTTCAAAGATAACCTGTAAGCGATTACATATTCAATCAAAGATTTATTGCGCTTTTCCTACATCTACCATTATTTATTAAGAAGTGAGAAAATAAATACAACATTATATTAATTATAGACTAAGGGGTTTTTAGTCATTTTATCATTCAAATTAAAGCATTAACTCACGTCTTAATATGCGTGTTTTTAGCAATTGTCTCAGTTCTTTCGAACGGAGGGAGTGGTAAATAATAGTAGTTGTAGTGTTCTCTTGCCTAAACGAAGGACAATCGATTTTTTATTTAAATAGAATGGCTCACGGTATGGACAAGACGATTTTTGATAAATACAGGGCAAATGTGTCGCTAAAAATATTTTTGGCGACACAGTTGCCCTGTTCATACCAAAAATCGCCATGTTCATACCAGCAGCCAAATAGAATTTATATTGTCCGCGTTTCAAAGGTAAAGTACCTCGTGTTGATAAATGAATTTGGGCCGATTAGACTATGTAACTCAATTTACAAATCGATCACAAAGACCTTGGTAAATCCGATGAAGCAACATATGAAAGAAGTCATTCCAGTTCAAGGTAAACCGAGTAAAGATAATATGATCGGTGCATTTAAAGTTTTTCACTCACTGAAATTGAGCTTATCTAGTTACTCTTCACATATGTCAATTAAGTAGAGAATTATAAAAGAGGTTGACCGGGGTGTGTTGTCTTTCTTGGTGTGGTTATGCAATCTATGAACTTCCCTCAAGCTATAATAAAGCTGATAATTGTGATATCTCATATCGGTAAAATAAGTGAATACTCACCCCCATATAAGTGTGAGACATAAATGTCTTGTCAACTCGGGTTAGCCCTTTTAGACCAAGCGAGGGCGACGGTCTAAAACAAATGACCGACAATTTATGACTATTTTGCCTTACCTACTGGGCCCTACTGTGGGGCGTTATAGAATAGTATTCGAACCAACTATCGAGGACAGATCTAAGTGTCGTATACGCCACCTCTAGACGAACCTAAGTGCCATAGACCACCTCTAGAGTCCCAGTAGAGACGCAACCCGGGACAAGATCACTAATAAGTAAGTGCGAGACATAAAAAGTCATGTGCTCTGACAAATTTTAGCGGCACTGGGGCCAGCCAAGCGAGGATGGCGATTCAAGTATTTAACCGACCATTTACGACTATTAAGTCGCCACTGCACTCGCAGTCATGGGCGTTACAATAACGAACTGTATTACTACCATTTTCTATCAAGTCGTAGCGAATGGGAACCCCTCTAGAACAATCAAACCTAGCCGAGGCATGTGACCGGGTCCCATTATCCTTTTTTTCGTTCATTATATGCACAGAAGGGTTTTCAGAGCTCTTAAGGAATGCTACAGTGGATCAACATTTGAGAGGAGTCTTTCTTGGTAGACAAAGCGTAAATGGAAATCATTTATTTTTTTCGCAGAAGATAGTATAATCTTTACTTAGGCAAATGAGGATTCATGTCATTCTCAGATTAAAAGTGCACGACATATATGGAGAGACTGATCAATATGCATTTTAACCCTAACATAGAAAATGATAAGTCGTCTATTAACTAAAAGATAGTACAGAGTAATGTTATATAATATTTGTAGGTTTTTTCTAATATTTTTGTATTATAATATTTAAATATTATTTTATAATTTGTTATTTATGCATTTGAAGTATTTTGAACGAAAAACACGGTCAATAATTCATATCAGAGTGACTAGCTGGCTATGTTAGTTTGTATAATACAAATTGCAGTTTTTATTGATATCACAAAATTGCTAACGACACCACATGTATATGTTAACATTTTTGAGCAATTGTCATGCTCAAATCAACTTCGTCGCGTTCTTGATTTAGAATTTATTAATTTTTACCTTAACTTGTCAAACCCGAGTTGTAAAACAAAAATTCGTTTAACGATCCGACACGAACACGAGCTTAAACTTTTTTTCCTCTAAACGAGTCAAACTTAAACATAATTTTTTTTGGTTCGTTTATTAAATGAATGATCGTGATCAAACTCAGGGCCTAAAAAAAGCTTGAACACAATCATTTGTTCAATTATTAAACGAACGATCGCGAAAAAATTCATAATCAAAACAAACATAGACTTAAACAACAAATTTTCAACTCGGGTTGAGTCGGTTTGACTCGTCAACTGTTGCTTATACCACATTACACCCGTAATTCTCGAATTTTTCCCAGCATACCACCATTTTCTGCTCCTCATCCCATGAATACCACCCAAGGCAAAAAAAAAAAAAAAAAATTTGGGACGCGATTTTCTCATTTTTTTGACAAACGCTTGCGCGATCTTAAGGTCAATCCCTATCGTGCCCTAGGGTTAATCAGCCGATAGGGGTTTAGTTTGGCCCAAAACACCTAAATCATGTAAACGGAGTGGTATTTGAGGAATACAGTGGTAATACGCTGAAAAGGCACCTCAAAAAGTGGATTTGGGAAATGCCTCGTAATTCTCAACCCCAAGGACCAGAATATGACAAAACGAGAAAACGCGGCCTGGAAATAGGGGTGAAACTGTAAATTCACACACGAGGACTCAAAGTAGCAAAACAAAAATTCATATATTTCCCCAATTGCCCCTAAAAAAAATCATACATTTGAACCTTTTCCTTTATCCCGCTCTTGAATTCTCCAAACCCATATATATTTACACAAATACATAGTCCTCACTCATAAATTCATAATCTTTAGACCGCTACTGCTTAATTTGATCCATTTGGAACCCTAGCTCTCTTCTCCAGAAGGCTTCTATTACCGTTTCTTCATTGAAATTCAAAGGCCCAATTAAGTTCTGTTCAAGTTCTCTCTCACCCCATAACTCTGTGTATGTGCATGTGCAATTTTGGTATTTTTTTAAAGATTTGTAGACGTCGGATTTTAGCGTCCATTTCTTTTATTACGGTTTGTGAAAATGGAATATTTACAAGGGATTGCAGTGGGTTGATTTGTGAGAACTTGTTTTGGAAGATTTTTTGGATTCACTTTTTATGTTGTTATGGGTTTCATTTCTTGAAATTCTTTACTCGATCTCCCTGTTTTGTGCCTGGTCTGGATTTTACTTAAATTTTATTGCGTTCAGTGACATCTTTTGGTTTATTGGTAAAATTGGTTTTCAATTTTGTAATTTTTATTTTTATTGTGGTGAAGTTGGTTTTCTTGTGAAGGAGATTGTAAAGGTGCAATCTTTATTGGTGCTAAAAAAAAAACTGTTGAAGATTAAGACTTGATAAGTCAAAATTGTCTCCCTCCTGGAATTAGTATGTTGCTTTAGACTAAATTTTTTGGAAGCGTTCAGAAAGATTATTTGAGATTTAGGTTGAATAACATCCTAATTTTTTTGATACTTTGCATTCAAATAAAGATCAATGGTCCAAATTTCTTCTATAGGTAAGTGTTGTTGTCTAAAGCTTCCACCTTTTTTTTTCCCTTTTAATCATTATTACTTTCTTCTTTTATGCATCCATTTAAAAGTTTTGTGGCAATATTAATAATTTTAACTTGAATTTTTACAATGTTTGGGATCTTTGATATTCCTTGGCTTTTTTAGTCACTTGATCATAATTGTGTCTGGCATCTTTTGAGTATTTATGTTTAGAATGTTTTGTGGTATGGATGCATAACCTGTGTATTGTCTTGCTTATGTTAACTACCAATTAATGTTGAATGGTCCTGTTTTTGCAATATATTTTTGTATTGCATCAAGATTCCCAATAATAAAGCTGCACTTAGATGCATGAGAATAACTTGCTGCAGCCTAAATAACTCATTCATTTGAAATTTTCCATTATCTGATATGAATGATGTAAAGATCTTGTATACTTAATTGACATGATTATTATACATGAATTAACCTTCATTATATCTTGCTGAATACCGTAGCATTGTGTCATGCTCGTGTGGCAGGAGGCACGTGTACTTGATTTTGTGATCTATTCCTGTATGAAGCATTCAAGCATGAGGAAAGAAATTGCACATTCCCAACTTGAGAATCCCCCAACGAGAGTCACCCGTGCACGGGCTAGAGTCTTGGGTCAGTCAGCAGGATTACCACCTTTACATCCTACAGCTAAACAGGATGGTAAAAGACCCGTGCGCTCAAGCTTAAAAAGAGCAGCATCGAATGAGAACAAACCAACAAACCGTAATACTATGGCTTGTCACCAGAAGAAAAGGGCTGCCCTTGAAGATGTCACAAATGTAATCTCTGGAATTCAGGTATGCCTCATGAGATATCTGAAGTATGCTGTGTCTACACATGCCTATTACTGGCCTAACAGATAATTGTAGTCATAAATCATTGAGTGATATGTTTTCATTGACACTGTTAAAATATCCAATGACCCATGTTGTCAGGACAAGCTTAGCAAAAAGGACAAAAGGATTCCCTTGAAGAGAAGTGCGGAAGTTGTGCTAGATGTCCTCCAAGAGAATCCTCAGGCTAAAAAGAAGGAAATGGTCGATCAGACAGATGAAAAGAAACAAAAGACGGAGAAAGAAAATAGCTTGAGTGAAATGTCTAGAGCCCCTATATCATTCGAATCAACTAGCTTCAGCAGCGTAACGAAATTCTGTGTACCAGATCCTCTGCGACTAAAGCATAGCTACAGCAAGAATGTTCAGCTCCCGACTCTGCCAAAGCATGGTTAGGTGTTCTTATGTCCTAACATTGAGTTCGATAACCTATACATTTTTCGTCTTCATGGTTCCAATGATTGTGTCAAGGCACAACTATTAACTAGATAATATTTGCATTCAGTCTTCTATATTTGCATCACCTCATGAGATTTATTACTATGAAATGCTTTGATGTGTATCAATCTGTATGATGCAGGGGAAAACAGGTTCTACAAGGAAAAGGGATTTTCGAATGGTGTAGGCATTTTAGATATAGATTCAAAACATAAAGATCCACTGATGTGCACAACATATGCACCTATTATTTTCGAATTCATGAAATCCATGGAGGTACACTTCATAGTCAACTTGCTTGTTTTGTTTTTATTTATTATTTTCTTTCAATAAGTTGACAATTCAATTACTCTTACTGTACAAACAAATGCATCTCTTATCAAACAAGGTATTGTGAATGCTATACTTGTTCTATGTTTACTTGGAAAATGCATTTCTGTAGGTTAGTGTACTTTATCTTGACATGTTTTTCTCATCACTTTAGCTACTCATATATGTTCAGTTGATGAGCGCTATTTTGATGTCGTGTTATGAATACATGTTTGCTTAGATTGACCGGAGGCCGTCAATTGATTATATGGAAAACATACAGCAACATATCACTCAAAGTATGCAGCGGTATTCTGGTTGATTGGCTAGTCGAGGTTAGTTGGCTCACTCGAGTGCATTCTTGATGCTCCAACATCTAAGAAACCACAATACTCTCAATTTATGTTTGCAATCCTTTTGGAATTTGTGTAAGAAACTGTTTAGGTAAATTTTGTGATCAAGATGACTTCTTCAGATCTATGTTTTTATTGTAATAGGGTCGGTTATGGCACATTTTGATCTGCGTGTAAGGAAACCGTCAATAACCTTTCTTGCATTGCAGATCTCTTAATAAGGCAAGCTTGTGGTTTAATGAAGCAACTAGGGTTCAGTTTAGACTAATTTGATATCAATATACTTGTCTGGGCATCTGTAATTGATCAAATATATCTTTCAAGCTACATTTTTTAGTGCTTAAAGCCCCTCGTTCTCCGGGATCAACTGGGTCGACTAATCCTGAGTTTAGCCTAGGTGTGCCTGTAGAGTCTGACTCTTACTCAGGGGTAAACACTTGACCCAGAGCTCTTTAACATGGTGCCTTCTGAGGAGGTTTGAGCTCGGGACCTCCCGAGGTATTCTCAAGACACTAACCACTTGAGCCATGTGGCGTGGTTGTCAAGCTACATTTCTATTTAAAAACACAGTATGAAACAAAAGAACCGGTTCAAACTAAACAAGCACACCTCTTTGTATATTATATTCTGCTTACTTGCAAGAAAAAGTCACTTGTTTTTGTTGACTTAACTCCTTTCATTAGTTTTTTTTCAGACAGCTTCAAATTTGCATCACAAAAGATGACATTGCCAGAACTCATCTGCTTTTTTTTTTCCCCCAGGTTTCTGAAGAGTACAGGCTTGTTCCAGACACCCTTTACCTTACTGTGAATCTCACTGATCGTTTCTTATCTGGAAACAATGTACAGAAGCAAAAGCTACAACTTCTTGGTGTCACCTGCATGCTTATTGCTTCGTAATAACTCTATTTCTCCCTGTTTATTTATGTTGGTTGATTATACTCTTAATTCTCTAACTTGAGCTTATACATCTTATCTACAAAAGTTTGTTTTTATAACTAATATAAGCATAGCCAATCCATATTTTTGTGTTCGTTTGAAATTATTATAAATTTATGTCCTCTAATGCTAGATCTTATCTTCTTAAACTTGTAGAAAGTACGAAGAAATTTGTGCTCCTCATGTGGAAGATTTCTGCTTCATCACTGCCAATACCTACACAAAGGCAGAGGTACACTGGTATATTTATTGAATGATATGATGATACTATAACACAAATCTTAGGATACCGTGATCAAGTCCCTCCATTAGCTACATTTTCGCCATTTTTTAAACTGAAGCCGTCTGCCTATGATTCTCGTTTTCAAAACTAGAACTGAATTTAGCTCAACGCAACACCTGCTTAATAGTATTAGGCTAGCTGTTTATTGTTTATTGATTTGTTGTTGTTCATCTTCTTTTAAAAGATTGTGCTTTGACAGTTTTGAATCCAGCTTTACATTATTATTACTTCGTTGAGGGATTAAAACGCATGAATTCATCCATCACAATCTTTTGCTTGGATTCTATAATACGTGAACCGTTAAGTGTAAACACGGATTAATGGAGGGTTCTGATTACTTTTTTACACATCAGGTTGTGCAAATGGAATGTAGAGTATTGAACTTCTTGGATTTCCGAGTTTCTGTACCAACTACCAAGAAATTTCTCAGGTATCAAGAATATCTTCTTATTTTTATATAATCCCGAATCTTTACAAATCAGTGACGGTGATGGTACTTCCCTTTTTGAATTTTTCTAGGAGATTTATCCAAGCTGGACAAGCTTCTTTCAAGGTGAAAGAAATCGCACATATGCGTGTCAACCTAATTCTAGACCGTGTTGCTTGATCGAGAATGCACGTTTCTGACTGATAACTCGTTACATTTCCAGGTTGCTTCTGTGGAATTTGAATTTTTAGCAAACTATTTAGCAGAGCTAACTCTTGTGGAGTATAGTTTCTTGAAGTTCCTTCCATCCCTTAGCGCGGCGTCTGCTGTTTTCTTAGCCAGATGGACTCTTGACCAATCATGCCATCCATGGGTAAGTTTTCTAGAAGATTCTTGGCCTGAAGAGTTTGTACTACTGCCACCTGTACACGAATCACTCGTGCAGTAAAAACTCGTTATAATACGACAGAGATGAAATGCAGTATCTTTTTTCTTATAACCTCATGCAGAATCCAACACTGGAATGCTACACGAATTACGATACTACAGAGCTGAAGACCACTGTTCTTGCATTGCAAGAATTACAGCTGAACACTAATGGATGCAAATTAAACGCCATTCGTGCAAAATATAAGCAAGAAAAGGTAAAAGCCCTCTCAGGTTATGCGGTTTTCACAGTATCGTTTCTCTTTTTTCTCTTTCTCTAAACCAGAAATTCCTGTTTTCTTGGCAGTTCAAGTCCGTGGCGAATCTATCTTCATCAAAACCTGTACAGTGTCTGTTCTAAGAGTTAATCTCCTGGTTAATTTCCAATGAATGTTCGTTCATCGCGTTAGATGGTTTACTTGTTTCGTGTGTATCGAGGATTACCGGTTTGTATGCTCTAGCAATTATGAACAGCTATAATGCAGCCAATCAACTTGAGATGTAAAGGCATTAAAGATGTTGTAGAAGTAAACTTTAGTAGTAGTAATTAGTGAAAAGAAAGGATTAGGTTTATTGACTGTAACCTATCTGCAGATGCTAACATCTTGCTGGCTTGTTGTAGTAAGTTTAGTAAATGATCGATTTTTTTTAGCTAGTGTTCTAACTTCTTTCGTTATTTCTTTAACTTCTTTTATTTTTCGATAAATTTCGTTGGGGGTAGGGACAAATTTTATAATACAACCGTTGTAGCAAGGTTGTACCAAGTGGCATACATTACAACCATTCATTTCTAACCTCTCACACACGATAAAAGTGTATTATGTGAAAGAGAGTAAAAATTAGAGGCTCTAATGTATGCCACTTGGTACAACCTTCTTACAACCGTTGCACCATAAAGTCTCTCGTAGGGTAGGGGGTGTCTAAATGTAGTTTTCAATTTTTGAGGTTTCCATTTTTTTTATTTAAAAAAAAAGAATATCATCAATAATTAAAACGATCTGAATATAGTCAATTTGAATTTTATCTCCTGTGATCTTTGGATATCGCCTCATGTAATTATTCGGTCGTAAATATTCTAATGACAGATAACAAGATCAAAACCCTAGAACTGAATTTAAAAACGGGGATGGTGTTTGAATATTTTTAGACTGAGCTTGAGATTGTGAATCCCAAGTTGCTTGGTATCTTGTATATGTGTCAGGAATTAAGTCTCTCGTAGTTCATTGAGATTGCTTATATAGAGGACATCTCGTCCAGTTTACTTGTCCCCCAAGTATTGGGGTTTTTTTACGTGTAAAGAGTCGTATGGTTCCCATAATTATCTTATAAACACATGGACTAATTATTATATAAAGGAGGCTCTGGCCGACTTGCATCGAGCCTCCAGGCCGTCTCGGCCCGAACTGCAATGACCTAGTTCCGTTGCGACCTAGCCGACGTGTGATGGTCTGGGGAGTGGGACGGACCTCCCACCTGGAGTTTAGGTTTGCCATTAGGTATGAGATCATTGAGATGAGGCTCCCGGATCTTAGGGAAAGTCCACCAGAGGTAAGCCAAAATCAAATTTTGAATCCTATACGGGTATTAGAATCTTGATAGAAAAAATGTTAGGTACCTAAATTATGTGTGGTACTAGACTAGGTATCAAATTTGATTTCTTGGCTAATACCCTCCCATACACCCATGCGTTCAAGTGAGCTACATTTTTTCTCAAAAAATGCTTTATCACAGCATTGTATGTGTCGGAAATTGTCGGCTTTAAAGAAAAAATAGTTATGCGGTTACATTTTGAGTCATTTTTTCCTCAATATACAAACTTAAATTAACATTAAATTATATGCAGCTCTCTAAAAAAGTTTATAGAACATGAAAACATAAATACAATGTTACTATGGTTTTAACTTCTTTTTAAGATACAATCTAGTTGAAATTTAAATTTTAATTAGTATTAGATCAACTATATAGAACATGAATATAATTTATTCAAATTATTTGTTAATAAATACGATAATAATATTTTCTTGTATATTGATAATGTTAAAAACATCATAAATGTAATCAAACTAAAAAAACGATTCTACCGAAATTTGATATTTATGTTTGAAGATGTGGTTTATAGATATCAAAATAAAATTTTGATACCGATGATTGGAGATAAAAATTTACATTCCTTCATTCAATGCTTTCACCAACGAGAGAATGGATTATACGATGACGATAATTAATTCAATTCTCATCAATCTCATGTAGTGTTATTGATAAAATTATTATTTAAAAATATTTAAGAAATTTAATATGTGGTGTTTGAGATAAACACCCACTTGTAAGAACATCTTTGTAAAAAAGGCGAAACTTCTTTTATCAAAAAATAAATAAACGTTATGTATAGTCCTTAAATTTTATTTCGAACGTTGTAGAGTCATTGACCGTTTTACTATCAATAAAGTTCTTTTTTAAAATAAAAAAAATAAGAAAAATAAATACCCCTTATTATATATGGAAACTTTTTTTTTTTATATACCAATTTCTTTTGTTTTGTTTACGAATTGCGTACGTATATTCACATTCCCGATATACGTCGGTTGGCTGACGCCATTTCACCTCATTTATCTACTCCTCACAGTTCACATTATTATTCCAGTGGTATACATAGTTAAATTATCTGCCAAATTATATCCCCCATCCCAGTCTAACAGGACCCCAAAGATTTGTTATTTAGTCTGCGTAATTAATTGAAGAAACCGAAATTATAGGGAAGAAACAACAAGAAACAGGAGCCCTGATTGAAAAGGTTAAAACACAGCTGAGTGAGTGGTTGGTATAGTAGTTTCATCCAGCACCTGTTGCTTCAAGCTTTCTTCCGGTGAGTTTCAGAGATTAAACCCTTTATTTATTTCACTGATTAAATCTTTTTGTGAAATTAATTTCCTTGTCGGTGTAAATATTGGACTTTTATTGTCAGATGCGTACTGGGCTCGTCGAGCTCCTTTGTTATTATCTTGTTTTATTTGTGTGTGGGATAAATACAGTACCAAGATTTTGTTGTGATTTTTCAACTGTTTTGAGTTCTTTTCGGGGGTTGTTGGTTTGTGTTGTTTTACTTGTGTTTCTTGTTGGCCACTTGGGAGGTGAACAGTGTGTGGAACCGGACTTGTCGTTTGTAAGTTAAATGTGTGAATATACATATATTGTTGTGCATAATTACTGTAGTTATTGTGAAGTAATAATGGGGGGTTTGATCATTTTTATGGTCTGAGGAATTATGAAATTTATTTATGAGATTGGATTTGTTTTTTTGTTTAAGTTGCTTTGAAATGTAGAAACCCTCTTTGCCTTTGGTTATGAGCTGATTTCTGGGCTTGTATTTCAGCTACATTTTTTGTTGAAATGCTTGGAATGAGTGGCTTATTTGAAATCCCCCCCCTCTACATCTTGTGGGTGTGGCCCCACACATTGCCAGTTGGGATTTCAATGACCAAAATTGCAGGGATATTTTAGTATCTCAAACTGATTATTTTGGGGTAGGAAAATTGAATTTTGATGATTTATTGTCTTCTTTTCTCTACAGAGTGTAAATTTTGGTGCACTGTGAATGCCTAAGTTTGTGAGTTAAACATAGAGTTGCTGATTTGAAATTGGATTCACAAGTTTTCCAAGCAATTTTATTTGCTTTTCCTTGCTAGTTCTGCAAATCAAACGGGTATTTCATTTCTGGGACTGCAACATAGAGTCACATCTTGAAGTTTCGGCTGTCTATGGAGAGAAAGTAATCATGGTCCTACTGACAACCATCACGTTGTTATTGATGTAACAAGCAGCAGTAATGAATCCTTTTCTAGCGCTTCTAATGATCGTAGTTTAATTGACTTACCACGAGATCAGTATGCAGAGCATCTTTCTAGTATTGGAGGCGGTACAAATGCTCAACCTGCGTTTTCTTCTTTTAATGGTGGGTCGGACGCTCAGAACTCGTTGCTTAGTCGAAGAGCAAATGGACGTGTCCGCAATAGGAGTCCTCTGAATTCTGGCTTTTGGATATCAGTTGAACTAGTCTTGACCTTGAGTCAAGTGATTGCTGCTGTTGTGGTCTTGTCTTTGTCGAAGAACGAGCATCCACGCACTCCGTTATTTCTTTGGGTTGTTGGATATGCATCTGGATGTGTGGCTGTTCTTCCTCTTCTTTATTGGAGGTATCGTAATCGCAATCAGCATGCTGAAAGGGAGTCTTCTCAGTCCAATGTGAATGATCTTTCGGCAAGAGCTTCTTCTACTGCTGGCTCCTCAAATAGGGATGGCCATAATACAAACCATTCGGACTCTCGAGGCGCCGTTAACATTGGTATAGCAAATCCAAGGTTCGTGAACTTTCTTCTTTCTTGTAAGATACATTCTCTGAGTTGTATGCTTAGTCTGGTGAATCACTTGTTTTGGAATTTCTGAATAGTCAAACAAATTTGGAAGAAGTGCATTGTTAATGCTCACCTGAACTGTTTTAGATGCATTTCCAGTTTAAAATCCTGTGTTTTTTCCCCGTAATGATTGTCAAACGTGGCATGCTGTCACTGAAAAAGAGATTCTCGTACAAGAAGACAGTCACCCTGATTCTATATTGATGGAAATGGACTGGCATTATTGTCCATGCAGGATGATGTAATCAAAACACTGTCATTCCCTGTTGCTTCTTATGGTGAATCTATAATTTGGCTGATGTTCTAGCTGCAAACTAAGTTTGCTGAATGCTGCTTCTTTAGATCTATGAAACAAATGATCTGTGATAGGCTGTCCTGGTTTTGTTCTTAGCTTGGCAAGTCCTATGCTAACACAAATTTTCATGTCCTGAAATATTTTGCTGGAATTTACAAGGGTAGGCCTCATACATATAGCAATAAAATAGGTATATACTCGAGCCTACTTTACCCTGCATACCAGGGTGTCTTGGTACGTACGTATATATGTATTAGAATACATACATGTGTGTGTATATGTATGTATCCATTTATGTACATTGGTGTGTAGGATATGTCTCCTAGACTAGTTGGCTTACTGCGGACGAGTTTTGAATACATATTGATGCAATCCAAGCAACGTTACATATTAAAGGCGAATTAATGAATGTCCAAACAGACTTTTAATGCCTTAGCTCTGTGGCATGCAGGCTTAAGGCTGCCGTTGAATACTACAAGATGGCAACAGATTGCTTCTTTGCTGTGTGGTTTGTGTCTGGAATTGTGTGGATATCCAATGGACACGCTTCTGCTACCGAAGCTCCCAACTTGTACAGGTACCGACTTTTTTTTCCGTCTTTCTAACGAATAGCCATGTCAGCAGCAATCTCTTGTTATCGCTTTTCTTCTGTTTGTTCGGTTGTTACACAAAAGTTAACTTATATTATTATCACAACACTATAGGGTATCTATAGTGTTTTTGACCATCAGTTGTATCGGATACGCGATGCCGTTTATTCTGTGTACAACAATCTGCTGCTGTCTGCCTTGCATAATATCAGTAATGGGCTTCAGAGAAGATCCAACTCAGAGCAGAGGAGCCACTTCAGAGTCGATTAACTCTCTGCCAACCTATAAATTTAAAGTGAAGAAGGCCAAAAACAATGGCAGAGAAAACAGCTCATCTGGAGTGTGTGATGGTGGAATTATCTTAGAAGGAACCGAAGAGCGTGTGCTATCTGGAGAAGACGCGGTATATTGCTCTTTTTTCTTCAGTTTTTATCTTTAATTCCGTATTATACTGCCTCAAATTCAGCTTATTTACCTTTCATTACTAGAATTAAGCTGTTAGGAGGTAGGTAATTCAGACATTTATTGACTTCTTCACGTCCTCTCACGTGTGAGCCTAGTACAAACATCCTGGTTAACAAAGAACAGAACATCATGTAAAGGGTTGAGCCAACTTAGGGCACACAAAGCCAAACGAAGAAGCCTAACACGTGCACAATACGAATAAGGAGGCAATGTTGGCATAGAAGTTTGTACTCATGACTTCTTGCTCCAATACTTCATTGAATTACTATGTCTTTAAAGAGATTAAGCTGTAGGGAAGTGAATAAATTCAGACATTTATTGACTTCAACACTATTATTTACCAATTCCCGTGTTTGAAATGCGCATCTCCTGTAAATTTTTTGCTAGTAGTTTAAAACTAGTTAAATAGAGTTTTTCTTGTATGTGTACAGGTATGCTGCATTTGCTTGGTAAAGTATGCAAACAACGACGAGCTAAAAGGGCTACCGTGTTGTCATTTCTTTCACAAGGAATGCATTGACAAATGGCTGAAAATCAATGCCTCATGTCCACTTTGCAAAGCTGAGGTTGGCCAAACCATTGTTCAAGCCCTTACTGAAGCAACTGCCAACCTACGACCAGGCGCATTACCTTAACTAGCAAACGTATACGAGTAGACCTTAATGGCCCGACCCTTTTTCTCGGATCACCCTCACAATGTGATGCTTTCATGCAATGGACTGTCCTTTTACACGTCCTTGAAGGTTGAGAAGTTTGAAAGCTCGCGTTTTGAGACGTTGACAGATCAGATCATGTCTGTCCAAAAGCACCATTTTTTTTGGTTACTGTTTGGTGTCTTGGGTTGCAACTGATTGATTTGGTTTCTTCCTGTGAATGTGTCATATTACATAGTAGTTTATTTTTATTTTACTGCATATGATATGAATGCTGAGTCAAGAGTTTCTTGATTATATATGATTGGTTAGGAATGTAAGAGCATTAATGATAATGTCACTCAGTTTGTGAACCTTTTGCAGTGGATCTTATCTATATCCAATCACCTTAAAATTATGGGCAATTTCTTCCAAATTTTTTTCTTTTAAATAAATAAAGAAAGAAAAGAAAAGGAAAGAAAGGTGCACTTCAGTTATGCACTTTAAATCATATGAAGTTTTTGATAGCCTTTAGCAACGAGACGAACTTTATTAAATCACATCCACAAACAAGCAGTGGTATAACGTCACGTCACAAGCGCAGGCCCCAAGAGACCCTATCCTCGAGGCAACAAAGACGCCTGTTAAAAGATGTCTACCGAGCTTTCCCATGCGCCGAATAAAATTGAAGGAAACAGAAATAAAAAGACTACGTCTTGAAAGACACTCCTGCGCAAGACACCTAAGAACAGTAAAGTCCGCAACAGACTAAAATTGAAGGAATCAGAAATAAAAAGACTACGTCTAGAAAGACATTCCTGCGCAAGACACCCAAGAACAGTAAAGCCCGCAACAGACCGGGTAAGCCGATATATGCAAGCCAAGCAGTTGCTATCCACCTCTAAGGAAGGAATACTCGTTTGCGCAAAAAAGTGTTAGTTGATCTCATTGGGTCGTGCTAATTTATGTAAAATATATTAATTATTTAACGACGGTTAATAGTGATGTGTATTTGTTTTCAATACAAAATAAAATATAGTGATGTGTATCTAAGGTAATTTTAAATGATGTGTCTTATCAGTCTTGTCCTTAGAACAGCCGTAGTCGTAGTATTCTATCTTATAGGGAAAAATGAGAGTAGACACTGACAAATCAGTCCATGTGTCCATTTTTGATTGGAGGTAAAAGTTAGAAGTATTATAAAGATGATATTGTTTGATAAGATGGGGGTAATGGTTAAAAGTGGTAAAATTATTATAATACAATATCTAGTTCCAAAACCCGCCATATCCTTCCACTGTGATTAAAAACCACCAGTCTCCAGTCTCCGGTCTCCACCACCACACCACCAAAAACTCCATTGCAACTTCCTTCTGTCGTATATTTTCAAATTTTAATATTGTACGGCACACTTGATTTTACTCGAAAAATGTATAGCTTTCAGAGAAATTGAATTTTGGGGCTAATCCATTTGGCATGAAAGCAAGTGGGTTTGAGGGGGAAACGATGCTTCTATTGCCAAGAATGAAGAGATGGAAGAAAGACCTGGAAAAGATCAGGAAAGGGAATCGTTTTTTTTTTTTTTTTTTTTTTTTGGGGTGGTTATGAACTTTTCTCCTAAAAGAAGGGGTTGGAAGTAATCTAGCATAAGCACAATTTTAGTCACTGTAGTTTGGTCTTTCCAGGTGTTGACTATTTTTGCAAAAAAGCACCACTTACAGAACTAAAATTGTCGTCTGGAGAAAACCGGAACCAAAATCGCAAAACGCGTCCGGGTTAGAGAATTAAAATTACAATTTAGCCTTGTCTCATGAGTCATGGGCTCTCTCAAAAGAGATAATGGGTTAGAGATGATCTCAAAAAACCTCTCCAAAACAATACCATTATTTTGTCAAATGAAAAGAATATTATCTGTTCTGACATTTTTGCCAAAAAAATTGTCTACATAACTTCCACTATGGTCGCTCTTAGTCTTAACTTTTCCATTAGAGAAATGGTATGTGCAGCTGCACTTTCATTACATGGTTTATTTCTATGATAAAATGATGAATTATTTACCGTGATGGATCCCCAATAAAATGAATGTTGTTGATTATACAGATATGATGTTATGGTGAAATGAGTAGTGAATGTATCACTACTCTATTCCATTAAGCCTCTAAACTCTTCTAGGAGCGGATTTGTTTATCCCACATAGGGTGCACGGACCTCCTGAAAAACGGGAGGTTCTTGTGTGGTGTAGAGGGTGCACGGACCCCCTGAAAAATGAATGTTTGTCAAACCGCCAGGTTTCATTGATTTGTTCTTAGGTTTGATATATTTGGAACCAAACCGAATCGAACCGCTGGTTTGAACCGGATTTTTTGAAACCGGCCGGAACCGGAACCGGAACCGTCCAACGGCTATTTTCTGGCAACGGCTATATAAATATTATTTTTTTTATTTTTTATTTCCAAACTCCTCCAAAAAATTTCTATAAATGCCACCCATTTCATACAAAAATTCCTACACCAATATCTACATCTCAATTCTTAAATCTTCTACTTATTTCTTACATCTTCTATTCAATTCTTTGATTATCAAGTTTGTTTAGTTGTTAAAAACAACAATCAAATTTACTTTACGATACCGATTTTTGAAGTTGTTCTGATTTAATCGTTACTTCAATACGGTTTTAGTTATAAGTAAATTTGGTTTTGTATTTATTCAACTAATTTTTGTACAAGTGTAAAAAAAATTAAATTTTATAATCAAATTTACTTTACTAGACCGAAATTTGAAGTTGTTTTGATTTAATCGTTATTTCAATTCGGTTTTAGTTATAAGTAAAATTGGTTAGTTAATTTAATTTTTTTTATAACCGTTATATTTAATCCGAAATTTGAAGTTGTTCTGATTTATTTTTATACTTTTATAGTCTGAATAGATAGTTGGATAATTAATTTTTAATATTTAACAATGGATAATCCACATTCCACTATAATTACCGATGAGGATGACGGTGGTGTGCCATGGGATGAACATCCTTACGAGACTCGATTCACATCATACGATCAATTTATCGAGTACCGTGAAAACTGGATTGGTAGAGCTATTGTTGGTGAACGGAGATTGGCATGGGAAAGTCTACCTTTTGAGATTACGGAATTGGTGGAAAGTGTAGGTGGTATGGGTTCGCATCGACTTCCACCCCAGCCATCTTAGATGAATCGCTTCAATCGTTCGTGAGTTCTACGCAATTGTTGCTACAACAGAAATGTAACAAGAGAATTCACATGGCGTGGTGTGTACGGGTCAAATTCACACCGCGTTGGATCAACCGGTATTATTTACTTGAAGATATCCTCGTGATGTTGATTTTTTCGCACCGCTCCATTGGATCGAAAGATTGCATGCTAACATGGTACGACATTTTGGTGAGACTATGGTTGAAGGAGCGGTCAACATTACCTCGTAGATGGACCCTCGAAGTCGCTCGGATGGTGATTTTGTTTCTTGCCTATCACCTTCACGGCATCGTAAACCACACCGAACCGACCATTGAGATGTACATCATTGCGTATGCTTTTCTTACGAATGAGCTAATAGATGTAGCCAATACATCGTGGAAAGAATTGGCCGATAATATGCATGGGCCATGCGCAGCGATGGTTATATTTTCTTTCCATTTCTTATCACCGCTTTTGCTCAGAGAATCTGTGTGTACCGCAATATGATACTGACAACCTTTCTGACTCAAAGAACCTATTTTATTACGAATAAAAGAGTATGATGTAGTTTATTTGTTATTCAAGTTTATTTGTTATTCAATGAACCTATTTTATTTGTTATTCAAGTTTTATGTGTTTTATACAATTTATTTTATAATTTCATAAATCTAAAAATAATTTATTTTATAATCACATGTACATTTTTTAAACTATACTATATAACATATAGATCATGAGACATGGTACGATATATACATGTTCTTATTATTATAAAAACCTATTGAATCAATTACTCGTATGTATTGAAAAAAATAACACAATTTTTTTAAAATAACATTATTTACATATAAATAAAATAACACAATATTAATATTATTTTTAAAACCGAATAGAAAACTATTTAAAAAATATATATATTACTCTCGCTTTAGTAATTATAGTGAAAAGAATAATAATTTGTTATTATAGTGAAAATAATATGTATTATGTGAAAATGAAAAGAAAAAAAAAATGAAATTTTAAAACCGTGGCGGAACCGTGATCTCGAATCGCGATCTCAACCGGGAGCAAACGGGGTAAACTGAACCGCCCAAACCGGCAACCGGGCGGTTTTGAATAATAAACCGCCGGTTCAAGAATCGCGATTCATTAAACCGCCGTCATCGCTTAAAACCGGCGGTTCCGGTTCCACCATTTGGCCGGGTCTAGACTGTGGTGTCTCCACACGGTGTGGAGACATGTGTGGAGACATACACACCACACAGTTTCATTCTGTTTTTAAACTGTGTGGTTCTGATCGTTTCACCCGTCACTTCATCTCAAAATCCCTCTCTACACAAGTATTTCCCTTGAAAAACAAATATTTAAACTTTTTACTCATAAAAAGTTTATGGACACTTTGTGAAAATAAAAAATACTCTAAACAAAATTCATGAACTTTTGAAAAGAAAAAATGTGGATCCGCCTGTGGTCGTTTTTTATTGGATGCATTTCATTGCATTACGACTTATTAAGGTCTTTTGTAAGGGGAATTTTTAGCTGCTCACTACATATGGAATGAAGTGGACGAAATATTGATTAACCACACGATTCATACGCAGAATACTTAAATGCGTGATTCGATCGAAGTTTATCCATCACTTCCTCCAAATTGAATGAGTAGGTAAAAACTACTCCTTTTGTAACGCGCGTATGGATTATTAACAAACACTGCATTTTCAACTAACTAGTTTGACTTTGACATGATTTTGTCACCTCTTTCAAGCCATAAGAAAAAAAGTCAAATGAAATGTGGGCCCCCATCCTCTTTCCCAACTGTATTAATCCCATTGAGTAATGATCATCTGCTAGAACACACAAAAAAATTATTGAAACCAAGACAGAGGCATATCTAGTGGTAAAAATTAAGGGTATTATAGTAATAGTCTTACCTTTCAGAAGAAAAAAAAGATGTAATAGTCTCGTCTTTAAAATGGGATGCGAATGTTTGATTACGTAAAATGTCGATTTCTTTCACCAATAAGAGGCATACAGATGCTTTACAAACTGAACCACTGAGGCGTAATCCTCGATTTACATCATTTACGAAACTCAGCGGAGTCAACTTTTTTTTAATTTTTATTTTTTACTGAAGCTAATAAATAGAGAGGTAATAATACTGAGTTAGTTGTTGCATTTAATTTCTACATATACACAGCAACATTTTAGTCACACTGTCCAGGGTATTCATCAAAGTCTTCACTTACAGAAAAAAAAAAAAAAAAACTGGTGAAAGGTTTGAAATGGAGGGGAAATTTAGAGTTGTTGAATTAACAATCAGTGTGCTTTTTGTATTCATTTTAGCAGAAAATAATGTTGCACAACAAACTGTAGGTGTAGGAGGAGGACAGAATTTGTACACTTGTTTAGGTGGATGCTATAATCAGTGTTTTATCCTAAAGAAAAATCAACAAGACACTTTCCCATGTTATTTCAAGTGCTTAGGAAACTGTGTTAGCCCAACAACTGGAACCTTCCCATACAATTGTCAGATTGGTTGCTCTTCACAACTTTGCCACCCTCTTGCCTCAGGTTAATCTTGAATCGTGTTCTCGAGACGAGTCTCTATTGCACCGTATCGTCAGATAGATTCATTCAATGATGCGGTGCAATACAGACTCTTCATACGAGAAATAGCTTATATTCTCTCTTTAATTTTGTTAGTCAAATGAATTCAATTTTGATTTCTTTTTTTCTTTTTCTGTGGACAGATGGTGCAGTTGTGGAAAGATGCTTAGGAAATTGTGGCAAAGCCTGTGGAGCTGATTAGAATTTATTGTGATGTGGAATTGATTCAAAATGAACTTTTTATGAGGCTTGTTTTTTTTATGACAAGTATGTTTCTTACAATTTATTCATCATAAACTTGAAATGTTTAGGTGTTCTCTTTCTTGGATTTATTATCCCCAAACACTTCTGTCTTGTTTAGAAAAAAAGGGTTTTATTCACATCATATCGATCTATCCATTGTCCCATACCTATCACAGTCATCACACTATTTTTACTGAATCGATCATGCTGAAAGTCGAATGTATAAGCGCAAGATTCGACTTCTCGCATTGTCGAATTAGAATCAACAGACACTGGGAAGGTCGAGTGTTGCCTTGTACATTTGCATATCTACTGCAGATCGAACTACTTACATGATTACAAAGAGTAATCGACATTCGAAAAGGTCGAATGTTTCAAATGTCGATTCTACATGCAAGATATATAATAGTGTGGTACACTGTAGATCGGCTCTGTACAATAAAGACCCTTATAAAGAAACACACTCCACACTATTAAAACTTTTAAGGAACAATAAATTGATACAAATACACAAGATTTTTGTTGACATAATAAACAATAGTACAAAATGACACATGATTTGTGCATTCAACCTTGCAACAAACACCTTCTAAGCTTTAAAAGAAGATGGGCTATAATACCACAAAAGAACCCAAGGGCTGCACTTGAGTTTACAAGTGATACACCAGTACAAATCAACATCACAAAAGACTCTTCTTTTGTATTCATATCCCTTGAACACATAGCAAGTTCAATCCCAGAAAACAACAAGAGAATTCCCAACATACCCACCGGAAATCGGTCCAAAATCTTCACAATTGAGCTACCTAAAACTATGCCTAAAACCAACTTTGTCAAGCCAAGAAGTGCCACACAAGCTCCACTTCTTCCACCAAACTTATATTGTCCAGCTAGCCCACCTGCACCATGACAACATGGCATGGCACCAAACCAGCACCCTACTAAGTTCATCAAACCGATCAGAATCGACACGGATGTAGCTGAAACATCCTTTTTTTCTGGGAACAAATCTTTTGACAGTTTGCATACTGCAATGACTGAGTTCAAGATTGATAAAGGAAGTTGAGGGATTGTTCCTTTTATGAAACCTTCCTTCCATTCATGTTTAGTCATCTTCAAAACACGAAACGGTGACGGCCCGAATCGAAATTCTTTAACTACTTTTGGCCCTCTAATGATTGCAAGAATCACACCTAACAAGAAGACAATGAAAGCTGAAGGCAAAGAAGTTATCTTTTTCTTGAATCTGTTTTTCTTGGTATCATTAACATTAGGCTCTGTAACTTCATGGTGATCACCAGAACCATTGACAATTACAATGAAACAAGCACAAAAAAGGGCCAAAATAAGTCCATCTAATCCAAGCCAATCCCTTTGTCCAACAGATTTTGACTGTGAAAAATCTGAGTATTTTTATGTATTTAACAGCAGTCATTGCAAATGATAAACCCTGTGCTAGTTGAATTCCCTCACAACAGAGATTGGAATTAGCCTATATATAAGCTGCATCAAACCTGTAACACAATACAGTCAACCATTTAGCTTACTAGCTAGTTACATGTTTAAAAATTATAAAAGTTAAATAAATAAATAAAATGGAACCTGAAACACTAAGAAGAAATAAAATCCCAGAAGTGCAGATTCCAGCAGCCATGATTTCTGGGATTCCAAAATTAGGATTGGAAATGGCTACTGCTGCAATGGATTTCATTGGTTGAACAGGCATTGGGACACCATAAATTGCACCCGTGAGGAAATTGTATATCCCTGTAAAGATTAAGGTTGTTCCAAGATTAAGGTCCTTTGCAAGTGTTAAGGCCAAAATAATGGGAATATATGTGCCCAGATCACCCATTGCACCATTCAGTTCATCCCATTTTAAATTTGATCTAAATGATAAATTGGATTTTAACTTGCTAATAAAGATGGAGATGTAGCTTGAATTGTTGTTTGTTTGAGTGATTTCTTGAGGGTTTTCGATATCTTCAAGAGGTGGATTCATTGAATCCATGATGCTAGCTGGTTGCGTTCAGTTTTCAGTGAAGTTGAGCTATTTAAGGGCGGTTTATTTACACCACATCCGTTGTACTAGGTGCATATCTATCGGTGCACTACACAATTTTCATAAAATCTATCGGTTAAATTAAAGTCGATTCTAGAGTCAAGAATCGACATCCCGTAGAATCGATTCAGAATCGACATTGGAAATGTCGATTCTTTGATCTAGAATCGACTTTCACAAGGGGTCGATTCTACCGTGATGTATATGTTGTGAGCAGACACCCTAGAGAGTCGTGACAGTGGAAAGAGCTCTAAAACAAATGTAAATACATTAATTTTTTTAGAGAAAAGATTAACCATAATCTTAGAAAATAGTGTGTAGGACTATATTCCCTTCTCCATTGATGACAAGGAGAACATTTTGCAAGAGGAATAACTAAAAATTAAGATGCCAAAAATGGTTTTTAAATGATTGCATAAACTAATTTTTATCTTATGATGATAGTGAAGAAATTCCTTCTTGCAGGTAGAGCACTAATAAAGGATATAAACTCGAATTCAATGCCTTAAAAAGGATTATTCCCACTCAAAAGAAAAATAAAAAATAAAAAGATTATTCCCATCCAAATTCTAAGATTGAAGTCAATTATTTCAGATTTTGAAGATGTATATGTTGAAGTATACACAACTGGAAGGAGTTTTTGGTCATTGGAGCATTTCGTCGAACACAATGGAGAAGAAGCGGTTGGAGTTTGTTACAGTCAGTTACAACTAATTGGGCTTATATATACTGAACTAGTAGTTGTAAATAGGAATTCTGAAAGTTCAATTTCATTATATCATCAACAATTTCCCAAAATGATTGAATAAAGTTTTCCCGCTTTTTCTCGCTTTCAAATTCTCGCAAATTGTTCTTCGCCTTGATTCTTCCTGCTTTGATCTTCATAGTTTAAGATCTTGATTGGTCTGGTTTGTTTACATGAAAATCAACATGGTATCAGAGCTTACACTAGCTTTCCGCTGTTAAATCTTCCTGTTATTCCTCTTGATTCGAAGATTCTTCATCAATTTCTTACTTGTTTCAATGGCTGCAAATTCTGGAAATGATAATCCTAGCCTCGTTCTTGTTCAACCTTTGTTAAAAGGAGTTGACAATTATAATCATTGGAAAAGAGCTATCACGAAGGTGTTATCTTCTCGTGGTAAATTGTGTTTTGTAGATGGTTCATCCACCATGCCTGATGTTGAAGATGCAAGGTATTCGAATTGGATGCAGTTGAATGATCTTGTCCATTCCTGGTTGATCAATTCGATGGTACCTACAGTTGCTGAGAGTGTCATCTATTTCGATACAGCTCGTGAAATCTGGGTTGATTTTCAAGATAGATTTGGAAGGAAGAATGCGTACAAGCTTTCAAATCTTGAAGAAGAAATAGAGAAAACCAAACAAGGCAATCTATCAGTTACAGATTATTACACCAAGCTCAAGTCATTGTGGGATCAATACCTTGTATTGAGGCCTATTCCTCCCTGTACGTGTCCTGCTTTACAGATTATGAGGCAATATTATAATGAGGCATATACTACAAGATTCTTGAAATGATTGAATGGAAACTTCAGTACGGTTAAATCACAAGTTCTAATGACTTTACCATTACCTGATATTAAAACTGCTTTTGTAATGGCTTTGAATCATGAGAAACAATTAGATTACACCACTGCAAGTACAGATTCTGTAATCTTGGCCACTGCCTCACAATTTCATGTTCCTGGTATGGACTGTAATGCTGTATGTAGTCAGCAGAATAGATATCCTCCTCAAGGTAGAGGTCAAGGAAGAGGAAATGGTAGGTATACACATGGAAGTTCTAAGAGGCCTCAGATGCACGCTTACAGGAAAAAGAAGGACACACAATTGATAAGTATTACAAGAAATTTGGGTTTCCACCTAATTTCAAGCCTTATGGCAGAGGCACAGTCCCGCTATAACAATGTAATTGCAGATGGTTGTCAAGATTTCTCGTAAGTTGTACCTCCAAAGACAACAACTAGCTTCAGATCCTGGAAATATTTCCCAGTCTCAATATGATCACTTGCTTTCTTTGATCCAGGGCTTACAAGCTTCAAATCCACACTGCAATTCAATAGTTATGGCAGCTGGATCTAATTCTCAAGGGCAAGGTAACAATGGCGCTGGTTGGTACCGGATATTAGATTCAGGGGCCACTGACCAAATTGCTTTTTCACTTAAAATAATGTATGATATTAAAATTACTGAGAATTTATATGTAAGACTGCCAAATGGTTCATCTATTCAAGTCACACATATTGGCAATGCTAAAATCAATGAGATATTATCTTACGTAATGTATTTTGCATTCCATCTTTCACTTATAATCTGATATCTCATAAGAAACTCACTTATGATAGTGGTTTTTCCGCTCTTTTGGTCCTCGAAAGTGCTATTGTGCAGAACACAAAACTATGAGGAGGACTGGTTTAGCTAAACAAAAGGATGGATTGTATTTTCTTCTTGCTGATGTCAAAACTCCTAACATTGATATATGCAGTCAAGTTTGTAATTCTTGTACTTTTTTTGAGTATATGCTGTGGCATTTTAGACTAGGACATCCCTCATTACAAAGAATTAAGACTTTACAGTCTATAGATTCTAAAATCAAGTTACCAAATAATGATTGTATGATTTGTCCATTGGCCAAACAAAAGAAACCTTCATTTCCTGTCAGTGTTTCTTTTACTACTCATTGTTTTGATTTGATTCATGTTGATATTTGGGGGCCAAATAGAGTTCCTACTGTGAATGGAGAAACATATTTTCTATCCATTGTTGATGATTACACAAGATTTACATGGATTTTTTTAATGAAAGCCAAATCAGAGACTGATGGTCTTCTTCAAGCATTTTGTACTTTTGTACAAACTCAGTTTGACAAGTGTGTTAAAACCATCAGATCTGATCATGGTGCTGAATTCAACATGTTGCCTCTTTATAGAAAGAAAGGAATAGTTCATCGAAAATCTTGTGTAAGAACTCCTGAACAAAATGGTCTATTTGAAAGAAAGCATCAACATATATTAAATGTTGCCAGGGCTTTAAGAATACAATCTAACATACCTATAGAATACTGGGGTAATTGTGTCAATCATGCAAAGGTACTTAATAAATATGATTCCTACACCTTTGCTTGACAACAAAACACCACATTTCTTATTATATGGCACTGATCCTAATTATGATCATCTCAAAGTGTTTGGATGTTTATGTTTTGTACCTACTTATTCACAAGGTAGAGTAAATTTGACAAATGTATGCCAAATCTGTTTTCTTTGGTTATGAACCTCACATAAAAGGATATAGGGTTCGGATATTTCTTCCGATCCATAATCGTGTCAAGGAATGTAACATTCCATGAACATATTTTCCACTTTTTCGAAAAGTCTTTCTATTGATGCTCTATGTTTACTAAAGGCTCAGCATGGATGATGCATGTGATTCTTAATCCCGAACCTATTTCCACCTCAGAAACAACACCGATCAAGACACTCAAAATAGGAACTCGACATTCCTAATAATCTTGATCATGTGACTATAGACCTCTAGAACTAGACACGACATCCACCTTCCTATCTTACTCGATTATGCTTTGTGGTACTTGAAAAGGAGGACATCTCTCATTCTATTGATTCATTATTTCTTATACTAATCCGTCTTCAAGTTATCGTGGATTCATAGCAAACATCATCAGATATGGAGCCTAACAACTATGCACAAAGCAAAGACAAGATCCAAAATGGCGGGATGCCATGAACCTGAATTGGAAGCTTTGGACAAGACAAACACTTGACTCACTGTTACCTCGCATCAAGAAAAACCTATTGGATGCAAGTTGGTTTATAGAATAAAAAGAAAATCGATGGCTCAGAGAAAGGTATAAAGCAAGATTGGTGGCTAAGGGCTTCACACAAACTGAAGGCATAGATTTCTTGGAGACTTTTTCTCTTGTTGCAAAGCAAACAACAATCAGATTGTTTATGGCACTAGCTGCTCAACAAGGTTGGTTCTTGCATCTATTAGATGTAAACAATGCATTCTTACATGGAGATCTAGATGAAGATGTGTATATGAAGCCTCCTCCTGGCCTAAACTCAAATGGACTGGTTTGCAAACTCAACAGGTCTCTATATGGTCTCAGACAGGCAAGTAGGCAATGGAATGCCAAACTTACTCAAAAATTGATGGAAAATGGATACAAACAGTCCCCCAATGACCATAGTCTGTTCACAAAAGGCACTGGAGATCACTTCATAGTCCTCTTAGTCTATGTTGATGATATAGTGGTTGGAAGTCTGGATATGTCAGCCATTCAATCTCTTAAAGACTTACTACATTCTGCTTTTACAATAAAAGATCTAGATGAATTAAGATATTTTCTTGGATTTGAAGTTGCCAGGTCCAAAGAAGGCATAGTCATTAATCAAAGAAAGTACTGTCTAGATCTTCTTCAAGAATTTGGATACCTAGACTGTAAACCAATTCAAACACCTATGGATACATCACAGAACCTTACAGAGGTTCAAGCTCAACTCTTGGAATCCAATACATATTACAGGAGCCTAGTAGGCAAGCTGTTATACCTAGGAAATACAAGGCCAGATATAGCTTTTCCTGTCCAACAATTGAGTCAATTTCTGGACAAGCCTAATGAAGCTCATCTTAAAGCAGCACATAGACTGCTTAGGTTTCTTAAATCAGCACCAGGAAAGGGTCTTTTCTTCCCTAACAAATGAGAGATCAAACTAAAAGCCTTCAGTGATTCAGACTGGGCAGCATGCAAGAAAACAAGAAAATCTGTCACTGGATTCCTACTTTTTCTGGGTAATGCCTTAATCTCATGGAAATCAAAAAAGTAACCAACAGTTTCCAGAAGCTCCAGTGAAGCAGAATATAGAGCAATGGCAATAACAGCATGTGACATTCAGTGGATTATTTATTTACTTAAAGACTTCCAGATTGAGCACACAGATGTAGTACCCTTATATTGTGACAACCAAAGTGCATTAGATATTGTGGAAAATCCTGTTTTCCATGAAAGAACAAAGCACATTGAGATAGATTGTCATTTTTTAAGGGAAAAATATCAAGCCAAAGTCCTAAAACCCTTACCTATTCAAACTCAAAACCAACCAGCAGATTTGTTGACTAAACCTCTAGACAAAGCTACATTTACAAGACTTCTCAAGGCCTATCCTCTAAAAGACTTGTATCAACACAAGTCTTGTTGAAGTATACACAGCTGGATGGAGTTTTTGGCAAGCTTCACATGGTCCTTATTGTACCAAGTTCAGCTTGAGGGGGTGTGTTGAAGTATACACAGCTGGAAGGAGTTTTTGGTCATTGGAGCATTTCGTCGAACACAAGGGAGAAGAAGCGGTTGGAGTTTGTTACGATCGATTATAAATCGATTGGGCTCATATATATTGAACTAGTAGTTGTAAATAGGAATTCGAAAGTTCAATTTCATTATATCATCAACAATTTCCCAAAATGATTGAATAAAGTTTTCCGCTTTTTTTCTGCTTTCAAATTACTGCAAATTGTTCTTCGTCTTGATTCTTCCTGCTTTGATCTTCATAGTTTAAGATCTTGATTGGTCCGGTTTGTTTGCATGAAAATCAACAGATCAAACAATTTTTCACAATGTTACCATGACTCGATACTTGCCAATTTATATGATCAATAAAGATTTATATTGATCCGCAGAGGGTAAATGGTTCTTTTCCCAAAGGATTTAAGTTTAAAAACTTTCCTCATATAAATATGTTGTGTAATTGTTCTAATCCCAGGTGTATGAGGTTGGAACAAGTTTAAGTGGTTCAAATGCAAATTAAGTGATAGTAGAACACTTGTTAGAATTTTTCCAACTCAATACAAATAAAAAGATTTTGATAAAGCTAATTAGGTCAAGATAGATAGTGCATTAACAAATTGATCAAGATTGAACTTTTGATGTTATTGAGTTGTTGACAATCAATCTTTGGAAATTCGGTTTTTGATTTTAGAATCGGCTTTCAAAAAATTGATTCAGTATGGTGTATTATAGGTATGTTGTACCGGTAAAATCGCGGTGATGCCATTAAAGGCTCCTAAAATTAATTAGTTCATTCCACCTTTCGGAAAAAGAAAAGAAAAGTATTAGGTTATCCTCTGTAAGCAAAGTTGTTAATGAATGAACTGTTCGTGAACAAATTCAAATTCGATTCAGATAAGCCCTCGTTTGTTTGTTTGTTAAATTAAACGAACCAAACTCAACACAACACGTTGTCTTCGTTTATTAAATAAACATGAGCACTTGCTTTAGTCTCTATTTGTGGTGACATAAATCCCTCCTTACAACTCATGAATTAAGTATTATCACAACAACAAGGTCTACTCGGCACGAATTAGTTGATAATGAAACTTTTTATAGGAATCTTTCACAAACTACCCAACCAATAACTAGAATATTATCAACTAATCATAATTTTCAGAGCTCGCGAACGTTTTTTAGATTCATGACTACACATACATGTATATACACACTCAAAATCTACACCTACAAATCATCACAGCCGTATAATTTTAGTTTTTTGCTCCAAGGTACACCAGGCGACATCGTTTAATAATTCTCGCTAGCATCATTGTCCATCATATTGTTTTGAAGTATTTTCCCAAACATTCTTTTTTTTTTTACTTTTCTTTTACTTTTCTTTTGTCGTGTGTTATAATTTTTCATTCACAATAACTATGAAAATAAATTAAACCCATGATTATCCGTACGAAATTATTATGTTTCTAAAACTTAAGTAAAATATAATAGCTTCAAATCTATAAAGAAAATGTAACATTACTCGAAAACATATAGAAATGAACATGTAAATTATCATGAGACCAGCTCCGACTCCTGATCCGACTATGTTCCTATTTTGATTTCGTCGGTTAATCCGGCTTGGTCGTGGACCCTATGTCACTCTATGATCCTTCCGGATCCGGGACCCGGAGTTTTAGGAATGTGTCGAGCATCTTGGCAAGATGGTACTACTCGGGATCCTTTTCTCGCGTGGGAGGGGTGACACGGGTTCGCAGTGAGTTGCGTGTTGAGTTCCCAACGGCATGGAAATCTTGGGAAACGATTGCGAGAGAAGAAGAGGACTGCGGAAGCTCCGGGAATCATCTAGTTATTCGGTTCAACAGAATGGATTCTTATGCAAAGAAATAGACCCGGTGGCGTACTCATGAAAGAGGAGTATTGGCGACAAAGAGGCGTATGAGTGGCGGTAATGACGGATAGGAACACGCGGTATTTTCATCACAAAGCGTTGGCTCGGTGGAAACACAATTCTATCCATTTGTTGTATGATGCTCAAGGGGTTTTGTGTGATGAGCGACATACACTGAGCGTGTAGTAGTGTATTACTTTCAGGCCATATATTCGTCCGAATGGCACCGCTTATTGATCTTGATGGGTTACAATTTGTTTGAGATCGATGTTGGTCAACAGCAAGACACTGGCCGCTACTTTTACTCGGGAAGAGGTCCGTAATCGCTTTGAAACAGATTGCCGTGAGGGAAGTCGCTTTGGGCTCGATGGTATGCACGTGATCTTTTGCATAAGTTTTTGGGTATAGTGGGGAAGATGTTCTGCGATGGTGTTGGATGTCTTGAATAATGGTGCCTCCTCGGTATATTGAATGATACTTATATTTCGTTGATCCCGAAGGTTACTATTCCCACCGTTATGACCGAGTTTCGTCCGATCGCTCAATGCAATTCAATCTACAAACTTATTTCTCAGGTGATAATTGACCGTCTAAAAGGAGAGATTGAAGATGTGATCTCAGAGACCTAGAGTACCTTTGTCTCGGGCCGCCTCATTACGGATAATGCGATTATTGCCTTTGAAGCTTTTCACTCTTTGCAGGCAGGTGTACGGGGATGTCACAATCATACTGCTTTGAAGCTGTATATGGCTAAGGCCTTTGATCGAGTAGAGTGGCAATATCTTTGGAGAGTTATGGAGCGCATGGGTTTTCCGGTGTCCTTCATTGATTTGGTACGGCGATGTGTGACGCCGGGCTTTCTATCGGGTTTTGTTAATGAGAAGCCCACCAGTAAAATTGTTCCGACTGGGGATCCGGCAAGGAGATCCGCTATCACCTTTTCTCTTCATCATTTGTGCTAAGGGCTTCACGGCTTTGCTTAATGACTATGTACACAAGGGTGCGCTTCGGGGTATTCGTTTTGGCCGAGAAGTAGAGGTTTATATTTCTCATCTGCTATTTGTGGACGATTGCATGGTGTTCTTCGAGTTGTTAGAGGGGGCGGTGGAGTCATTGGTAGAGTTGTTTGACAGGTATGGTGCTCTTTCTGGTCAGGCTATCAACTTTCATAAATCCAGTTTATACTTCTCGGAAAGGGTCTCGGTGGAGGAGCGAGAGGCAGTATCGGAGTTGCTGCAGATTCCTTTGGGTAATGGCTCTGGTAAGTACCTAGGGAAAGATATGTCGCTCGCCCGCTCAGGAAATGAGGTGTTTATCAATTTGGCTCTTTAGGCTATCCCCACGTTTATTATGAAGTGCTTCAAGTTCCTACTACCTCGATCCGGAACTTGAAGCAGCGATCCGGGGTTTCTTTTGAGGAGATACATAGAATACACGCCGGATTCATTGGAAGAATTGAGAGGTGTCTCGGATTTTACGCTAAACGAAATATAACAAGTAATAAAATAAATCCGGTTTACCCAGAAGTGCAAGGATCGTAGTATAGTAGTTACAACCGGAGTCGAATCACAGGGAATCGAGGTTGGTTTAGTTCTTAATTTCTCTAAAGTTGTCACGAAAAATAAAGAAAAATAGAAAAAAAAACGAATACAATAAACTGGACAGAGGATCTAGAATCCAAAGCCAGGAAATATGATTACGAACCAAATAACTAAACTAATTCTACTTTATAACCTAAACATGCAATAAAAATTGTAACTTTGCTAATCAATTCAAGCACAAACGATTTATCAATAATTTAAACAACGAACAAGCAATTGATCCACCAATTCTATAACATTCAATTTCTTCTCTGCAGATTATCTAGTGATGATTAATCAAAGGTTGTGGTTCACCT